>JAPMUY010003960.1:70000-284126 GCA_026901105.3 Galaxias olidus | reverse complement strand
ATGCTAATTACAGTAAAGAGGGTTTCCATGAGATTTAATACCGTGTGTAAATAGTTACTACCGTGTGTAAATAGTTGAGGATTTGTTTGGCCTTACATGTTGTTCAACTGGTAGATAGCCTAGCCTTTGATTTATCTTGCACGCCAGCCTTAATACAATAGATCAATACGAAAGAGCGTATTTATGTCTTCAACAAAAAGTATTAGCCACTCAGAACATATTCCCTCCATCAATGTTCCATGCAGGAACAATGAACAGTCTTCAACGGCAGAAAGCCAATGACCCAAGTCATTGCAACCCACCAGATTCATGCTCTGAAGGAAATATCTCCAATCATCATCATGGAGAGCGAGACTTTTCACTTTAGAAACACATTTCTCAAGTCAAGAACTATAGAAATGATCCCTGAAAGTATAGTCTTGATCTGCTGTCCCACGCTCGGCCAACTTTGTGTCTCAGAAACACCATTTACATTGCTGGGTTTGATTGCATAGGAGGCCCAGCACCTGTTTCAGTCAAGTTATGCTAATTACAGTAAAGAGGGTTTCCATGAGATTTAATACCGTGTGTAAATAGTTACTACCGTGTGTAAATAGTTGAGGATTTGTTTGGCCTTACATGTTGTTCAACTGGTAGATAGCCTTTGATTTATCTTGCACGCCAGCCTTAATACAATAGATCAATACGAAAGAGCGTATTTATGTCTTCAACAAAAAGTATTAGCCACTCAGAACATATTCCCTCCATCAATGTTCCATGCAGGAACAATGAACAGTCTTCAACGGCAGAAAGCCAATGACCCAAGTCATTGCAACCCACCAGATTCATGCTCTGAAGGAAATATCTCCAATCATCATCATGGAGAGCGAGACTTTTCACTTTAGAAACACATTTCTCAAGTCAAGAACTATAGAAATGATCCCTGAAAGTATAGTCTTGATCTGCTGTCCCACGCTCGGCCAACTTTGTGTCTCAGAAACACCATTTACATTGCTGGGTTTGATTGCATAGGAGGCCCAGCACCTGTTTCAGTCAAGTTATGCTAATTACAGTAAAGAGGGTTTCCATGAGATTTAATACCGTGTGTAAATAGTTACTACCGTGTGTAAATAGTTGAGGATTTGTTTGGCCTTACATGTTGTTCAACTGGTAGATAGCCTTTGATTTATCTTGCACGCCAGCCTTAATACAATAGATCAATACGAAAGAGCGTATTTATGTCTTCAACAAAAAGTATTAGCCACTCAGAACATATTCCCTCCATCAATGTTCCATGCAGGAACAATGAACAGTCTTCAACGGCAGAAAGCCAATGACCCAAGTCATTGCAACCCACCAGATTCATGCTCTGAAGGAAATATCTCCAATCATCATCATGGAGAGCGAGACTTTTCACTTTAGAAACACATTTCTCAAGTCAAGAACTATAGAAATGATCCCTGAAAGTATAGTCTTGATCTGCTGTCCCACGCTCGGCCAACTTTGTGTCTCAGAAACACCATTTACATTGCTGGGTTTGATTGCATAGGAGGCCCAGCACCTGTTTCAGTCAAGTTATGCTAATTACAGTAAAGAGGGTTTCCATGAGATTTAATACCGTGTGTAAATAGTTACTACCGTGTGTAAATAGTTGAGGATTTGTTTGGCCTTACATGTTGTTCAACTGGTAGATAGCCTTTGATTTATCTTGCACGCCAGCCTTAATACAATAGATCAATACGAAAGAGCGTATTTATGTCTTCAACAAAAAGTATTAGCCACTCAGAACATATTCCCTCCATCAATGTTCCATGCAGGAACAATGAACAGTCTTCAACGGCAGAAAGCCAATGACCCAAGTCATTGCAACCCACCAGATTCATGCTCTGAAGGAAATATCTCCAATCATCATCATGGAGAGCGAGACTTTTCACTTTAGAAACACATTTCTCAAGTCAAGAACTATAGAAATGATCCCTGAAAGTATAGTCTTGATCTGCTGTCCCACGCTCGGCCAACTTTGTGTCTCAGAAACACCATTTACATTGCTGGGTTTTTTTTTGCATAGGAGGCCCAGCACCTGTTTCAATCAAGTTATGCTAATTACAGTAAAGAGCGTTTCCATGAGATTTAATACCGTGTGTAAATAGTTGAGTATTTGTTTGGCCTTACATGTTGTTCAACTGGTAGATAGCCTTTGATTTATCTTGCACGCCAGCCTTAATACAATAGATCAATACGAAAGAGCGTATTTATGTCTTCAACAAAAAGTATTAGCCACTCAGAACATATTCCCTCCATCAATGTTCCATGCAGGAACAATGAACAGTCTTCAACGGCAGAAAGCCAATGACCCAAGTCATTGCAACCCACCAGATTCATGCTCTGAAGGAAATATCTCCAATCATCATCATGGATAGCGAGACTTTTCACTTTAGAAACACATTTCTCAAGTCAAGAACTATAGAAATGATCCCTGAAAGTATAGTCTTGATCTGCTGTCCCACGCTCGGCCAACTTTGTGTCTCAGAAACACCATTTACATTGCTGGGTTTGATTGCATAGGAGGCCCAGCACCTGTTTCAGTCAAGTTATGCTAATTACAGTAAAGAGGGTTTCCATGAGATTTAATACCGTGTGTAAATAGTTACTACCGTGTGTAAATAGTTGAGGATTTGTTTGGCCTTACATGTTGTTCAACTGGTAGATAGCCTTTGATTTATCTTGCACGCCAGCCTTAATACAATAGATCAATACGAAAGAGCGTATTTATGTCTTCAACAAAAAGTATTAGCCACTCAGAACATATTCCCTCCATCAATGTTCCATGCAGGAACAATGAACAGTCTTCAACGGCAGAAAGCCAATGACCCAAGTCATTGCAACCCACCAGATTCATGCTCTGAAGGAAATATCTCCAATCATCATCATGGAGAGCGAGACTTTTCACTTTAGAAACACATTTCTCAAGTCAAGAACTATAGAAATGATCCCTGAAAGTATAGTCTTGATCTGCTGTCCCACGCTCGGCCAACTTTGTGTCTCAGAAACACCATTTACATTGCTGGGTTTGATTGCATAGGAGGCCCAGCACCTGTTTCAGTCAAGTTATGCTAATTACAGTAAAGAGGGTTTCCATGAGATTTAATACCGTGTGTAAATAGTTACTACCGTGTGTAAATAGTTGAGGATTTGTTTGGCCTTACATGTTGTTCAACTGGTAGATAGCCTTTGATTTATCTTGCACGCCAGCCTTAATACAATAGATCAATACGAAAGAGCGTATTTATGTCTTCAACAAAAAGTATTAGCCACTCAGAACATATTCCCTCCATCAATGTTCCATGCAGGAACAATGAACAGTCTTCAACGGCAGAAAGCCAATGACCCAAGTCATTGCAACCCACCAGATTCATGCTCTGAAGGAAATATCTCCAATCATCATCATGGAGAGCGAGACTTTTCACTTTAGAAACACATTTCTCAAGTCAAGAACTAGAAACACATTTCTCAAGTCAAGAACTATAGAAATGATCCCTGAAAGTATAGTCTTGATCTGCTGTCCCACGCTCGGCCAACTTTGTGTCTCAGAAACACCATTTACATTGCTGGGTTTGATTGCATAGGAGGCCCAGCACCTGTTTCAGTCAAGTTATGCTAATTACAGTAAAGAGGGTTTCCATGAGATTTAATACCGTGTGTAAATAGTTACTACCGTGTGTAAATAGTTGAGGATTTGTTTGGCCTTACATGTTGTTCAACTGGTAGATAGCCTTTGATTTATCTTGCACGCCAGCCTTAATACAATAGATCAATACGAAAGAGCGTATTTATGTCTTCAACAAAAAGTATTAGCCACTCAGAACATATTCCCTCCATCAATGTTCCATGCAGGAACAATGAACAGTCTTCAACGGCAGAAAGCCAATGACCCAAGTCATTGCAACCCACCAGATTCATGCTCTGAAGGAAATATCTCCAATCATCATCATGGAGAGCGAGACTTTTCACTTTAGAAACACATTTCTCAAGTCAAGAACTATAGAAATGATCCCTGAAAGTATAGTCTTGATCTGCTGTCCCACGCTCGGCCAACTTTGTGTCTCAGAAACACCATTTACATTGCTGGGTTTGATTGCATAGGAGGCCCAGCACCTGTTTCAGTCAAGTTATGCTAATTACAGTAAAGAGGGTTTCCATGAGATTTAATACCGTGTGTAAATAGTTACTACCGTGTGTAAATAGTTGAGGATTTGTTTGGCCTTACATGTTGTTCAACTGGTAGATAGCCTTTGATTTATCTTGCACGCCAGCCTTAATACAATAGATCAATACGAAAGAGCGTATTTATGTCTTCAACAAAAAGTATTAGCCACTCAGAACATATTCCCTCCATCAATGTTCCATGCAGGAACAATGAACAGTCTTCAACGGCAGAAAGCCAATGACCCAAGTCATTGCAACCCACCAGATTCATGCTCTGAAGGAAATATCTCCAATCATCATCATGGAGAGCGAGACTTTTCACTTTAGAAACACATTTCTCAAGTCAAGAACTATAGAAATGATCCCTGAAAGTATAGTCTTGATCTGCTGTCCCACGCTCGGCCAACTTTGTGTCTCAGAAACACCATTTACATTGCTGGGTTTGATTGCATAGGAGGCCCAGCACCTGTTTCAATCAAGTTATGCTAATTACAGTAAAGAGGGTTTCCATGAGATTTAATACCGTGTGTAAATAGTTACTACCGTGTGTAAATAGTTGAGGATTTGTTTGGCCTTACATGTTGTTCAACTGGTAGATAGCCTTTGATTTATCTTGCACGCCAGCCTTAATACAATAGATCAATACGAAAGAGCGTATTTATGTCTTCAACAAAAAGTATTAGCCACTCAGAACATATTCCCTCCATCAATGTTCCATGCAGGAACAATGAACAGTCTTCAACGGCAGAAAGCCAATGACCCAAGTCATTGCAACCCACCAGATTCATGCTCTGAAGGAAATATCTCCAATCATCATCATGGAGAGCGAGACTTTTCACTTTAGAAACACATTTCTCAAGTCAAGAACTATAGAAATGATCCCTGAAAGTATAGTCTTGATCTGCTGTCCCACGCTCGGCCAACTTTGTGTCTCAGAAACACCATTTACATTGCTGGGTTTGATTGCATGAGGCCCATGTTGTTCAACTGGTAGATAGCCTTTGATTTATCTTGCACGCCAGCCTTAATACAATAGATCAATACGAAAGAGCGTATTTATGTCTTCAACAAAAAGTATTAGCCACTCAGAACATATTCCCTCCATCAATGCACCTGTTTCAGTCAAGTTATGCTAATTACAGAAAAGAGGGTTTCCATGAGATTTAATACCGTGTGTAAATAGTTACTACCGTGTGTAAATAGTTGAGGATTTGTTTGGCCTTACATGTTGTTCAACTGGTAGATAGCCTTTGATTTATCTTGCACGCCAGCCTTAATACAATAGATCAATACGAAAGAGCGTATTTATGTCTTCAACAAAAAGTATTAGCCACTCAGAACATATTCCCTCCATCAATGTTCCATGCAGGAACAATGAACAGTCTTCAACGGCAGAAAGCCAATGACCCAAGTCATTGCAACCCACCAGATTCATGCTCTGAAGGAAATATCTCCAATCATCATCATGGAGAGCGAGACTTTTCACTTTAGAAACACATTTCTCAAGTCAAGAACTATAGAAATGATCCCTGAAAGTATAGTCTTGATCTGCTGTCCCACGCTCGGCCAACTTTGTGTCTCAGAAACACCATTTACATTGCTGGGTTTGATTGCATAGGAGGCCCAGCACCTGTTTCAGTCAAGTTATGCTAATTACAGTAAAGAGGGTTTCCATGAGATTTAATACCGTGTGTAAATAGTTACTACCGTGTGTAAATAGTTGAGGATTTGTTTGGCCTTACATGTTGTTCAACTGGTAGATAGCCTTTGATTTATCTTGCACGCCAGCCTTAATACAATAGATCAATACGAAAGAGCGTATTTATGTCTTCAACAAAAAGTATTAGCCACTCAGAACATATTCCCTCCATCAATGTTCCGTCAAGAGTTTCAGTAGTTTATGACCAAATATATAACTGGGAAAAAATTTGACTTTGGTATGTTTCACAAAAACATGATAATTTCAGCATTTCAGAACCTGCTTCCCACAATGGATAACACACTGTAGTTTCTGGGGTTGACAGAGAATGTTGTAAAAAACAAAAAACAAAAACAGTAAGTAACTGCTCTTTAAGCAACAACAGCTTGCTAGTGTAAGAAGGCAGAGGAAAATGTACAGAGTATTTCAAGCTGAAAGGAAGGCAATGATACTGAAGTACCAACTTTTAGAGGTGTTGCAGATGGGCATCACTTAATGGAAAAACATGATTCAAAGAAGCCTGTGTTTTACAACAGTTTGGAAGTACGTGACAGTGACTGGCTATTAAAGAGCTAATGTCATGTGACCAGTGAGTGTACTATGAACCCCCTCTCGAGAGCCCTTTACCGTAAATACCTAGAATTCCTTCCTTCTTCAAACCTATATATTTTGGATTCCGAAAGCCCTTCAAGCATGCCATATCCACCAATTCTAAGTACCCCCCCACCCCGACACACATGTATTTACACACGTACGTACGCGCGCACGCACATGCGCGCGCGCACGCGTACACACACACACACACACACACACACACACACACACACACACACACACAACTACCCCCAGCGATGGATTCCAGATCTATTCCAGATCAGGATTTTAATGCACCGCTGTCTCACATCATCTCCTAGGTGTGCATCATCTCCTAGGAATGCGGCGCTCGTGTTGCAGGCTCATAAACGGGTTCTGTTGGCGCTCCAGGATGTTTAAAAAAATGGGATGAGAGACAGGCGCTGCTGGGGGTTATGGAGGGGGGACAATGGGGGGGGGGGGTAGATGAACGAGTGCATCCAGTGCGGCATTTTGGCGTTAATGACCTGCTGTTCTTTTGCATAAAGCAGTGTTGGTACAGCTGTGGTATGTGTCGAGTGCATCTGGGTTGCATATTGTGGTTTTGCATGTATTACTGCTCCTTTCTCTCTTCTTCACATTTGAAAATGAGTAAACAGCGGATTGGGGGGGGGGGGGGGGGGGGGGCGATGGAATAAGCAAAGTCGTTCTAGTGATATAGCGGTGGTGGTGGGGTTGTGGGGAGGGGATTAAAGATGTTCATCATTTATTTCAGAGATTATTTATTAGGATCAAAATTGATATAGATATAGATATCTATCTAAATCTATAGTTCCTGTTTGTCAAAAGCCAAGAGCTATAGAACTTGATGACTTGAGACATATTGCCCTAGCATCATTTTAGACCACATAGTTACAGTAGACTGATGTGTTTTTTTTTACTTCTTTAGTGCTTTTAATACTATAGATTCAGCAAATCTACTAACTTCCATTCTATTTTTTATTCTAACACGGTTAAGATTTGTGATATATCCTCCATTTATTCTAATTATTTTCACTTTTCTTTATTTTATGTGTGTATTTTTACTTTATTTCCAGTTTGTTTTAATATTTCTTTGATGATTTTACAATTCCCTTCCCTCCATTTTGTTCCATTCCATAGGCAGGCCTTCTAGACTATAAATCTCACCAGCACATCTCTCAACAACCAAACTTTCTATCTCCCCATGGCTAATAACAAATGAGTACATGCAATGGAATGTTAATGATCACAGATTAAATAAATGGATATTATGCAGATACTTGTACCAGAGTAGTCTGAAGGAGACAACAATCAGTCGTACTCTGGCCACAGTTTGGACGTGAATTAAATAAAAACAGACCTCTCTCTTTTTCCGATGCAAGATCTGCATTAGTAAAAACATTACCAATAATGCATTCCATTGCTCGTGTTTATCCCGTTCTGAACATTCCCTCTTGGGAGAAACATGACAGTGCACCTACAGCACCCTCTGGAGGACTTAAGAACGTCCTATAAATTGAAACGTAACAATCTTGTATGAAAGTACATATTTTAGAATGGAAATTATTATTTTTGGGATGTTGCTTTTAATGGTCCTTGACACAATAGGCAAATGGTTGATCGTTGGGTGTAAAATATCCTCTTTCACAATAGCTTTGCATACTGAAAATAAATGATCTTTAAATGTATTTTCAAATATACAAAAAAGCCATTGCTCCCTCCTTTACATTCCTCCCTGCTTGAATGATAATCCACATCCATACCCTTTTAGCTGAACAGGAGAAGCCATATTAGAACAGAGTAGGTGCCAGCCACATGGTCCCAGACCAAGTTAATCAAAGTCAAAGTTTTTTTTTATTAAAGTGTTCAGCTATTTACAAAAAATAACATAACATAACAACCAACATAAAAACCACAATGTTCACACATGACAACTATCAAAGGCACAAGGGTTATTGAGCATTGTTACAGTACAAGTGTTTTTACAGTTAGTAATCACGTTTCAAGTGAGAAATCTGAAGAATGGCATAGTTTTTACCAAAGCAATTGCTTTTAGATTTATTCGACGGCCTGTACTGTTAAATGGGAATGGAGCTGGGCTCTTGAGGCTGGAAGTAATATATCTTTCAACAGTGAATTGTGATTAGTTTCATTGGACTAAGTTACTTTTCTAATTTGAGTTGATTAAGATTTGCTTGTTTATTTAAACCTCTCACTTTGGGTAACAAAAATCAAATAGGTACTTCCTGCTCTGTCCCTTAAAAGCAGTCATACTAAAATAGAATAATAATTACAATATTATTATTAATAATAATAATAATAATAATAATAATAATAATAATAATAATAATAATAATAATAACACCGTTTATTTATATTCCCTTCCAGGTTATTTAGAGCTTGATATGAGTGGCAGGATTTTATAGTTGATGCACTGATTAACAGGGAGAGACTGAAGAGGACAGGGGTTATGTTCTTAGATGATTTGGTTGATGTGAGGAGATGAGCAGCAATAGTTTTGAACCATTTGAATTTTATGAAATGAAGTGGTGCTGATTCCGAAGAAAAGCGAATTGCAAGAATTAAGACAGTATAAAAAACAAATGAGTTAATGAGCATTGCAGCTGCAGAGGGATGCGATGATTTTGGCTATGTTCCGACAATGGAAGAAAGAGATTTGGACCATGTTGTTCATATGACGGTTAAGATTTAAAAATGTTTTGCGCAAAGGAATGAGAGAAGTTGAACATACAACTATTTACAGGCACATGGATCTCTTCGCTAGCCCACATAGTCAGGAGTACCAGAAGAATGGCCCTTCATATCGCAATCATCTCAACCCTGGTTTCCCTGGCAATTCAGTTTGGAACATGAGCCTCAGTGGTCAGGCCTCGTGAAAACAGTAGTGCACTTCACATCAAAGGGATGCGCACTAATCTCATGCATGATGAGAGATAACAGATTCAAAATCGTGCTGGATGAGCCATAGGAGCGTCAACGGACATGGTTCGTGAGTGCTTGCTACTGGGCCTGAGTGACTTGGTTCTTCTTGTCCTGCCATTCCTTCTGCCTCAGGCTCAGCTCTGTGTCGGTGAACGCCGCAGGGCCCCAGTTGGTCATCATCTGAGGCCCCTTGGTGCCTGGATGAAAAACAACATGAACCAGACTCTGAAAAAGAATTCCTCAAGTGCACCTTTCTACAACAGATGAATAAGAAAGAAAATAACTTAAGTACTGTGAGGATGGACAGAAGCAAAGGACGGGTGGACCAAGGGATGTACTGATGGACGGATGGTGTTTTGTCTGACCTGGTTGAATAAGGCGTATTAACCCCTCGTGGTGGGCCACTTTGTGCTTCCAGGTCCTGGTGTTGTGGGCGGCGTCCTCCAGCTTCTTCATCACCTCCTGGCTCACACAAGCACCAACAGACAGAAACAGGTTTTGTCTTTAATAAATGGAGAGGTGGCGTCTGATACATCATGATAAGAAAGGTAATTTCCCCTATTATGATGGTGGCACTTTGTCCTGACCTGTAAACTTAATCTGAGCTAAATGTGTGTGGTAACTGTCCTTCATTATATCGTGTCACTGCCCACAGTAGGCTGTCAACCACATTGACCCGGGCCAGTGAACAGTGAGACTCCCCCATGGCTGACCTGGTACTGCTCCAGGGCACCCTGCCTTTCGCTCTCCAGCTGCTCCAGCTGCAGCATGGCCGCCTGCAGGGCCTGCTCCTTGGCCAGCCGCTCCTTCTCCAGGGCCTGCTTCTCCGCCTCCGTCTCCGACATGGCCCTCTGCTGGTGGAGGTGGATCTGCTCCAGCTCCGTCCGCTTGGCCGCCTCCTCCTCCAGCAGCCTGGTCAGAGACAGGATTAGTGTACCAAGACAACCCTGCGTATTGGGACATCCTTATGAAATGTATGAATGTACACACACACTGGTTAGAATTGACAAACCTGCAGATTGCCCCACTGTAAGCTTTGTATATGGGCTTGTGTATACTTGTAGACAGAATAACATAGTGAGCTCTACTCTCACATCAGCGGTCATTTTAAAATGTGATGTGGATGCAGAAGTCAGCATAGAGGAAGGAAGGACGTGTGCTGGACTGCACAGCCTGTTGCCTGTCTGCATAGGGCTGAGTGTGAGGTCGACGTGCTGTGCGTGTTCAGCTTATGCTTACGTGGCTATAACACAAGTTGTGTGCGCGTGTGCATTTTGAGTGTGTGTGCGCGTGGCCTGACCTGGCCTGCAGTCGGCGGACGGTCTCCTCGTCCTGCCGGGCGCTCCTCTCGTCCTCCAGAGCGTCTTCCAGGCGGTGGTACATGTCCTCCAGCTCTTTGACCCGCTGCAGGTACTGCTCCAGCTCACTGGACTTCTGGGCCACCTGCTCCTCCATCTGCTGTCGCACCTACGACACCAAAGTGGCAGAGGCCACGTTGACGAAGGGTGGTGGTCGACAGTCTTCATACTCTTTCTTTAATATTTAAAAAGGCTTTTTTTTTTATTCTGTTTATATTCTGGGGGATTAAAGGTTTTCACCAACATATAAAACACTTTACGATAAGCAGTTTTTTTGTTGCTGAATTGGGTATTTGTTTGTGTGAGGATAAGATCAAAACTATATGCATGCGTTTTTTGCATAAATAACAAAAAAGTGGAACTACTTTAAGTGCTTCCTGAAATGTAGGCAACATTGACCTGCCAGACTGAAATGAGCTGATACCTCACTGACAGATGACCTCATCAGTCTGTGCTTCTTCAAAAATAAAAATAAAACTTCCATGTTTTTTAAAATAAAATATAACAGTAAACCTACCGTCTGTCAAAGTTCTTTTGTATAAAACATGTTACATTTATTTTTGAAGTTACTCTAAACATACAGCAATGAATGGTGAAAATTCAAATCAGCAGTGTTCAACTATGGTTGGAAGATGGTTGGTCCCAGATGGCTGGATATGGATCGGTACTTCAACTGTGTAAATTGAAGTATATTGTAATTTGAGCACTACATTGGTTGGGTACCATTTTCTCTCTCTCCAGGTCTGTGCGGTAGCGGTCCTGAAGTTCAGTCTGGGTTTGAAGACGCCTCTTCTCCTCATCTGCTGCATTAGCCGCCGCCTCCTCCAGAGCCTGACCCATTGCAAAAAACACACTTCCTTTAAATGTGATTAACGGATAAAAATCTATTAACAAACTACAACATCCTCTGCAAAGACTTTTGATGAAAGGCAGTTCACCATATCACTGATGGGGATAATCAGCAGTACAAACAAAGTTTTAAGTTGGTGTCAGGTGTCACTCTTTCCTAATATATAGGTCCATCCATGTAAAAAAAAGTATTACGAAAACAGTATGTGGTCAATCTTTTTTTTGATGGTTGGCACACAGCCTCGATACAGGCTGTGCCCCATTACACAAACTCATTTTGGAGAGTTGATGTGAAGAGGGCAGTGGGGAACAGGGGGATTATTGTTTACACGTGAACCCTGGGTTCAGGGGCGTGAGCCTCTATGTCCCTGGTCCTCATGTTAGTGACTGTGTATTGTGTGCTCGCTTTCCCTGCACAGTGTGGATACGTCTGAGAGACAGGGACATGCACCTCAATGGGAGGTTGTTGTCCATTTATTAAGCTTTCTGTGGAGCACAATATCAGAGACAAAACACTCTGTGTGCTGCTCCTCTGATATACTGTTCGCATTACATCATATGCTGGCTCTCTTTTACACTGGGTCCTGAGAGGGACCAAACGCTGTGTTCCATCCCTTAGCTCATGATTAACACTTAGGCTATACTGTATACTATACAGTACGCTACATCTCCAGAATGATTGTCCTCATTTTTGTGAAAAGAAAATGCCACTAAAACATTGCTATTTCTATATTTTAAAGTTCAGTGGTAAATATAAAGATGCGTATAGAAATATATATAAAAATGTGAAACTGCTAGGACAAAGATGTAGTTAAAAATAACCAGAAATCTTAGAACGTAGATTGGTGGCACTGACATTTCCTATGAAGCAAAATTAATTTCAGCCAATATTTGACTGTAACTCTCATTCATCAAAGAGACCCTGACTAAGACATGGTAATGGGATTCAAACTGTGAATAAACTGTTTCAAACGCTAAAAAATCTAGTTGTGATTAGGCGAGTCACTTCTACAATAAGCTAACAAGCTGGCACAATTCCTATGCTTCTGAAAGGCTTGAGAGTTGAAGGAACATTTTATTTGAGGAAAAAACACAAGGAGGGGCTAATCTGTTATCAACAGTCATGCCTTCTAGCATGGAGCAGAGAAACAATGGGTTTCTGCTGGAGGAAGTTCTGACACATTAAAAGAGCCAACGTTCTGGGCTGACCTACTTAAATTACAGTATGTAGACCCGTATAGCAGTAGTCCAGTGTGAACAGTTTTGCTTCTGCAATTCTATAAATGCTTCAGAGGCCAGATGACTGCCATTCAAGAGCACTCCACTCCTATTACTGGTACAGCAATTTGTATAAGATGAAAGTAGGATCCATTTGTACTACTGAATCTGGGGAATGTCTACTTTGCAATGATCTCGCATGATACTACAGAATGTTGCCAAATGTTTTCCAGCAGTAAGGATTTTTCTGTTATACCGAACGGAAAACAGATTTAAAAAAAACATGCATTTGGAGGTCCACAAGCAAATGAAAGCCTTTGTTCCTCATATGGGGCTGTAGAAACCGTCTCAAAGTCTCAATTGAAAACCAAAGGTGCCTTGAGCTATTGCCATTAGAGCACCTAGACTTGTCCAAGGATATACCACTGGCTAACTCTGTTAGATCCTTTGAATTCCTTTTAAAAACAAATCTATTTTAAACATCTTTTAGATGTTAGATTACTTATTATTAATATCTATGGGTTTATTTGATATAAATATATTTGCATACAACGTAAAGGTTTCCGACTTAATGTTATAATAATGTTGATCTTATTTTCACACTTTTAAAGCAGTTTGTAGAACAGTGTATGATTATTATCATTTGATTACTTAATACTCTGGTCCAACTTACAACCAGACTAATACGTCTGGTCAAACCCACAGCAAACTGTGTACTTTGTAGAGCAAACAGTCCCGTGGGAAGAAGTGATAGACAAGACATACCAAAGAAAGAAACAACCAACCAAGATCTGCGGCAAAGAGTTGGGCAAGACCATAAAAGCTGTGTGAGATATAGCAGAAATATGTAGCCAGAGGCTGTGGCTAAAAAGGAAGGATCCGATATGGGTGCAAAAGTATTGAACGTCATGATGAAATATCTAAGAAAATGGTTTCATCGCAGAACTAAGGTAGAAAGGTGAGCTTTCCTGCGGAGCGTAATTTTACCACGCCAGCAGGCATAGAGTTGGGGAAGATTAGGTTTACTTTGTAAGATTAATCTCTCAACTGTCTGTGCGTTCCATGTTTCAAGCCAGAAGTTGGAAGTGGGTGTAGGATATTTTTATGCGATATTTATAGATATAGGGGGGGGGCGGCTTTGAGGTGTCATTGCTCACCATTAAGCCTTCTGGTGGTGTTGTGGCTCAAATTAACGAAATATCCGGGATGGAAGGTGCCCACTTGAAAACCCTAATGACATATCTGATCTCAACCCAAATCCATTCTAAACATTGTTTTCTTAAGTGGAGTACAGCATAATGGATATTATAACATCGTATCCTGTGTGATCTGAGATGTAGATTGTGCTGATGAGCAGCACATCGTTGTGGGCCGGGGTGTCCAGTCACCTTTCTCATGGCCTCCAGCTCCTGCTGCTTGGTCTCGTTAGCCGTCTGCAGCTCCTGCATGCGCAGCTCCAGCTCATCCTGCTCCGTCTGCTGCTTGTGCCTCAGCTCCCGGCGCCTCTGGCGGCTCTCCCGGTGCGGGGCCGGCCGGCCCAGCCTCAGCAGGCTCACGCACGTCTGGATGGCTGAGTTGACATGGATGGAGAAACATGGAGGTTAACATAAGGCACTTGGGCTTGTTCTATTAAACATTGAACACGGTAACTTGCTGGCCGAGTTGAAGATTAACCACGGATGGATTGGAAGTGAATTGTTTGATCGTGAAAAGAACGTGCCACGAGTTGTTGAATTGAAAGCTACATACGCACAATGCACATCATGAGAAATAATCCTTGGGATGAGAGCTTATGTTATCCTTAGTTTCTCTTACCCTGAATCCATTCCTGCTTCCTCTTCTTATCCGAGACACTGATTTCAAAGCTTTTCTCAGAACACTTGACAAAGAGGAGGCACTTCTTTCCTTCTTTATCCGGTAATGACTGCAACAAAGCAAAAACATTTTCACTATACTTCATCAAGGACTTGACCCATGTTGCAACAGATAGTGTACGAGCTGATGAGTGTTTGTTCAGAGTACCACTCATCACTGAGTTTCGCTCTTCCATTTTGTATTAGTGACTGTCCTTGCCTCCACACAGCAGTTCCCGTCCAATGCAATGTCTCCTTTCTTTTCGACCAGGTCCTCGCTGACGTAGTAGGAGATAGAACTCGGCCTCAGGACAAACCAGCGCTCCATCCAGTTTTTCCTCTTGTGGCCCTTTTTCATCATGTACCCCTGCCAAAAAAGATATAAGGTCTCCCGTTGTGAAAATATTCTTTATAACAATACTTTTATTCTCCATTATATGGGTTATAACATGATGATCTTTCCTATTATTTTTGCTGTTCATTGTATGGTAATACCACTTGTACATCAAAGACTGTGAGTCTAAGGGGGATCTGTCTCTGCTTTGTGCCAACATGGTGCCAACCTGTTTGAGGACGTCCAGTATGAGCTCCTGGTAAACCTCGGTGATGCCCATGGAGAGGGTCTGGCGGTCCATGCCCTTACTGAAGTGGCCTGAGCCCAGCAGGCTGATGAGTTCCCAGGCGTTGAGACAATGCTGTTTGGCCTGCAGCTCCAGCCGGTAGTCCTCAAACCTCTCCTCCACCCAGCTTCCCCCCATGGCCTCCGTCAGCTTCCGGAGGAAGTACTCGATCTGAGGACATACAAAAACCAGCAGGCGCATAGACACACACACACACACACACACACACACACACACACACAAACACACACACACACATATAATGTTCCACGATGACCATGGTTAAAATCCCCCCAAAAATAGTAAACTTATATTGCTCCAATGTGGCTATAATTGACATGGACACAGAAACATACCTCTCTTAAAACATAATTGCATATGGGAATTCATGTGACAGCCAGTTCTACCCGACAATAAATCCTGCAACGTTGTGATTTTACAGGAAGCCCTGTACTTCCTTCTCTACTAGTGCCGTTGAGCAACAGCAGGGGTTCCTCTCTTAATACCCAGTTTAGTGCAGCAGTATATGTCTCCAGTCGGAGGCTAAACAGCATAGAACTAATATCATCCATCCTTTTAAACCGGAACACAAACTATTGTTTTTGGGAAACCTTACTTTACTGTTTCCTTCCTGATTGATCAAACAAATGCCCCTGTAATTAATAAAACATTAACTTAAAGGAAAATCCCACTGAAGGACTCCACAGCTTTGTCCCTGGGGCCAAGGACAATCCAATCTAAAATTGTTTACAAATCCAGATAGTCCAGTCTGGAACCGGTCTTTCCAAAACGTCAACCCCCAATTCCTGGCCCCAAAAAGTCTAGTGTAGGCTGACTTTAAAGTTGTTTGACCTGAGTTTCAGTATTAATTAACTAATTATCGTTCCTTGAGAATTCATCACTGGTCAGTCAAAGTCCACTTAAAAAAAAATCAAACAAGACAGAAATTATTTTCAATTGAGCTAAACTGTTGGATGTCTTGTTTCAAGTTTCTGGAACTAATCCAAAAGTTTCCTGAGTTGAGTGCTCTTTCCCTTTAACAAATGAGATGAATCAGCACAACGAATGAGGCTCACCTCGTCTGTGACAATGACCAATGGGTACTTCTCCTCAGAGAGGAAGTTGAAAATGCACCAGATCTTGAAGGCGTCGTCGTCTGAAATCAGGAGGTGAGTTCGGTCTAGGTTTTTCCTGGCACACAAAACCCAGCACATTCTGTTGAAGTCCTGCCTGTCAAAGTTGTCCTTCACCTATATGTGGGCATGCATAGAGCATAAAGTAAAAAGCCAAGCAAAAAATCATACTTACATACACACATTATGGTAAATAATAGAGTTTGTCTTCAGTCTGTCATGTTAAAATTGTTAAATAATAATATATACAAACATTTCAATGTATTTTATAACGTGTAGTTTTGCCCCACTCAAAATATGGTTGTATAAGATGTATTTATATTTTATGATTTTAGGGAGAGGTTAATAAAACCAGAAGAAGTAATACTTTCATGGATACAAAAGTGTCAAAGCCTGTTTCTTTTGTGTGAGTGCATACAACTAAATAACAAAGAAGGAAAGTCTGTTATACGACAAAAATGTCCAGTATTTTCAGAATCCAGGACAGAAAGGGAAAAAAACTCTTGAAAGGTACAAATGGTGTTGTGAAGAGGAAAGGTTTTCTTTTAGCAGGGAACACAAACGTTTCCATGGAAACTGCTGGCATGCAGCCCATGCAATCAACTGGGAAAGTAGCACATCTTGTCCCCTCAGTGGAGCAGACAACCAATATGCAACCCCACTACAAACTGACAGTATTATCACAGGATCAATGAAGAGGTCATGCATCAGAGCTAAAGAGAAGTAAAGGGCGTTGCAGTCCCAACGATGTTGCAGCCGACCAGCCATGTGTGAACAAAACCAAGATAACAATAAAAATAGACGGATGGGACCAGCCATGTAAAAACTAGTACCTTGACTTAAAGGAACATTAGCACACCACAAACAATATCAAATAACTATCAGAAATGACAGATGCAATAGGAAAACTAAATGTAAGGGAACGTGTGGTATGCCAGTGGGCTGTTTAAGTTGGGGTTAATGTGGTAAAAGATGAGTCAGCAAGGAGCAGCAAAAACACATTAAGACATATTTTTGGGAGTATTAGGCATAGAAGGGAATAGCACAAGTTGTGAAAGTACAATTGTTAGGAAAGGGCAAGTCTTTAGTCTTGCAGTGTTGTGTCATGCTTTTCTCGTTTTCCGTCCTAGTCATCTCAGTTTGCGGCAGTGGCTCGTTTACCAACACTCTCGCTCTTGTCCCCCCATCCGCCCCCCAGTCACTCTCTCTCTCTCTCTCAACACACACCAACAATGAAGGCCTTGTGAAGGCCTCTGTATCACCCAGGCCTGCATCTCGGTCCCAGCTACAAACATTAGAATTCTCTGGAGAGAACAGTTTGTCAAGCTCCAATCTGAACCTTATCACTGTCCTTGGGAAAGAGTCTTCTGGCTTTTAATAGGTTTAGCCACGTGAAGTCTTTGCTGTGATATTGCTGATAAAGAGGTACTTGAAACAAGTCATGCTCATAAAACAACTCGACTCAAATTTTGGCAGTTAAATCAGCATGCTACTAAAATAACATCACACCGCCCCCGTAAAACTACAACCACAGATTCACTGCCTCTTCCTCACTCATAAGTCACCAAGATTGAGAGTACACTGTTCAATTGAAGTTCACAAGCTCCAATCTATTTTTCTAGTAGCACTCTTTTTTTCTGTTTGTTTAGGCCTGCTTGCCCTTTTTCTTTTTAGGACATAAGAGTCCGTAATAGAGGCACCACATTCCAGGTCTGCATGAGGTCAGCTGGTCAGAAGGAATGTGACACTTCGTGTCACTCTAGAGTACTACTGGCCTGTCTGTCTGGCCACGTAAGCATTACCTTCAAAGAATCCTTTGCTAAAGTGATTCAAAATAAACTAAATGAACTGTAAAGTCACCCATTTACATGGGTCAGGTAACTGTAAATGAAATGTAATGTCTACGTAATGCGTTACTGGCACATTACAATCGTCTGACAAATGGAGTGAGTCAGTGAAGGGGAGAGTGACACAACCCACCCCCCTCCCTCTCTCTCAACACAAACACACACACACAAACACACACAAACACACACGCACACACACACACACACACACACACACACACACACAGATAGGGTGGAGTTTCCCTTGGTAGTGGGACCAATAAAGGACTTTATCAACTGGCTGGTTAGGAGGAGGCATTGACGTCAACGTCAGTGTTTGTAAGAGGGGGTTTCAGGATACTGAAACCTCTATAAACTACTTCAGGAAATAATCTGGCAAAACAGCACTAGGTTTCTAGAAGGTTTCTGATTGAGTCTTAAAAAACAAACAAACAAAGGCACTCTTGATTGCACCTCACACCTTGAAATTGCTGCCTTATACAAGTGTGAAGTGTCCTATCCCACCACTTTGAAGTGGCATTGAAACATCTCTACGGCAAAGTATGCTGTAGACCCTAGGGTATGTTATTACTACAAAACTTTTGACACTTGTGTTGCTATAGGAGACGTTAATTAAATTAACCATTTATGACTTCACAGTCTCAAAATCACATTGCCAGTGGCAATTTAATCAAAACTAACATAATACATAACTTTGAAGACTACAACATACAACATGTCTACATTAACCAAAAGTATTTTTGATGTGTCTTAAAATATATTGGATAATGGACAGAATAGTATTTTACAAACTGTCCATTTTAGAGATCACGTTAGAGATTAAGCAGTAAACCATAAATCAAACAAAACTGAAATAGACATAGATGACAAAAACAGAAGGCAACAAATTGTGTCTACCAAAACAAAGGATGACCAGAAGACTGCATTAAGACTAAAACAAATTGCTAGTTTATTTAGAAAACTATGGGACTAAAACTAAAATGAAAATAGACAAAGGTTAAAAGAAGTTGTCAAACACTTGTAAATCAAACTGTAACTGTTGCATGACACACAGAAATGGCCAAATTCAGCTAGGGTGTCATTTTGTTACAACACAATAGAATTCCAAAAGTAAAATTCCAAAAACTTGCTATCTACCATCCAACAATAATTGCCATCTGCAAATAGGCCTAATTATAATGTAATATATTTTAATAGATTAAAAATGTTTGTGCTTTATCCCATGCCTGTTCAGTAACCAGAAAATGTGGGTTCCCTCCATTATTAGGGTATATATTACACCCAACTATCAGACTCACTCAGCTCATGATCAATGAGATGTTGTGTGGTGGTGCTGTGAAGGCTGAGAGTCACCCACCCACCTTATCCAGTATGAACTTGTTCAGATAGGGCATGTAACCCTGATTGGAGACAGGGCCTTCGTCATCATCTTTGAAGTGCTCCTCCAGGGCCACTGGGTCATGGGGGATCTTCATTACTGTGCACAAATTATGAGAGAGCACCTGTAACGAGAAAGAAACCCCTGCATCACAATGTGGATGCTTACTAATGCAAGGAAGCACATCTGTCAAAGAAGGGATGGGGTGCTCAGTAACCAGTGGTTGACCTAAGTTCTAGTAAACTAACTTTTACCTGATGGAGGTGCACATGCATAGCACAGCTGGATCTTCATTTATAAAAATATGTTTGCTTGTCATTGTGGGGAAATTAAGTAAACTGATTCAGGTATTGGCAGACCTGTTTACAATATGCCCGATGGGTTTTATAGTGGCACTTAAAATTGAACGCCAATATGTAACACCGAGCACAATTAAAGTACTACTGAAACGTAGTTGTAGCCTAGTCTTTATTCTTCCAAATTTTTGACACAAAAGACATCTGAGGATGACTGCACTATTGTTTAAATCTATTTGCCAGGGCATGGTGAAAAAAATATTCATCGCCATGGAGGTGCTCATTTAAATGCAACTTCGCTTCTCACGGGTCCCTATATTTAATCGGTTTTGATTACACTATACGCAACGTCGCTAAAGTTATAAAATATGTAGTTGTCAAAACTCGTCCCAAGCAATGGCAAAGTTGGTTAGGCATTTGAAATTCTCAAGCAAAGCCAATAATAAAATTGTTTTATTCATTCTAGAGTTCACCTCATGTCACTGAATAAGAACACTTTCTTGATAAAAAGTTCATTAAAAGTAATACGATTGACAAAACAAAATTCGAGAAACCATACCTTTAACTGGGATTTGGACACCTTCCCGCTTTTGTCAACATCCAATGCTGTAAAAGCATGCCATATTGATTTCAAAAGTTCATCACGTAGAGCCATGTTGCCGACCCTCTTCGTTTTATTCCAGGCTTCGGACAGACTAATGTGGTAGTCGTCTTTGAGAACGTTTTTTTAATATGAATACAATAGAAGTTCTAGGGCAGTCACATGACATACACGCAGACATTCAGTGTCATCGGCGCGAAGTACTGCAGCACCGCTCAGCGAGGGAGAAACGGAACATTTCATTGACTTTGTGTGTAATATCGTAAAACCGTTGCATGAAGCTCAAATTATGTTCTTACTACAATTACTTCAACGTCTTTAGCTTATTTTATTTAAAAACAATAATATAGGCATTGTTTACAGATATAACTAAAACTCAAATGCAGCACAGGAAAAAAACACAACGGATAAGAATTTATTTGATGAACATGAAGGGCATAACAAAGCAGGTTTTTGTTAATAGAGACACAACATAAAAAACAAGATAATACTTTACTAATAACAAACATTATCATGGCAGACACCATGTAAATGATGGCATACAAGAATCCATCATTTATTCATAACACACAAGAATCCATTGAACAGGACAATGATTGTTCTAATGCTACAGGTAGGGTTGGCAGCTCAGATTAATAGAAAAGAAAGATGCACAATTATATTCTTATCCAGTCTGGTCAATTTGATATATTCGTACAAATGGTATTAATTTTCGCAACATGATCTACTTTCCGCTCCTACAATTAGATCACAGGTAGAAAAAAATACGAAAAAGAAAAACTTCCAACACACTGCTGTTATGTTTAAAATATAAGAGCCCAGTGACTTCAAAATGTCGTCCGTTCTAAAGTACTGACCAAACCCTTGACAAACAGACATGAAATAGCAGCAGGTTGCTTATGTGGCTGAAGTTCCAACTGTTGCCTCCAAAGTGCTTTGTGAAACAAAAGCTATCAGCACCAGACCCTCCGGTTTGCAGCATCAGGCAGTTTACAGGCAGTAAGGTGCGCACTGTTGTGATCCGATATGTTTATACCAAGAGAGGTTTTGCCCTCCTTACATCATCCAAGCCCAGGCTTTATAGAGAGAAGTGCAGGGAGACCGGGAAGGGCATTAACTCCATCTTGGAATTACAGATTAAGGTACACAACTACCTTAGAGAATGGCACTTGTTTTTTTGCAAAAGTCTATCAGCATCTTGACTGAAGGAAGTTGAAAAGGCTAGTCTAAGAAGACGAGTCCAATTTCAGGGATTGATTATATTGTAAGAAAATCTACAGTTTTTACTGTATTCCACTCACAGATCAGTTAGGGCACAATTCAAGGGTCAGTGCCACCTACACCCAACAACATAGGCTAGTTTCTCTGATTGGATAAAAGTTTGAGGTCCATGATTCCACACCAGTTTGTTGCTACTCTGGGACCTGAGTGGTGAAATGTTCCCTCAGTAAATGGTGAGGCTAACCGATCGGTTCATCTTCTTGCCAAGGAGTCTGGAGGTCCTCGGGTTAGACTGAACCGTTGAGCGAGTCAGGACCCTGTCTGTGGTCAGCACCTTCTCCTCAGCAGCAGCCTTGGCCATCTGGGCTTTCTTCAGTTCCCTAAACAAAGACAAGATAGAGTCAAACTGTCCTACAAATACGGTGTCAGTGGGAAGGTAGAGAAATATCTTTACTACCATAACAGCGTAAACAATTAAAAGTGAATTCCTTCCATTTTGAATGTAGGTTTCAACACATTTGTATTTTCTTTGGTACTTACTTTTGGAGTAAAGCATTTTTGAACTTCTCTGCATTGAGCTCCACACGGAGCTGGTCGGCACTCATCCTGGCGGCGGTCAGCAGCACAGGGTGTTTGATGAGGTCTGATGTGGACGGCCGTCTGGTAGGGTCAGGGTGGATCATCAGCTGGAGGATGTAAAGAACACACGCTTAATACAATGAACTTAAATAACTAAATGTAAATAATCACTAGCCGTTACGATAGGAAAATTAAATGACAGGTCAAAAACATTCTCAGACAAGGAAGGAAAGTATACCATAGTTTCTTGCCAAGACAAACAAAAAGAAAGATTAAACAACATAATGACATTTAATAGGGGAGCCTTCCTTACACATTTTAAAGCTCTTACCTTTAGTAGACTAAGAAACTCCTGAGAGAGCATTTGTGGAATGCTGGGAAGCTTCCCCTGACGGATCTCATGCCACTTGTCTCCATTTGTGGGCAGAGGCTCTATCCCTGACGCACTGATAACAGTCAAGGCCAGGGCAAAAATGTCTGCTTTTGTCAAGTTATTATAGTCCTGGGGAATAAATGACGAGGTAAGACTTAGAAAACATTGAATTTTTTTTTTTTTATAATGTTGGGTAGTCTGTTAGATACATTTCAAAACGTAACGAGGACACCAACCTCTTGCAGGACCTCGTTGGCCAAGAACCTGCTGTCGCCTTCCTCTACTTGAGGATTGTTTACTCTGGTGACATGCCCTAGGTCACCTAAAGAACAGAGGAGTTATAAACATGAAGGTCTGCATAGGCATGAATGACTTGAGGAGTAGCACTAACACTGAATAGGAGTCAAATTTAGCTTACCTATTTTATACACAACATTGGTGGTCAGTGCGTCGTTGTCATCGTCCTCTTCATCACACTCATCTATACTGGCAACCGACTTTCGTGAGATGAAGATGTTGCCTTTGAGAGAATGAACAGTTGTTTATCAAACACTGAAACGCATTTCAGGCTTTTTCCACTTAAAAAACGTGGGTAATTATGTGTATATTGAACTTCACAATGTGTTGTATAAATGCCATCTGCTGAAAACAATGTGCCAGTCTACTTAGCAGTCAATCCAATGAGAGGATGCCTAGTAAAGAGAGTCTGGGCAACAATATGGCAAAACTCAAATTGAGCCAGATCACTGTCCTGAGACTACTGACACAGAGTGTAGTTTGCTCACAAGGTACAATTCAAAGACAGCAAGAACGTACATTGAGTAAATTTGGAACTCACTTGGCTTAATGTCCATGTGCACTAGAGAAGTGGAGTGGATGTACTTGAGGCCTCGCGTCACCTGTAGTAGCAGGTCTTTCAGCTCGAGCTCAGAGAGGAATTGGAGCCGCCTGTCATTTTCAGCAATGACATCAGAGAGCGTGCCTCCATTGCAGTACTCGTTCTGGATAAGCATGTGGTCGTCTTCGGCCCAGGCCGAATAGTAACGGACCACGTGGGGATGCTGGCCAAGCACAGCATGAGCATATACCTCACGTAGTGCATTCTGTCTAGAATAGAACATTTGATAAAAACAGGGTAAGGAAGGTTTCTCCTATATTAACAGTTGATATAACGTCTCTAACCCTGGTGCATTTACGTAATACAAAAACCTATTAATAACTTACTCGTCCACTGATCCTGCCAGAGGCTTCTTAGACCGTTTGATGGCATAGATGCAGCCGTCTAGTCTTTTCACACACTTAAAGACGGCACCAAACTCCCCACAACCAATCTTCTCCAGCTCATGGAACTCTGAAGTATATCTGGACGTCATATTACTCTCCATCATGGTGATCCTCTGAAAAGGAAGAGTGACATACATTTAAAAAATATATATATATATTTAACTGGCAAAAAAAAGGTTTATACAGTCCTTACATAGGTAAATTGCGAGGGGAAAATGACTACCTTTGATGGAGGGAGGATTTCTTCCTCCATTTCCCCATCGCTTGCCTCCATGTCTTCCCCACAGGAACTGTAGCACAAAGTTACGTGTTAGTACACAATCAGTCCACTAGAGGACACCCACAGCATCTTTCAGAAGCACATGGCAGCAGGCATTAGTGACCATGAGGTCTGTGCTCTCTGCCAAGCCCCTTTGCCTTAGACATGCTTTGTCAACGGATTTAACGAACATGGTAGCTATAACAACAGGTCTGAATCTGTGCTTATCAAGATCAGAACCCACAGATCACAACATGCACCATGTTCCAAACTGAACGAAGTACCATAGTGCACTTTATCTGTTGTCAAGACAGATAAAACTTGCAGTACAAAGACTGGCTAAAAGGAACTAACCCAAAGCCCGAGTTTTCGTGTTAAATAAAATGATGTAATGTTTTCTGGACATACTCGTTCCAGTGTGCTCTCTTCCTGTTGTTCCGTTGCCTTGTAGCTGACTGGATAAGCAAGGAGTCGGGGGTGAAGGGGTTGAAATTGACCAGAGGAGTGCGATTTCTAGTGTCAACACTAGGTTTTTCACTGGACTCCTGATTCTTGAACAGGGCGACTCTCCTATTGGAAGACCCAGAGCTGGAGACTCGGGCCTTGGACAACAAGCTCTGAAAAAGGAGATAAAACGAAAATTGCATTTCTGATTAAGCCCTATTTATACATAAATAAAATACATAAACACATACATACACAAACAAATAAACAAACAAACAAACATGTACGGTCTTGAGTTTTTTTTCTTCTTCAAACTTGCACAAACTAATCACTGGGACTGAAACATTCCCTTACATAATACCCCGAGTCAGTTGGCTGGGTATAGCTGACTTCTGTGTTATGTAAGTGTACAGTTCTACAAATGTAGGTCATTGGGTTTTAACTCAACGGTCAGACCTTTAAATTGTACTGGGAGTAGAGAACACGTCATTTGAAGTGTAGTGTTTTAAAGCCAGACAGTTTTTTTTTTTCAAACTTGCAGAAACGTAATCACTGGGACTGAATCATTCCCTTACATAATACCCCGAGTCAGTTGGCTGGGTATAGCTGACTTCTGTGTTATGTAAGTGTACAGTTCTACAAATGTAGGTCATTGGGTTTTAACTCAACGGTCGGACCTTTAAATTGTGCCGGGAGTAGAGAACGCGTCAATTGAGGTGTAGTGTTTTAAAGCTAGACAGTTTTTTTTTTTCAAACTTGCACAAACTTAATCACTGGGACTGAATCATTCCTTTACATAATACCCCGAGTCAGTTGGCTGGGTAGCTGACTTCTGTGTTATGTAAGTGTACAGTTCTACAAATGTGGGTCATTGGGTTTTAACTCAACGGTCAGACATTCTCAGGAATTAATTTAAATTTTACCGGGAGTAGAGAACGCGTCATTTGACAACCAAAATAGAGTTCAACACAGCCACACGTAAACAACATAGCATTTTTATAGACGTGTTTGTTGTTGAATGGCAATGCCCTCAAATAGCAAGAGCTTAAATTACAAAAATACTAATAGTTTATTTACACCACTGAACAAACACATGTGTTGCCACCCCAAAAAGGTTTTACTTGATATGAATTATACAAACCTTTGGCGTATGTGGAGTATCAAAAAGGCGTAGTTTTCTGAACGTTTTGTGCGGAGGTGTGTCGGGGCAGTCTGGAATTGGTGAGCTTGTACCTTCCCCATCGTCCGGTGACGTATAGTACAACTGTGAACCTTTCCGAGGTGAAGGAGAACCGTTCATGAAAATAGTGCTACTAACGTTAATAACAGATTGCAAGCGAGACGGGGAATCAAACCCTTCTTCATCCCAAAGCTCAACATCGTCCTCCACAGTTCGACTCAAAGGGCTGCTGTCCTCCAAGCGTTTATCCACAGAGTCCCGTCGCTGATGCATAGGGGAGTCAAGTTCCGTAAAACCAGATTCTGCCCCTGTACTATTGTTTCCATCCTCGATTGGATCGTCCTCACAGTCACTTAATGTAAATTGCAACTTTTGTCGAATTGGTCGAGCTTTTGGCGATGGAGTTCCATGCCGACGATGACTGGACATATTTAGCAACCCTTATGACTACCACAAAAAAAGAAATATTTCGAGCAGCAACCCCACCCCCCCTTATCTTAAGTTTCGCAACGCTAGCAGAGGGTTAACTTGACTTGTTTTTAGCTAGCTATCTTGTAACATAATGTGTTTAAAATACAAACATTTATACCAACGGCGAAACAGCATGCGATACTGAAAATGTCAACCAAAGCTAACTTGAAGAGAACACTTACGTTACAAGATAGCTAGCTGGCTAACCATAACACGCCCCTCCAACGAACAGGTTCACTGGCAGTGGCATTCAAAAATGGCCGCAAAAAGTCTTATCCGTGCGAGCAGTGCATGGAAATTAATTTGAAACACCCTACAATGTATCTTAAGCCTATTAAATGTACCACCACTAAACACATAAATCGACAGATTCTTGAATATGGTTACCTACGTTTAAACATTTGCGTTCAGTTACAAAGCATGGCGATGTTTACAAGTCTTTAAACGAAACTCCAGTCAACTCCGCCTTTCAAGCGCGTGGCAAAAGCACTTCCCGCGACCGTTGGTCACATGACTAGTAACAGCCAATAATAAAGTACACTGACATTTTAAAAGATGGGCGTTTCAGTTTGACCAGCGTCATTGACGCTTGTAACAAAATCTGGCGCGAACTAGTTCTTACATCACTTAAAACACATTGACTGAATAAAACTGAAATATATTTTTCACTTTATAGTGACACTCTTTTGTTACATTGACCAATTAAACATGTGTAACATTAGCAATATGGTTATACATGTAAAACCATTTCAAAAACATTCTAATATTATAAATTAAATTGCTGTTACAAGAAAACAGATAATAAAATTGTTACTCAAATTGGAATCAGCTTTAGCTCCTCCAGGCTCTAAATAATGACCCTTATTGACACACATTTTCATCTTTTATTAGAAATGGCGTTAGCTGTACATTGCAGTGTGTGCATTGTGCACCATAAAATATTAGAAACCATCCTACCCCTCTCCAACATGTTTGGAAGGACAAAATCAGCATAGCAGGACTCCAGTTATCAAAACTTATATACACATAAAAGCTAAATTCTCACATAAGATCTGTAAAATAGAGGAAGACAAGTGATTTTCTCTGTATTACTAGATCATAGTCCATTCTAGATGGTTTTACTATCAATCATCCAGCCCTGGCGACTCTCCTTGCTGTATTCTTGATGCTATTCTGATGGCTTCTTCCAATGATGGCTGATCACTGAGCTATGGTACAAAGCAAAGAATAAACACAAATACAATTAATAACAATTGATACAACTTTGAATGACTAAATAAAGTGTGTTATATACATAGTTAACATTCTATTCGGCATGTCTTCCTTGAGCAAGTGATTTGCTGTCTTGCTTGACCATCAAGTTTGACAGGAACAGCGAGGTCAGTGTGAAGGACATTAACATGATGAAGGGAAGACTGAATTGATCCAGAGTGAGAAAGAGTATCAGTTAGAAAAATCTTATCAATGGCAATGTTTTGTTGTTTATTAGTCAGTTTTGGAGTAACTCAATTCTTAAATAATTCACCTTCGTAGAACTTGTAAAATATTTTGTGAATACTACAATACTATAATTTTAGCGCTTTGAGATTGTTTTTACAATGTAAAACGCTTTACAAATAAAATACATCATTATTATTACAAACAGTAGTTCATTTAATTCTATTGAACGTTATCACACAATCATGTTGACTCACAGCAGAGCCATTTTTTAGGACTACTATAGTGTATAATGTAATGTCTATAGTGTTTACCAATACACAATGACAAAGTGCCCTAGAGACTGATACTGGGTGGAGGCTACTAGCCTTTTGCAATGGCGGAGAAAACCTTTCCGTCTGGCTGCTGTGAGACTATTTGGAGTGATGCATTGAAACTCACTAAACCTTCTGAACTGTAAATCAATTAATGCTTTGGGCTCTCTTGGTAGAAGGAAATACTGATAAGAGGCAATAGCAAAGTGCCAAACAACTAGTGGCAAGCCATGATAGATTGAAAAAAGAACATGTAAACCCACACATCCTGTGATTGTAAAACTACTTCTCGTTTGACTGTCATTTAACACCAGCAACAACAGGGGACTGGCAAAGACCGTTTGAAAACACCTAGTGAACTAGAAAATCCTTATTTGAACCACACCCACTTATACATTGTACTTCGGTGTTTGACAAAGTATTTAACACTGGGTTGAGAATGTCCAGACAAATAGCTTATTAGAGCTGATGGGACTCAGTCTGAAGGATAACTGACAATAGAAAAAGTACCAGCAGTGTGCTTAGCAAAACTGCAGTAGACAATAAAAAGAGCAGACATAATTGACCTGTTATGTCATGATGTTGTATTATTCCTATGGAACTTCAAGTGGAACTACAGGGCTTAGTTTCTGAATTTCATTTTGGAGGAGTTTCAGAAGAAGCCCCCAACCCCCACCCCTTACATTGAAGCAAAGTCATATATTTGAGCAAATTCCGTTTCATAGCCAGATGTGCTACCTTAGTTAATGAATTGTATACATGTAATAAGCATCACTTAAATGTACAACAGCAAACATGTGTGAATGTGCTGTGTGAATTATGTACAGTCCAGTTTCCTGGTACCAACCTGAACCGCAATATGAGTGCCATTGGAGGTGGCCAATAAAGTGACAGGGTGAGCAACATCCTCTTGGCTGTAGCCCGTCTCCTCCACGGTCTGGAACGACGCCATGTCAGGTGTCATAATGGCCACCTGCTGTAGAGAGGGACAATATGGCTGCTCAGACATAATTCAGTTTGGGCTTTAAATTAATAAATGATGCAATTTGTGGGATAATTGGTTTAATGACTTTTAACGTCATGATTGATGAGCAACATTTTTTTTACTTGTTTAATATCAACTTCAACCATGCTACTTTTTATCTAATTGGATTGCACCTTCTAAAACAAATTTAGTTACCTGGAAACTAACAATCTATTCATTGACTGTAATTAGAAATTTCAAAACGTTACCTGTCCATCCGAGCCATCTGTTGTCACCATGGTGACAGAGTGAGCTCCATGTGATGTCAGCTCGTGGGCTGGAATAGTTATGGTGGTGCCTTCTTGTGTTACCATGGTGATTGTGCCACCCATTGCTTGCAAGTCAGCCTCCGAGATACTGACCTGGAAGTTTAGACATAGCATAGATTTAAACACTCATTGGCACACACCCCTGCTCTCTTTTAAAGATGGTGTTCTATTTGAATGGTAACCTGTTGTGTCCCGTCCTGTGTGAGGAGGACATGCTGCTGTCCCAGGATCTCTGGAGTTCCTATAGACACCTGCTCTGACCCAGAGTCCTCTCCCTCTCCCACAATGGTGGTCGTGTAGGTTGCATTCGGGTCATCTATGGCATCTAAATCAAACAAAGAAATTGGCATCACATCAACCTACATTAGCAAAGTCACTATCGAGTGAAAAGACAATCGGCGTCTCACAAATACACACACCTGTGGGCTGTTCAAAATAGGCCTCCTGCTCCTCTTCGATGGGCTCTGTGTCGTTGTGGGCGGTGCGTTTGTGCATGGCCAAGGTAGAGATCTGCTTGTACGTCTTGCCACAGTGGTTGCAGTTGTACGGCTTGCAGGGCGTGTGGACCACATGGTGCTTGTATAGACTAGAATACTCGGTGAAACGTTTCTCACATCCAGGCACAGTGCATACATATGGTTTCTCTCCTAGGGGACACAGGAAGGTAGAGATGAAAGTGGTTATCACATTTTCACCCAGGTCTCTCAAATAACATTTTCAGCTTGTAATACATCAATTCTCTGGTTTCTTAATACTTGATGACCTGCATTTAGTATAACAGACTCAAAGAATGAGTCTCTTCTTATTCACAATGTGATGAAAACTGAGACTCCAGGGTGCATACCGGTGTGAATCCTCATGTGATTCTTGTAGTTGGTGGCGCTAGCAAAAGAGCGCCCACAGGTGGGCTCAGAGCAGTAGTACGGGCGCTCTCCAGTGTGAGTCCGGATGTGAACCTTACGGATGTTAGAGGTGGTGAAAGATCGCCCACAACCTTCAACAGGACATTTGAAAGGCTTTTCTCCTGATAATAGAAAAATAATTGAAATCAGTGTAAAGGAAGACATTAACAAGGGCACATCAGAAATCAAATTTAAGTTGATGGCTCACATAGCTCCAAAAATTTGCTTTTATTTACAGCAACACATTTGCATTGGCAGCTGTCAACGTGTACTACTGTATTAGTGCATAATGCCACTACGTTGTTGTACCTGTGTGTGTCCTCGTGTGCTTTTGGAGGTCTCCAGATGTTTTAAAGGACTTCCGGCAGTTCATCTCCTGACAGCGGTAAGGCTTTTCTCCAGTGTGCGTGCGAGAGTGACTCTTGAGTCCGTAACCTAATAACAACACATAGCCACTTGCGGTTACTCTCGGCATAATAACTGTTCAGAAAATTCTTCGAACTGTTAGTCAGAAAGGTAGCATGAAAACATATATATGATAAAGCAACCTGTTGCAAACTTCTTCCCACAGCCAAGGTGATCACATATGTATGGCTTATCTCCTGTGTGGGAACGCTCATGTACCTGTGGGAAACAGAAACTGTCAACAATAGTGCTGCCAACATATCATTAGCTGACACCCAGGTGAGAGCAAACCGTCTTAATTGGTTAACAATTCATTTTTTTTCATTTTATTTGGTTTTTAGCGCTTTTCTCGACAAATTGGTCGCCAATTTATTACACAGAACGAACAACGAATGGACCGACAGCTATCAAACACAACACTCAGTCAGAGTGATACCACGGCAGCCAATTTGCGCCAGACTTGCTCACCCAACATATTACAACAGACTTGCTCACACACATAGGACACACAGACCGACTCCAGTTGAATTGGCAGTGACTGGTCAGGGCACTGGTAGGAAGATGCGGCATGTTTTTTGATGGTGGGAGGAAACCGGAGTACCCGGAGTTAAACCCACACAAACACAGGGAGAACATGCAAACTCCACACAGAAGGGCCTTTGGCTGAGGTGGGGTTTGAACAGTGCTAACCACTGAGCCACCACATTGCCCCAAATCTTGATTAAGTAAGATTAATCTTAATTTAATTTCATTTAAGTAAATCTTGTCATTAGAGGACCTTTGCAAAAATGTTTAGTTAGTCGCACATAATGAAACGATGGGCTTAGCACACACTCTCTCTTTCTCACACACACACACACACACACACACGTTAAAGCCTTGCCTTCAGATGGTGGGCGGTGGTGTAGAGTTTTCCGCAGCCCTCGTGCTCACAGCGAAATGCCTTCTCGCCTCCGTGTGAGACCCTCCCTGGTCGGCCATCTTGACCCTGGACAACAATCTGTCGAGAACAGGAAAGTTAAACCCTTCTGGGACAGCCCCAGGGGACATGACGACATCACAGAGAGAGGCCTTTCAGTTGCTGTACCTGCATGTGGACACCATTATCCATGTCATCTCTGCCAAACGGCCCCAAGGCACTCTCTACATTCTCCACCTACAGAAGGAATGAAGACATGCTTATTCAATGCGCTCCTTTTATCTCCAGCTACAGTCCATTTTAGCATTAAAATAGCTGGGTTACAGACCTTGGTGGTGTACTGTTCCAGCACGCTGATGGTCTCTGGATCAATGCAGGCGTCTGCCTGCAGGTCGGCGATGGTGCCATCGGCCTGGATGGCCAGGATGGTGTTGGACTGGGGCATGTGGACCGTGTGCTGGATGTAGGCTGTGCTGCCGTCCTCCAGCTGGACTGCCTGTAGGCCACCCTGGTCATACGTCTCTGAAAAGGAAGTGAGAGGGAATCGTAGAGTGAGCAGAGTTCCTTTAAGAAACCTCCCACGTGTATGTATGTCTAGGACAACCTTCCACTCAGTTAAAAATAACATTTACAATGTTTTTCCTTTTACCTTTTTGTGTGTGGATGTAAGCAGTGGTTCCATCTTCCAATTGTATTGCCTGTCCATCCTCCAATTGCAAACTGTCTCCTCCTATATATGTTTAAATTATACCATATGTTGATAAATATCAGCTTCAACGATAGCTTAACTTGTCTGACCTTTCTTATGTGTTAAAAAAATCTGTTTATATAATAAAACACACTTTTGTTTCAATGGTATAACATTCCTGGCATAAGCAGTCAGAAGAGTGACTCAGCTGGCATAGTTCCACGTTCATCTTGATTACCTGTTTTAGGTACAGACACATGCTGGACATAGGCAGCCGATCCATCTTCCAACTGGATCATCTGACCATCCATAATCTGTCCATCTGAAAAAGAACCTGCTCACTCGATTAGTTTAGCCTCTCTTCTCACTCTCTCTTCCATAATAATGTATATAATAATGCCATGCTATTGGAATATAATGGAGACGTTTTTCGAAGGGGCAATGACATTATCTGTCACGCTCCATGAACCACAAGTGACTTAGTGAGCGGTCAGGGAAGGCATGTTGCTTTTCTAATACACTGAAAGTATTTTCTAATATTTTGAAAGTAATGCTTACCTTTGGAATCATGTTGTATGTATGCGGTGGAACCATCAGCAAGGGTCACCGCCTGCAGGCTTACTGTATCCATACTGTCAATGTGATCCCCATCTAGGACACAGACATTATTGCTTTGTAACCATGTTTGCAGTTTCTTAATCTCATGTGTTACAATTGTCTTTCTGCCAGTCCTCACCTGCCACTGTCACAGCCTCTGCAAGGCAGAGGGTGACCTGCTGGCCGTCTGCATCCTGAAACTCCATGCCCTGAGAGTCCCGGTTTATTTGGGCCAAGAGCATGTTTTACCTGTTGGAAGTAGACACAAAAACACATAGGAAAAAGAACAATCTAACACGTTTTTGCAGGTGGCAATGCACAGTGTCATGATTTTGTGAAAACATAACAGACACACTTGGTATTCAAAGATGTGCGTGTGTCCATGCGATAGGATATGTGTCAGGCAGAAACCCCTACTCCAAATCTGGCTTTAAGACTATACACCCACAAAGCAATACCGCCATTATTGCGCCTGGCGTATTTAACAGAAGTAGTTGTGTTAGTAGTTAATTTACAACATGGTTTTTAAATGATGCTATCATCATGTGCATAAATCATACGTTTCCGGGTTCCCTTACGGTTATATATAAGCCACAACAAAGAGACATTTTGACCTGCCAATGTAATGATAATTGCGATGTTCGCATTTTTTGTGTGTTCTGTACTATGAGGTAGTATACGTTGTAACTGGCACGCGCCAAGTAATAGTTAGCCAGAGGGTAGAAGCTACATTGTAGCCGCTACCAAACGTTAATAGGTGAATTTGGGTCTGCTAATAAAATAAAAAAAATATGCTACCTGTCGTGTGTAGCAGTTGACTAGTATGTGCCCTAACTTGTGGGGTCGGGTTCAATTGCTGTCATTAAGCTTGTCTTTGCCAGATTCTTTCATGGGTTGCTGCTGTTAGCTTATGCTATGGCCCAATGTATATGCTAACTTGGAACAATTTGTCACGGTTAAAACACACAACAGGCCAGTTAATGTCTTCAAAACAAACCTCCGTAAATAAAGTTTTCAAGTGACCTAGCTATCATACTACATTTATATATAGCCTTCAGCAGAGAACATTGCGCGCTGATAAAAGGAACGTTATCAAGAACTGGGAATCCATTAGCTAATTAATGGTAACATAAGCTTGATGACTCAGGTTATTTGATTGACAATTTTATTGTAAATTGACAATTTTGTCTCTATTTCGATATCCGCGCTGTTGTTCCTTTCGGAGATGGCTGTGGGAATAATGCACACTGGGTAATAACCAATTTATATACTAACCTCCGAAATTTTCCAACAATTCCTCCTGTTCGACCACCATGCATCAGTGCAGGAAACGTTATACGATACCGTGAACCCCGGAACATGTATATCGTACCAAATATTGCATCCCATTTCTGGTCCACATGGGACAACGGTATTTGATTGGATACTCTCTTTCTGCTTTTTGGAATATCTGGATGCTATTGGTCAAATACAACTTGAGTAGTTCACGTCGCGCGTTAAAATCATTTACTATTCACGTTTTCGGGCCCCCTGACAGACGCCATTCCGTGTTGTTAGCGCATTGTCTTTAGCTGTTTACTTAAAATGTGTTTTATGTGAATGAAAAGTAAACGTTTGTTGTTGGAACACGTTATAATTTTATTTATTTATAAACGTGTTGCATTTGAATTTCATTCTATGTGCCTGCAGTCACTGATAACTCTCTTTCTGTCATGTAAACAACAATAATTGGGCAACATTTCGGCATCCATGTTGAAAACAAGGTCGTGTGTGGGAAAAAATGGGGGTATGTGGGCAATGCAGTGAATTTGGAGAGCAGGCAAACGGTAGCATGCTTTTCTTTTAGGATCAAGTGTAGGCTACAAAGTTGGCATTCTAAAAGTAATATCCCTTACACGTTCTGTGCTGCATTTGAGACCAATTAAAAATAGTTTATAAAAGTTAGACTACCTATTCCTTGTTCTTAACTTAGGCAAGGCTGCATTGACTGGCTCTACCTTAACATTTATTTTGTCATGTTCATAATCGCGTTTGTGACCCACATTAATACTAATTATTTTAATCCATAAAATATATATATTTTTTAGTAAATGTTATAGTAATTATGACCTTATGAAACCTCAGGTAAATAGAACTAGGCTAGATGCAATATAATTATTCTGAATATAATATATAGCATAAAACGATAATAATGCAGCTGAGTGATGCTAAATAATAGTCTTGCCTTTTCTGCTAAAATAACCCAAATATGATTTTCTTCCACATTTTTACAGTTCTAACATGTTATTATGACAGTTTGTTTACCAATGTTCCAAGTTAGTTGTGCATATAGCTTCATGAAATAAAAAGTAGGCCCACACCCACGATAACAAACTTTGAGAATAGCCTACTGGCAACCAACAATGTGGCCGTGCATGCACATAATGCGAAAGTTGGGTACTAAGTAGGGTGGTCTAGGTGGATCATGTAGCCAAATATTTCCTTTAAAAAGACTTTCATACAGACAGCCCGGGTTTTACCCGGGTTGGACCCATTCAGACCACATATTGGTCCCGGGAAAGTCCCATCGTTTGCACACATGACCCCAGTCGCTGACCCTGGTCGAATAACCAAATGGCCTGGTCTAAAAGGGGTATCAAGGGAAACAACGTTACATTACAACAGCAATGCACAGTTGCAGTGTTGACAATGCTAAATTGCGGCCTCCTCGTCACTTTTAAATCATTACAAGTTAGTACGAATTACAAGTCATGGGAACTACATATCTGATTACGAAAATAGATTACCTGGAATCAGCCTAGGTTTCTTTAAATGTTTAGTGTAGTCTGATTACAGTTAAATATCCAGCAATTGCATGATAATTGAATACGGTTTATTGGATGAAACAAAAGACAACCCCAACAATAAGAGGAAATTCCACACTCAATTAGCCAAAAGACATAATGAACGGCTGTAACCTATTTTCTTAGCTAGAGAATGCCATAGAACCATGCAATAAACCAAAGTAACCCAGAAGTAATCCATTAATAAAATATATTTTACATTAGGCCTACCAATCAATAAATTTATTGATTTGGAATGAGTATTTGATCACATTTTCCAAGTAATCTCCCCGAAATTGCTTGTAGGTGAATGACCAGATAGTGGCTGTTTTATTTATTAATCTGAGCTATCAGTGGAAAGATCTACCCACACTCTAATGACATACTCTACTTAAATACAATTTTCATAATGTTGCAAGCTTGGTTATAAATTTTCTTCATGTCAACACAATATTTAAAACTTTCACTCTCCATACTGACCTCTACTGGCAACCAGAATCGTTTTATAGTTTCATGCAATCTATCTTTTTAGGAACTAAACCATAATATGACGTAATATTATGAATCCTCCTGGACAACTTTTATTCTTGATAATAAATTAAAACTCAATTCAAGGAAAAGAAGCAGTTATGACTAAATTCTTGTAGGATATATATATATATATATATATATATATATATATATATATATATATATATATATATATATATATATATATATATATATATATATTCTTTCCATCTATTATGTAATTAAGGACAATAAGTGATGATATGCACAGTACTCCAAGCCTTTTCGGGATGAATATAAGGCATTTTACCTTATTCAAGCTCCTAACAATACCAACACAATGGAGCCTTTATTTCAAAAAGCCATCCGGGGCTCACAACAAAAAGGATATAAAAGCTGACGACATTTTGAAATAATTTTGCATTGTATAATTTTCCCAGAGAGGTGTTTTTTTAAGCAGACTTGAACTATGAGTAAGCAACATGGACGGTGGCAGGATGAGACGGTGGCATTATGCAACGACTGCTTGATTGACAACTGAACAGCCCCTCCGGTTCCAATGAGATTGCTGTACTGGAATCCTCTCCGTGGTAACCTATGTAAACATTTGAGTGAATGAGGTGGTGTGTAGCCATTGAACGAGCCAGAGGAAGGATAGGACTCACAAACCAAAGGTAAATAACCATTTCAAAAGTATATATAAACCATGTAAATTGGTTTGAAATGCGAAGTAATTTTGAGTTACCTCAGTCAAATGCATTGAATAGCTTAATGGACAACTCTTCCTCTTTAGTGCACTAAACTAAACTTTGTGTTATTTGTACATAAAAGACATATGACAGTTAAAAATTAAACATTACTTACTTTCAGTGGTGATATAACATCTGAGATGATAATGTCATCTGTCACCGCATCACCCCAGAATGCCCAGCTAATTCCTGTATTCCTGGGTCAGAGAAGCAGAAATATCACCTTTGTTGTAGACGCTTCTGAAGCTACCAGCCCTGTTCTGGGGTCAGTGAAGCGTCTGCTTATTCAAACTCTGCTTACCAAAGCATCTCTCCGAGATTCTTTCTTCAACATCATTGCCTTCTCATACAAGGTAAATATGTCATATTAGCTTGACCAGTATTCATGGTTGTTTACCTTGGCACGTAAATCTATGAAATATCTTGCTCCTATAGATTCTACAGCCACTGCTTTCTTCTAGGTGAGCTGCTGGTCTGACTGCATGATACCCTGTGCTCCTGACACAGTGTATGGCGCTCTTCCCTGGATCCAATCCCTCAGCAGTAGCCCAGGGAAGGACCTACTGACTGCCCTGAGCATGGCCTTTGCGGACCCTGCCTGCCAGGCCGTCCACCTAGTCAGTGGGGGTCTTCCAGACTTTCCAGAGGCTGTCCTTCAAGCCCTGCCCACCGTAGCAGGGGGAAGGCCAGTGAATGTGTTTTACCTTGCTGACTCCAGCGGTCCGCTGGACAGCAGGACTCAAGACTTCTTGCAGTGTCTGTGGCATGCCACTGGAGGGAGCTGTTATGTGTTTACAGTTGGGATGGAGGGGATGTTAGAAAAGGTACCGGCAGGTGTGGGGTTGAAGATGGTATGTAGTTTTGTTCTGGTTTAGTGGTACAGCTACAATATGATGACTTGTGTGCTTTTGTGTGTATATGTGCTGTTGTGTTGGCTGACAGATGATTCCATTGCATGCTGCTGAGGGCCAAACTTCAGTGTTGGTGCCCTCTGTGGAAAAGTGCAGTTTGGCTACACCGTTAACTTCGCTACTCCATGTTCCATTCCATTCGCTCAGGTTGGTCTGCCTGACAACCCAGTTAACATTCTAATCTGTAGTCACTTAGAAACAGAGCAAACACCTCAAGTCTGACGCATACCACTGTGTGAATGGACTATGGCGCAATAGACTTGTGCAATTTGTTCTTTATGTCATAAAGTCTAGCCACGCAGAGAGAGAGAGACAACATTTTCAGTTTAAAAAAAGTTTTGATGCTGCCGTTCTTGTTTCAAATGGTTAATAGTAATCTTAAGGTATATGCCAGAAAAAAATTATCTGTGTTCAACCCCAGGTGCAGTATGAAAAATCCCTTCTGTCCCATGCCATCCTGCCTGCTGTCTGGTCGGGTCCAAAGCGGGTCAGACTTCTTGGAGGGGTGTCGTGTGTTGGCTAGGAGAGAGCAAAATGGGCTTTACTACCTAGGCACCGTCGCACAGGAAGTTCAGGTGTCTAACAACATTCTCAGACAACGTTCAATGATACCGTCATCGTACCTAATGCCATGCTTAATTGGTTTGGTCCACGCAACCTTCATTATCTTTTCTAATGGCCATATTGTTAACAGCCTAATACGTTTTTCAATGCATGTAATTAAATGTAATGCCTCGCCTCTCCTTCTATGTTAGTTTACAAAATTTAAAGCAGAACCTTTTCAATAACTTTATCTTTGCATTTTGCAGCCCATGTCAATGATGTGGCTTGTAACGTCTACATTGGTTCCATTTTTAAAAAGAAAACAAAACATATCACCCCACTGACTTTGAAACAATTGGTTTCCTAGGGTCGAAGAGGGGTGTGGGTGGTTGACCTTGACAATCCAGAATGTGCAGGATGGGGGAACTGCTCTGCCAGAATGTCCCAGCAGCAGCTGGTGTGCTGTCCGGACATGGTGAACCACACCGAGGCACACAAACACTGTCTGGTGCCCGGAGACACGGTCCTGTCCCCTTGGGAACGAGACCTGAGGAGATATGGACCAGGGAGAGTGCTGTGTGGGATGGAAAGCCGAGATTCCCTGAAAGGTATGCTGGTCGGTCTTCAAGATTCTCTGAAATAAGTTAAATTGTAGAGGAAATTTGTGTACTGCAAAATCAAAGTGGCAAATACACCTGTGCAAAGTGCTTTGTATGGATCATAAAGCATTTTACAGTACCCCCCCCCCCCCCCCAAAAAAGAAAAAAAAGAAACATTACAGAAACATTTATTTTGGAAAAGGTGTCAATGTTGGTGGGTTGTTCTCATTTAATGTTCTCAAATAAATGTTCTCATTTATTCCTAATCGAGGTGTATCTCCTCTGCCCTGGCAGTTGAATGTGGACAGGGGCTCCAAGTGCTAATGTGGAACGGCTGTGTCACTCACGTACCTAGAGACCTGGCTGTGTGGATCCCAGCCTCTCATCACGAGAGGATCCTAAGGGAGCTTCAAAGAGTAAACCCTGTGCCAAGCTGCTATGACGACAGGTTCTGCAGCCGCTTGTCCTCCTGTGCTACTCAACGTTGTTACAGTCAGTGCTGTCAATCAAAGTGGATGCCGTGCTACTGTCCAACCATACATCAGTGGTCGCCAGTAGCTCCGGTGACTTGTCCATGCGGTCTAGGTGATACGGGGATAGAGAGAGTCGCACTGGAGAAAAGAGTTGATCTTCAGTTGGATGAACTGAAGGACACAAAAAGTAGGGAACCTGAGGACCGGTCATCCTCCCCTAAGGAAGGGAGTGGCAGAACGCAGGGTCCAGTGACCAGCAAAGAGCTGTCTCCCTCAGGTGTGCTGGCACCAGAGCACGCCCGACCCACATGGAGGTACTGGAGAAGGAGCCCGTTGGAGCCACAGCATAGACAGCCAGGTAGTAGGCACACAGATGATCCGCTTCTAAGATGCGTAATTAAAATTTTCATACATTTTCTCAGGGGAGCTTCACTTTAAATGTAAGACTACATTTTAAGAGATTGATTTACTGGAATAGTGCAACATTATTTACCATGTTAACATGAAAATGGTAAAAGTACAAGGTTTATGAGAGCAATGAGATTTGTCATTTGGATTTGATAAGCGGCCTTGCAGGCTGAGATCCTTCACGTTTGTTAGCTTTGAGCTCTGAATGTAAACATACTGTACAAATTACATGGGCACATCATTGTCTTCATAGGTTGATCAAAGACTTTTAATAGTTAATGTATCCATTTAAATGTTATTCCATGTTTACGGGCTGCAGGTAAAGCAGTGGCAAGCTACCCTAGTCTACAGATCAGTGCCTTGCCAAATCGCAGTTCATTGTTTCAACCAGTTCCTGAGACGGAGGGAAGAAGATTGACCGTCGGAGATGTGTTTGGCCAGACTAACCCAATACCACAGCAATCTGCAGTTTTACAATCTACCTCTGGCAAAGCTGAGGCAGCCATTTACAAATGAATATTTTGTTGATTAATTATTAATATTTTGTTTGGGGGACACCAATCATTTTGCTTTCAAATACTTTATACATTGGAAGCAATAGTATTACTTTATCATAAAACTCTTTATTATAATACACTGAAGCAGCCAAAGTGCATGTGACATTCTGTGAATTAAAATTACATTTCATAATTAAAACAATCAAACAGAAGCCAAATCAATCATATAAGTCAATTGATTGCCTTTCTGTAACAAAATAATACTGCTGTAACAACATAAAAAGAATACCCTAAAGTATCCTATGGGGTGGTTACATTAAGTGTGAGAGCATATATTATTTCATACTGTGCATTGTCTGGTTTTCTTCAGACATTTGGCAAATCCACATAATTAAAGTGAAATAGAATCATAAACATGCAAAGATTCAGTAGAAAATTAATACTGTTGTAACGGCATAAAAAATAGCATAGAGGAAAGTTAATTTAAAATGACGGAAACGACAGTTGGTTTGTTCAATCAGTTCAGTATCATTTAGAGGTGAGGGAGGAAGGGTTAAAGGACAAAGGTGAGGTTGACGCTCTCTCCAGCCTTGACGCTGACCAGACGGGTCTGTTGGCGTGAATCTGCTGTGGCAGCAGTAATGGCATAGGTACCTGGAGGTACCTCGATGTGGAAGTCCTCATCAGACAACATCGACTTGAGATAAATTAAAAATAAAAAATGACCACCATTAGGAAACAGAAGTGAGTAAACAATTGTTTTGTAACACTGTATGATTTGGAATCAACAAAATAATATTAAATCAATTCATTAAATTACTGAATCATCAACTCACATGTTTTCTCATTTGCACAGTAGGCCTAGTCGTGAGGCTTTGGTTGGAGTGGAATCTGGACACATGGCTTTTCTCTTTGTCACTTAGCGCAGGAGAGGGGTTAGACATGTAAAAGTTCTAGAAAACAAATAAAGACCCAGAAATGAAGAATCATTGCTTAGATTTGGCAACTAAATATAGGTCTACAATTTTCCTCACCTTGCACTTATGAGTAGTCTGTGACATGAATTCCGCTACGGTTTTAAAGGCATCATCAAGGCATGTGTAAGGTACCTGAAGTGGAAACATTTTTTGAAATTTGAGAAGTTCCTTAATCTCTTAACACATTTTTGTTAAATATCTGTCTGGCTAGGTAGGGTACGATGTAATTGATGATTGACAGTTTTATACTACAGGGTCATGCTTTCCAGTGAAAGACCCTGCTCAAATACTGCCTAGTGCCTACACAGTCAACGTCAGACTAACAACAATAAGTTATTGCATAGCTTAGTGAGACACAGATTCACACCTCAGACTGATGTCCATCTTCTTCTATGGGGGTCTGGGACGGATTCGAATTACTGGTCCAGTCTACGCTCCGTCTTGTGGCTCGATCTAGCAACTCTTGACCAAGAATGGCAGAGCGACGCAGAGACGATTCCAGCCAGGCTTGGCTCTCCATTGAGTGCACAAGTCAATTCTATACACCCCACTTGATTAATGACGCCAGGGGTGCAACATTGTATCAGTTCTGAAACATGACACATCACTGACATCACAATCTGTCAACCTGGTTGGTTGCACTTTATTAAAGGCAGACAAGTATGAATAAACTCTTGACAAGCACGCAACAAGTCAATGAACAATATCGACACACCCACCACCATAAAGTGTTAGAACTTTAAAACGACATAAGTTGTCAAAGTACAAACATAGCACACACAGTGCAATATATTTTATCATAATAGTTGTACTTACAGGCCTACATGAGACTACTGTTTGGCCATCAGCACTTTTGTTTCGGTTCTATTTAGCTTTAGCAGTTTCCGGTCTGTGAAAACCTGCCCTTTTTGGCAGGAATCCTCTTGTGATTGGCCAATTTGACTAAAGAACTGTCAAGTGATATTGTAGCTCACTTTTTAAACGGACACTTTCAGCATCATGCATTTAATCAATAATGTGTCTTCAATAATCGCTTATTGTTTGTAATGATTCAGAAGTTCCCGTTCACCGACAGCGAATTAATAATTGTATTCCGTCATACAATAGTCTCGCTCTTTGGTCATGTTGTCTGCAATGACATTCTTGACATGTCCCCCTCCCAATATTCTTTTTTGTTTTTGCCCATTACTTCTACGTTTAGGCTATATGTTGATGATTAGGCCTAAAGGTTATTTATTGCCCAACTGATAAAACATTTTTCACTCAAGATTTTTAAATACAATCCACTAAAATATAATTTGCATGTCATCCCTGATTCACCCCACTGAATTAACAACAGCTAATGATCACCCACTCGTCAAAAAATGTACAATGATATAAAATTATGGATCCCAGCACTGGAATTTCGCACTTCAGTCAGTAAGACTACTTACATTAAAGGATTACCTACTCCGGTCCCCATTTCAAATCAAGTGTATCATTAGCAGCAATTAATTTCAATAGCAGTAGGCCATCGGCTTCAACCCAACATCTCTGCATGGTTTTCCTTGAACTTTTATCACCACGTTCAAGATCAACTTTATTTTCCGACAACGTGAAACATTTGGCCATTTGGTGTCCTCGGGTGTCTAGAAAGGCACCTATAAATAACATTTATTATTAAAACAGAGAAAGGTTTCTAAAAGTTCCTTAGAGACAAACAATCTCCAGTTTTAACATTCAAGACAAGGTGGTGCACCACCATTTCACAAACCTATGTATTTCTGAATAGCAGTCTGATAGTTTATGACCACTATTAGGACACAATCAAGTAGATAACAGTATGAACACAGAAGACACAAGGCGGTTCCATTTAGACACTTTATTTTTGAAAAAAACCTAAACATTGCAAGGCGCTTTATGCCATCAGCACACAGGCTCCTCCCGCTGCTTTGATCTTCTCCTCAGCCCGTCGGCTGAAGAACTTGGCCTTCACAATCACAGGCTGCTTAGGAAGCTTGCCTTTGCCCAGAACTTTGAAGTAGCCCTGTTGAAAATAGAAAAATTAGAACACACTTACTAATTTAAACGTTAACGTGTCAACTACAGATTCCTGCTGTGGAGCAAAGCTATTGATTGTTAATTACTTCTAGGCTGCCGTTCTGCTGAATTGTTGAAACTGCAAACACATTTGAATCCGACCTATTTCTTTTTAAATTAAGACTGAAAAATACAGCAAGTAAAATGAGTCTTACTATTAGCACACTAGTAGTTTGAGGAATTTATCTAATGCCCTGTCTGATTACGTCAGTTGCAGTGCTAATGGTAATAGCTGCTGCAACAGAGGTGGGATTTCAAAAGGACAATACACTACACAATCTCAGCAGTTTCTTAGTGGCCCAAATGAGGTCAGCATCTGTAAGTGGGGCTATATAGAATCTCCCCACTGAAGTCGGCATCATGTGAAACAAACTCAAAAGCTTACAGGATTTATAGCGAACACATTATATCCACCTGTATCCCAACCAAGTCAATGCATGAGCGAGCATTAAACAAAATGCATAATAAATTCTTGCAAAATCATGGCAAACAGAATGATTAATATAATTGCTTATTAGGTCTGAGCAGCAGCATAGAATTACTACAATTATTCCAGCTTTATAAAATTTACTGCAAACAGGCAATACCATTTCGGTAACTTTGCCAAAGGGTAAAGGCTGTTTTCATTACTATTGTTCTATGCACGTAATAAAGTGTATTGCAAATGTAATGTTACTGATCGTGTGGCCGACTGACCTATGAAAGAGCCAGTTGGTGAATAAAAGCAGTATTCACTCTAAGAGAACTCTAGCACACCAAGACAACAGGGTCTGTCAAGATGAGACTCTGAGTCTCTAGGAAATCTTAACACAAGACAGCATTTGGGAAACACAGATGACATTTTTTTATCTACCCATGTAGATATGTATCCATCGCTCTTCAAAGTATAGTTGTGGAGGAAAGTATTTCTCACCACTTTTAAAATTGGTATTATCCAATTGAGTAAACAGGGGCACCACCAAAGAAATGTGTATTTAATCGGCTTATGACAGAAACCTAAGTAGATCCACGTTCAGTGTGTTCATCTGGTACTAGGTGGACTTTCTGGTAACCAACTCAAATGACTAAGAAAACTGATAGCATCCTTACACTTATTGTAAAGTTCACTTTAATTGTAGTCAGGGTTGGTTTCCAATGGGCCCTTTTAAATCCCTCAACTCTCTCAAATGCCAAGAATCTGTTCAATAATTGCATCTTTGTTCTATAACTTCATAAAATTAGAAAACATTCCATTCAGATACAACTATTGAAATGTTTACTTGCAAGAGTCTGAAATAACCATTTATATGCAGACAACCTCGTGGGTATTGAGGCAGCATAATTTAGTCTACTGGATTTTGAGGCAGAGTTTGACATTAAGGTCTATTGGCCATGAATGCTTGGCACTGATACCTACAGGTTAACACAACCTTTAGAATTAAATAGCGTGGCGAAGCGGACTGATACTTACAGAGCGTACAGCATCAATGATGGGTGCAGGGCCTTCAGGCTTCTTGGCGTGTTCGAGCCTGGTCTGCTCACTCACCAGTGTCCACAGCTTGTCCAGGTTAATGGTGGGGCAGTGGACTGCATTCCTCTTCAGATGGTAGTGTCTCATACCAACCTTACCGAAGTAGCCAGGATGGCTGTGTAGAGAAAGATACGATTAGACACCACGCAAACTGCAATAAAAATTCTACCGTTTTATGTGATCTAATCAAAGATTGAACTATGTTATTGTAAAGGCTATGCTAACCTATCAATGTAACTGTGGTACTGTAACTGTCCATGTGGTTGATTGCATTATTAGAAAAGGCAGTCGGTTAATAGGACCAGTCTTCAATGTTAGAGATCTCTAGCACACCAAGACAACAGTTTGTCAAGATGAGACTCTGAGTCTCTGAAAAAAATTCAGATGAACTGGCAAGTGTATTTTAAGAGTTATATTAGGCCAATGCATGCAATGTCACCAACAGCAGTATATACAAATGTAAATTATACTCACTATTTATCGAAGTTAATCCTGTGGTGATGCATGCCACCGGCGTTACCACGACCTCCGGGATGCTTTCTGTGCTTGCCTATATAAAGAGAAGACACGTCATAGATGCTGCCAACTTTCAAGCAACCTAATTTTGGCCGGTTGCAAGTTCGGTTAACTCCAAACACGTATACTTACCAATGCGACCATGTCCGTGGCTAACGTGCCCTCGGAGCTTCCGGGTCTTGGTCTTCTTTGTGGGCTGCAATGAAAATCCGGGTGGTGAGAAAAAGGTTGGCACTTGGGAAATCAAGTCCGCAAACATTGGCCAGTAGCTATTTTGGAGGCTAACAGTTCTGTTTGCATGCAAGCTAACCATGTTATGGTGTTTCAATACAACTCCCTGTTGTACGTAACTTAGTTATCCAATGCGCATACTTAAATATTTTAATATGAAGTCAGACGATTCAAGTTAACAATATTTCAAGCGATCTTAAGTCAGGTTTCACGCGGACTTGCGTTGCTAAATGCCAGCTAAGCAACCAGTTTGTAATAAGGTTAGGCTAGTCGAAGCTATTGACTGTATGGCATTCGCTAGACCTCGTAGAAACCTTACACAGTAGTCGGGTTTCTGATAAATAATAACGTTACTACCAACTATAACATCGGGGACGGCAATGCCAATGGCCTAGCAATCGTGAACCAATATTGGGACGAGGGTTTCCCTATTTTTTACAAATTTCTGATTAAAGTCGCTTATAATAGTTGCATGGCATTCGACACAAACATCACATTGACTTAAAACTGTGATAAACAATGCTTATTCCAGATATATGATTCGGGATGGACAAAGATTAAACCCTAATTCTACGTAGAAAAATACATGGCTGTACCTACCATATTGGAGGTTGGTTGAAAGAGGAACGGGAATTGCAAATCTCACGGTTTTGTGCGAGATTTGTAGCCTAAATCACTTTCTTTTTTTCTACAGCGACACCAAGTGTAGGCTACTGAAAGCAGGCCTATTTAGATAGATTTGACTGACTTGGGGATCGAAATAAGAAAATAAAAAAAATATGACTCTAAGCCATTATCATAGATTTGGGAATTAAGCATTTACGAATACCAATCCATCTTTTCAACGGATGGATTGTTTGGATGAGTCACTTTGTAATGGCTCGCTCCTCGAGGACGGATTAAGTGAAACCTATAGGGGTCGGCTGTGAAGATTAGTGATGTGTTGTTCATGAACGATTGGTTCATTTTGAACTGAATCTTTAAAATGACTCGGAACTAACGAGTAGTCTCAGAGAGTGATTCGTTCATTTTGGTCGCGCATGAGCAACAGTTGTGTTCGAGTCAGTTAATTTCGTTCGGCATACATTTAGTATAGGAAACAGAAATTGATAGTTCACCCTTCGACTTGGTCGTCGGGTCTGAGTCGTTCGTTAAATTTTCACGTGACAGCCCCAGGCTCAGTATAAAATGCGGAGGTAGAGGACCGTGGTAAAGTTAATTTCTCGTTGGACATTCGACGGATATTCAACCTCCAGGGCCCGGTTTCCCGAACAGGGATTAAGCCAAATCCTAGACTAAAAAACATTTTCAGTGAGATTTAGTCTAGAACTAGGCTTAATCCCTGTATGGGAAACCGGGCCCAGGAGTCTAGGCTAAACCGAGATATTTATGAGCCGCAAATAAATGACTGTTGGCAGTATTTAAAAATTTCAATAGGATCTTAACCAACAGATTTATAGATTTAATTTAAACACAGACGTATTCAGTAGTAGCCTACATTGTTAGTGGCGCACACCAATTAGGCCTACTTTATTACACCCACATAAGGCACACCTCTTATTTTATTTATTTAAGTATTAAAATATTTTATTATTTTATTTTTCTTAAAAATGTATATTTGAATAAAGTGTGTAATATGTTATGTACAGTTATCAGATCCTTTCACAGAGCAAACAACCAAGCACAAAAAAAGGAAAATTACTTATTACTGGTCTGGAAAGGGGAGGGGACTTATTACCTTTCTACAGAGAGTTGGCAAAAATGTGTGAAAGTTACATTACAGACCGAAAAAACAATTAATGTTTGGCTGTTTAATTATCACAATGGTCCTTCAACACATACACTCAGGGCAGGTAAACCCCTTTTCCTACCCTTAAGGTTCAGTTGTTTTAGTGATTCACAGCTGCACCAGATCTTCCCTACCCCATTTTCTGATGGGGCTGATTTACATACAGTCTTAACTGTTAGTCCAAGCTAAAGTAAACATGACAGACTGTGCCTTCGCATTGGTCAAAAATGAGAATTTGGCTATGATTCAATATTTGCATTTATAGTTCTTTGGAAGCTCCTCTCTATCTGAAAGCAAGTTTATTTTTAAAAAATATTTTTAAAACAAGCCAAACGACCCTCAATAAAAGGTAGACGGAGCATGTAAGATAATTCATCTTTAGTTTTTAGGACTTAGACATAATGGATAAATAATATCATCCAACAGCATTAGTTATTTATGGAAAATACTCTTACAGTTGCTTTACCACTTGCCTTATTGACATATGATGAGAGTGAAATGTCAGGAGACACAGGGACTGGCATACTGCTCTAGAGCCGCTCTCCTCTCCTTGGAAACAGCCAATGAAAGTATTTGTCTCTTCAATGCTAGTGGATGTATTGAAAAGCTCTGGCTCTACGGTGATTTAGTCACAATCATAGTCAACCTATTGACTATTGACAGTATCTGCGTTTATGACATATTATTGCATCAACTACAATCCCAAAGGTAAGTAGGGATTTAAAAGTACCTGCAAACGATGAATTACAGAGAATAGATAATGTGCGTTGTGTGTTTTTGTTACATGATTCATATTTTTATTCATTTGAACTAAAGTGATATGATTAGTTCTTGTTGGCTTGGATTGCTATTTTAGGTAAAAAAGTAAAATATAAAGCTTTTACTTTATATTATTAGATTATTAGCTGCATGAGTATTGTTTGTTTAGTTGTTATGTGCCACAGGGCACAAGTCCCATTGGGTTTAGAGCGAATAAGTGAGCTTAGCCACTCACTTCTATATTCCTTACCCTAGAGACTCAATCTACTAGCAATGGCAGGGTTGGCCCGCAGCCGCCATGGCAACAAGCCCCAAAGACGGGCAACTTTGTTGCCCAGAGTTTCACACTCACAGCACTCAATAACCAAACAAAGATCAGGGCTGGCACTGGAGGCGCAATCCACTGAGACTGGACCCAACCTGGCAACCACGGTTGGGGAACAAGTCACAACAGATCAGGTACTGTGGAAAAATAGATACAAACTGCTTTATAAAGGTAAAGAAATTAAGTTAGTCGAAATGTCAAATTTGTGAACAGTATATATGTGAATTATTTTAGCTCCACGTGTAATAGTTATATTATAATACAATTATCTATGTTGATATACGATGTCTCTCTAACTCAAACATTTTACGCCTGGACAACAAGCCTTATGAGATGGAAATTATGCAATGGTGGTCATGGCAGAAAACTGCTGATATGGTCTCCATGTCCACTCAGCATGAAAATCAGATGCATTTTACCAGCCCTGTAAATAAAGAAAGCCTTGCAGCTTCTCTGCGGAGAATAGGGTAGGTTTCACAATGTCATCTCTCTTGGCTAACCAAGAAATAATTCAAGTCAAATTCATTTGTTTTTGCAAATTTCATTAACAAGGTCAAAGTCAAGTTTATAGTTTTTCCATTTGCCAGTATTTTATCAATGCAGAGGATGTAATATATTGCCGGTTTTCAGATTATTTTACTTGAGTAATGAGTTCTTTATGTCACCTCTGGTCGACTTCAACAGGATTCACCCAGAAGCTCAGAGAATCCTGGGTAATTCCTGTGTAGCAGTCGTAAGCCTAGAGCGACTGAGAATCCCAACGGCTCCTGGTCAGTCTAAACACGCCAGGAAGCTGGAGCCTCAAGTGCCTGTGATGTCACTGCCCTGCCTACCAAAACTCAACAACGAGAATGACGATTCAGTGGTTTTGGATTGTTGTCAACAGGTACACATGCCACATATAAAAAAGTGTGAACAAAGTTAGTTAAGTCACAGCTTTCAATACAATTGGCCGTTGATATTGATCCCCCTCTAATAATTACATTGCACTTTTCATTGTTTATTTATGCTTATTGTTCATTCATTTTTTTCTTTCAGCATGGTTCCAATCCAAACATGATTCAGAATGGAGAGATCACAGTTTCATCTAAGACTGAATCCACAGGGTCTCTTGGTCAAGGAGAGTCCCAAACCCTGGCAACTTATTGGACTGAAACTAATCTTCAAGACAGAACCATGTTGAAACCAGAACCATTACCAGACTTCGAATCAGATTCACTCCAGTTGGAGACAGAGTCTGACCCAAGTTTCAAAACGGATTCACTTGAATCCAAATCAGAATCAGCACAGAACACGTCCCCCGTGTTGATTACAAAATGGGATTCCGAATTAGACTTGAGATCTGTTTGTGGGGAGGACGGTGAGGCACAAAGGCAGCACTCGGAACCATGTCAAGAACTTGTGGCATCTAGTGTACCTGAGACGGGGGATGGTAGGGAAAACCTGGAGAGTGAGGATTTTTGTGCGGTGTGTCTGAATGGAGGGGACCTGCTGTGCTGTGATCGATGTCCAAAGGTCTACCACCTTGCTTGCCATATTCCACCTCTAATGAGCTTCCCATTGTGAGTACCCAGTCCAAAACAAAATGTTCATGCAAATGTAGCACCTTTGACAAAAGCTGAAAACAGGTATAATTTTGAATGCTTACCGGCTGCGTTGGATTAACCTTTAACAGCAACTTTGTACAGATTGCCCACACAGCCTTTGCTAATAGCTAAAGATAGCAATTGGCCAAGCTTTACTATGGGATGGGCCACTGACTAAACAGTCATAATGAAATATGTGCATGCTGATGTGTGTCAGTATGTTAACACATTCGACGTCTGTCCTCCAGGGGGGACTGGGCATGCACGCTGTGTAGGACGGAGCAGGACCCAGAGGTGGACAGTGAGACCCTACACCCCTCGACTGGGACCAAAACACCCTACACACTGTCCACCCAGTACCAAAGGGTGAGTTGATGAGGGAAGGATAATGCCGTTCAGGTTTGGAAGGCTACTATGATCAGGTAAGTATGTTCTGTCTGTCTGTGCTTCTTCTCCTGCAGCGGTGTGAGAAGCTGACTCTACTTTTATCCTGTCACAACCTCAGTGGTCCCTTCCATGAGCCTGTTAGCCCTCTGGTGAGTGTGGAGTCCAGCCATTCTTCTCTGTGCAAATGTTTAGCCCACAACGCTGAATTACCACAACCTTTACAAAGCTATCACAGTATGATGTGACACAGTCCTGTGCAGATTAATAATAGTCACGGATGATGATCTTAATCTGTGGGACCCAGGCGCAGAACTACTATCAGATCATCAAGAGGCCCATTGACATCTCAGTGATCAGGAGGAAGCTAAACAAGGGCAACACCTTGCATTACTTCACTGCTGAGCAGTTTGTGGATGATGTCCTGCTGATGTTCAAGAACTGTGCCACGTTCAATTACGTAGGTCACTGTCATAAACAACCACACGTTTCAAACAGGGCATTTCATAATTCACACGTGCATTCAAATCTTTTGTTGATCTTGGAATATGTGAACTGTTTAGGAGACATGGCGTGTAGAGGTGAAACATATGTTTGTATATTAGTAGAACACAGGTGAATAACTGTCGTACAAACCTTTTTGTAACCTGTAGCCAGACTCGGAGGTGGCCCAAGCAGGGCAGAGCCTAGAGGTGTTCTTCTTGACCAAGCTGAGAGAGGTGTTCCCTGACCACGCCTTCCCCACGGCCAGCCGGGACAAAATGGAGAGGGCTCGTCTCAGCTGGCAGAACAGGAAGCGGAAGGAGAACTACAATGGGAAGAAAAAGAGCCATATTATCAATAGAAAGAGATATTACCTGTAATATGTGGAAATAAAAAAATTCAATGTTTATGGTTTTATTTGAATACTGGATTGAAAATTGATTGGCAATATTTAAGGAGGAAACGCTGTGTTCGCAGAAAGCATAAATAGTTATTTCCATGTTCATAGAAATTCTCTGTGTAGGCTCTTGCATTAAATTCTGCAATTACTGTGGTTTTGGTTATATAGATCATGTTGAAAGAAAGATCACTGTCTGCTTATGTACTTTGTTACCCTGTGTTTGATTCATGGTCTACTGTGTAACCAGACTAAACTATGTCAATGACAAGACTTATAGTAAGTGTGTTTCATTAAAAGTACAATAATATATGTTTCACCCAGAGGGTTTACAGCCTGCAACAGTCACGTTGCTTAGATACAGCAGAATGCCATCTCTTCAGGAATGTGGTGAACCATAAAAGCAAACAAGAGTAAAGTTCTTAAGCCATGGGCAAAATTTTCAGGAAAATTAGGAAACTGACTATGAGAGTCCATCTAATGAGGTCTATTCCCTGCTAGTGCACATGATCTCATTTAGAGATTCTGATTAAAAAAGCCACATTTGTGCTGTCTGTAGCTGGGTGAACCGCCAGTACAAACATAAGGGACATAACCATGCATGCCTTAATAGACATGTCTACTAGACAGTGTCCACTGTTTATCTATTGTGCACTCTGCAGTTCGCGTCACTGAAGATACTGTTTGATATACTGTATGTGCTTTCTTTCCACTCTATTCGAGGCGCATTTTACAGACAGAATGTGTTTTGCAACTCACAATGGAGACTATCAATGCAAGTTTTTATCTATTTTGGCTAAGAAGTGAATCATCTGAGCACAGCATGTTTTTGTCATACACAAGCCATTTTTTTTCTTTCTTTTTTTTTTACAGTTACACATTTTGTTTCTCAATGTAATACCAAAATATATACTGTGTTTGTAAAAATGTGACAAGCATTAAGACTTTTCCTCAGGGCTTATTCTTACTTTTCTTTAAGGTGTGGTTCAAAAGCCTTCATCACTAAAGGAACACTATGTATGGCTGAAACATTATTGAATGTAACATTAAGAAGACATGTTATCTTTTTGGCAGCAAATGGTGGAAAAATTGAGCGGGAGAGATCAGAAAGTTGTTCTTCTTTTTGTACTTGATGTGTATTCATTAAAGTAATCGTAGTCAAAGATTTTGGTTATTTTGCTTATGTGGGTGCTTACTATAGAATTATTGTAATTTAAATAGTTTAATTTAACCGTGCACTTGTCTAGTATCTTTGTTATTATTGGGCCAATAGAAGAACATATTTACTCTAACATTGTTTTGTAGTTGTGTGTGTATGTGAGCATGAGCTTCTTCATGTTGCTGGGAATGATATACATGTTTTGGTTTTCTCATTGTCTGTTTATTGAATTCATTATTACTATTTGTTGTTCAGTGACATTTTAACTTGGTTGAAACCAAGGAATTTCAAACAGCAGTATTCTACATTAACAGATTTTGAGATTTGAAGAGGATTGGGGAAAGAAAAACACTATAAGAGTTGATATTAGAAATTATTTCTTCACTTTTTGATAGCGGTTAATTCAGGCCAGCACCAAGGAATCAAAGGTTTAACCGATAAAGATATTTTGAATGTCTGTGCATTCTTCAGCAAAGTAATGAAAAGAAGGTTTCTAGGCATACAGTTTGTTAGCATGCACTCCATCAGAAATAATGACATACATGTAATGTCTGGCCTCGTTTGATCTCAAACTGAAAACGTTTTATTTAATTCTACACATCATCTGCATCTTAGCTAAAAACTATTATTTTTGTACATTGATAAGAAAAGCATTATTTGATTAAACACAATTCATCTTGGTTGTCTAGGGTTTGACAACTAATAGTATTATATTTGCTTATATTGGCTTGGTTTAATGCCTGTACCATGTCTTAAACAGTATAAGAATGGGTAATCTACATTTTCTCAGAAAAGCTTAAAATTCCTCATGGAAGGGGGTAATTGTCTTTAAAGGCATAAGATACAGGATCAAATAAAACTGTTCTGGAATGACGCCAACATTTTTAAACAAAGGAAGGTCAGGGGGAAAGACACGGTTGAAATCTTAGTGGTGTTTATTGTTTTGGATAGCAGGGATTTGAACAGTAATCCATGTTTTGTGACTAGAATCTTATAATGCTCGACAACATATCACTAAACTAATCAAAAGACCCAACTGCACTGTGCTGTTTGGTTCTGCTCTGCTGAGGTTTAGAGCTATGGCTAATGCTGCTGCTGCGAAACTAAACATGGCTTTATAACAAAGGATACAATGAATCACCAATGAAGAAAACAGCCCTCATGTCCTCTTACAGGAACATTGTGATGATTATATTTCAATATAAATATGCCTTATATTTGCATGAAATTTAAAAAGATGTTTAAAAAAAAACTTGAACTGTGAAGAAAGAAAGGGACTAACAAAATAGAAAGAATAAAACATTTTTTTACATTCTGTCTTTAAATGTGAACTAGAGCTTTGGAGAAACAGTCCTGCTTCGTATCAGTGATTGCCAGAACCCAAGAAACCCAAGATTAGTCTACTGACGTTAATCAGCAGCCGGACAAAACCCAGAGCCACATCAGTGGTGCAGCAGAGAGAGGCCAGGGGAGTGCAGGCATGAACAATATCAAACTGGCTCTGCTCGGCAGCGAAGGGGCAGGGAAATCAGGTGAGTGATGCCTATGACAAAAGGTGAAAGTATGCCAAGATCACATTTGATTTTCTGAGCAAAATACGCAATATTTGTGTGCAGGCCAGAGAACATCTTAGGGTATTATTTAAGGCACTATTTCTCTGGTATAATGCTGATATCAGGCATGAAGTCCATGTGGCCTCATGTGTATGTTGTTTGTTTGTGCGTGCACATGGGGAAAGTTCTTGCTGCACATGTTGTCCTGTTGAATATCAGTATTCAGAATCATTGGGGGTTAGAAGGCTCTGCTCTAAATGTTTATTAAAACAGTGGGATGTTATTATTCCCTCTGCCAGGCTGCACAATGTTTTCTGTGGAGACGTAGTCAGCTCTGGGGCTCTGTGCCCCGTGACCATGGACTGTGCTGTACTTTCTGTGTACATGTGTTGTTTGTTTAAAACCAAGTATTTTCACTGGGAAAACAATGTCACTCTTTAATACTGAGACTCATGAGTTTCATGTTGTTGCACATAACTGATTTAAAACCAATTAGTCAAGCTTTTGTTTCTCATTTGTCTGTTCTGCCACAGCTGTCTTAGTTAGGTTCCTGACCAGACGCTTTATCGGAGAGTACGCCTCCAATGCAAGTGAGTTTACTGTTATCAGCATGAAACAGTTTTTTCATCTGTCCTTTCAACAGAAAACAAAGTTTAAAAGACAACATGTCATCTGCAATTTATATTAGAATGATATTGTGATACTAAACTACTTTGTCTGCGTGTGTATTCTGTTGTTCCTGGTAGATTCTCTCTATCGGAAAAGACTCTCAATTGATGGAAGACAGGTTAACCTGGAGATATACGACCCATGCTCACAGGTACTGTGTATGACAATTTATCTCCAAGGAAACGATGTCATAACATTGGGACACCATTAGAGAGCCGTACAATCTGCTTGGGGACAAGCCAACAAAGACCAAAATCTGATTGGGCTTTTACTACGAAGTTGCACTTTATTGTTCAGTCATGAAGCACAGGGAAAAAAGAGTCGAACAGTTAATAATTTCCAACAAAACCAGCAGACTCCCTCATTTGAATGCCAAAAACGACAATATTATCCAATTTGTGTTTATATGTATTGTTCCAACACCTAAATGGTCAATACATAACAGGAGAGATTGAAGATTCATATTGTCTTCCAGGCCTAAAAAACCCGAAGTGCCCAATATACCATATTTCTTACATTGAATTTTACCTCCAACAAGGTGTGGTTGTTTTGGTTGTTTGATCTTGTCCAAGTGATGTGGCCAGTTAGTAGTGCAAGTAAGCATAGCAATAAGGCTACTTCCTTAACCATAATACAGAAGGAGTGAACAGTGTTGATTATGTTACAAACTTTGTCTGTTCCTTCTATATTTTTTAATGTGGTGAGCAAGCACCCTCTACTGGTCCCTACTCCCTACTTACTAAACCAGCTTTGACTTCAGGATTAAAGGATCTACACTTATGGCCTGATCAACCATGTCCAGCTGGCCCAATCATGTAACTACACTTAAATACAGGGTGCAAATTCTGTTTAAATAATCAATATGAAGAGGATTAGAAGTACAGAAAATGTGGTGTAGGTGGGAAATTCCTAGAAGCCAGAAAACGGTGTTTTACTCAATGTCTAGCAAGAGAGGAAATGTAAAGAAGGGCCGGAGACTCTGGTGGGATGCAATACCATACTACTTCATATTTTTAAGTACTACAAGTTATTTTACTTCAAAGTAAACCTGTTAGGACCTATTTAATCTATTGGTGTTCTACATTGATTAAGTCCTAATCTATTTCTTAAAATGCCATGTTTTTTTTTCCGTATGGAACCTCAACATGTCAGCATGTTGTAATTGACAGAGCACACAGGCCAGATGCATCTCAGAGGAGCCAGTGGACTGGGCCAATGGCTTTGTGGTAGTGTACAACATTAGTGACCAAATCTCCTTCATCGCTGCCAAGAACATCCTGAAGCAGATCAGGGAGGCGTGTGTGGACAAATGTAAAGGGTGAGCCGTCCAGTTAGCAGATACTGGAGATGAGGTACCCCTGAACTTACCATATCATCTGAATAGCCAAAGAAAATGTGTACCACAGTATATCATTGAAAGTATATCCTTGTCTTATATGTAAAGTATAAACACAACTCAGTTTATATGTAATACAGAACAATTTAGATTAGTTAGACCTAATCCTTATTACATTGAGAACTGATTAAATAGCTTCTCACCAAGGAAAAGAAGTAGGCCAAACACCGCTGTCAAATGGCCACATAAAAATACCCAGACTTTTAGCAAAACCAGCTTATGATGAAAGGGGCCCTAATTTAGCCACTGTATATTACTGTTTGGAAAGCTGCAGTGCTATATGCCATGTGTATCTGTCTGTACCAGAGACATGGAGGTGCCAGTGTGCCTGGTGGGCAACAAGCAGGACCTTTGCCACGCCAGGCAGGTGCCTGAAGAGGATGGTCGCAGTCTGGCTCAGGAGAACCACTGCCAATTCCAAGAGGTGTCTGCAGCAGAGAACTACCAGGAGATTGCCAACCTCTTCACTCGCCTCATTCGCCTGGTCATGGAGCACCTGAAGTATTGTGCTGACCGACGCCGCTACAGCGGTTCCAAGTCTATGGCCAAGCTCATCAACAATGTATTTGGGAAGAGGAGAAAGTCTGTATAACAACAATAAGGTGGTCTGGGATGGGCTGAGCTCATATATATTTTGATGTTGAGTTTGTGGGTTACTGTAACACAAAGACTAGTCTAGGAGGAAATGTAGATTTTTATATTGTCTTGGGCCAATCACAGGGCAGAGGAGTTGCATTTAGATTTTGACTGTTTTAAAATTGATTAGACAGTGATCTTGGCTTTTCTACCACAGACTAGTGTTCTTTGATTTGAATCACGTAAAAATAGTGTCATAGATTTTGTAAGTAGGAGAGCATGGTCTTCTGCCAAACATCCATAGTTATTCAAAATGCATTAAATAACATTTACAGCTTTCCTAATTAGCATACAATGATGTGCGTTAATGTGAATTTCTTAAATTTTGTAAATGGTGTTTTACTATAGAGCACTGCATGTAGCTACAATGCAAAGCATTGCAAATAAAGGTAAATATACGTGACACAGACATTAATAAATATGTATTGCAATTGTAAATGGAATAATAAAAACAATAAATGAAAAAAAAGTTACTTAATAAGATCTCAATTTAACTCAGTCGACAGCACAACTCAATAGTTCTGTCTCATCAAATACATTATATGTCTTATTACCTTTTCGCCATCATTTTTCAAATTTACTATTGCACTACACATAGACAGCATGAAATATGTTATAGATGTCTAAAGCTGTTTGTATGGGCTAAAATGAGCGCTTCTGTATTTTTTTATTCCTTTAATAATCATTATGCGATTCCCTTACCCATTATCATGGTGTGAATAACAACAGATTATGTCTGCAACATTCATGAATAGATTATTGTTGACCTTGAAACGTCTAGAAATTCATCTTTAGCTTAATTAACATTCAGCACAGCTATCAGTAATGGAAAAAATACAATAATTGTTCACATACACGTGCGCTAGTTCCAAAACACACTCTCCAATCCCTAATATAATACAGTTGCTTCAGTAGTAGAGCAAGTAAGTAGAGCAAATAAAATCCTTCCAACTTAACTGCATCTTTAGTTCAAACACACACAGACATACTCAGACACACAATCCCTAATACAATACAATATCTTCAACAGAGCTAATGAAATTGTTACCAACTCAACCGCACATCTTAATTTCGAATGACTACCCTTTTCATATTAGTAAAAGTCAGCCTTTAAGTGTCTTCCCCCATTCAATGTTGATTCCTCTCCCTCTACACGCCTCTCTTTACTCTCACCCTTTGTTCTGTGACTTGTAGTTAGGGATGAACAGTGACAGAAATGTCCAGCATGGCATTGTGACACCAGTTCACTGATCTTATTTGACCCCTGCTTGGAGAAGGAATTGGTTTGGCCTTGGCTGAGGTCCAGGTAACCCACTGAGATTTGATGCTACTGAGACACTGCAAAACTCAATCAGAAAAGGCATTGATTAGTTCCTGTTTGTCTCAAAGAATGCCAAAACGATCTTATTTTTGACATTGACTTTTTATTTTTGACTTCTGACATTGACCCCCCCACCCCACACACACACTTTTTAACGGTGGAGGGACTCCTATTAGCACCATTAGCCTAATGGGTCTGCGTACTGGGTGGATGGATGGGTTAAAGTATCCCTATTAATGTGTATAGAACATTAATGTGAATGTCTCTCAAAAATGAGGACAATGAGCCTCTAATGCACCTCTTTCTTAGCAATTCACTGCTGCCAATCAAGAACAAGTCTCCAACACTTACAACACAGTTAATTAATTAGTCTCTTGATCGTTTGTTGGCTAGATAGCACTGAGTAGGAAATTGGAGGAAGCAAAGGAAGATAGTCTATCAATAAGATGGATAATTAGTGAGAGCTAATTTAATGATGCCAGGGCAGCATTTGGGTTAAATTGCATTTTAGAGCTCCTGCATTTTGTGAAATAAAACTGTCAATTAGTGTGTGGTATTTTCTTTAGTAAATGGTCTGTAATAAATTTTAAATCCAACCTTTTCCAACCTATAAATTATTGATAGGATTTGCAGATTTCCATTCTAGAAGACTTGCATTGTTGTAAAGCTATTAATGAAAGAGGTTCAAAGTTACAAAAATGTGTAAAACATCTCTCCATCTCGCTCTCTCTCTCTCTCTCTCTCTCTCTCTCTCTCTCGCTCTGTCTCTCTCTCTCTCTCTCTCTCTCTGCACACACACACAAGATGTGCCCTGAGGATCATTTATTGTCATTTGACAAGATTTCGTCGAGTTCTTCAACACCTCAGGCTCGGTCTCGAGTATGGAGCTATGGCTATGCATTGAATAGTCCCTTTAAAAAAGAGGGGGAGGCGGTTCTAGTCAGGTCTGGTATAATTAGCGAACGGTCGACAAACCATTTAGGTCTCGGAGTTTCAGAGATCACTCTCCAGCACAAGGGGAGTAAAAAGAGAGAGAACGGAATACTACCATAGTCTTTAAAGTATCGGTTAAGAAGTGGAAGTACACCTGACAAGCCTAAATTCGTCCTAACAGTTGGTAGGCTGCTACCAACCTCCACCGCATCAATTTCATGTAGCAAGAATTCCACCACAACCGTTAGAATGTTGTCCTGCATGTGGACAAACTATTTTGCGCTTGAGCTGAACCAAAACATGAGATTTTTCTACAACGATCCCGCTGTGAAGTATTGCATGAGTCGACTTGACTTCTAAAGCGCAAACGATGGTTTACGACAAGGAAGATGGTGAGTAGTCTATTTGTAAGACTTTTATTCTAAGAGTATACCGCTGCATAACAATAAAGCAGTAAAGTTTGTGTTTTTGCATTAATTTGACAACAAAATTTACAATTAATTAGGTGGATAATCTATGAACCGCTTAATGTTTTTCGTGATATTGATCAGATTATTTATGCAGTAAGTCCATATTGCTGTTAATTTTTTTTGTCACACACATTACAAAAATTTGATATCTAGCTGTTTCCCTTGTCTGCCTCCTCTGCTTACCTGGGTGTTTATGCTTTCACCAACCTGTCCTGGCAGGTGTGTCACTGGTGTCATTCCAGTCCAAAATTAAACCCCGGAGCTGTGCTGGATATAATGGGAAATTTGGAGACCATTTTATGCTCCTGGCTCTGGAGAGGTTTTGGCATGAAGGATGCCTGAAGTGTGCCTGCTGCAATTGTTGTCTGGGCCAGGTAGGTTCCACCCTGTACACCAGAGCCAACCTCATCCTGTGTCGACAAGACTACCTGAGGTAGGCTTACTGATTCTTCTGTACACTCACTGCCAACGCTATAAGGCATGAAGGGTTCCTGCTTAAATGCGCTTCATTGTAGGCTACACTGACTGTTTAGCTGTTTAAGGACACACTATGAATAGGGGACAGTACAAAAAACTACAGATATTTGCCTTTTTTTCCAACAGAATATCAATTCAATAGGCTATATGAGTAAAGTTTAAATTTTGTGTCAGCTAAACTTGAATATTGTGTCGGCTAAAGAAAACCCATTATATCTTCACCAAGATGTGAATAGTGTTAGTCTTGAGTAAAATCTAGCTGGATTTGGTTTAGGCTAAGTCTCTCATTAGCCACAATTGTTTTAATGGAAGGAATATCCTTTTGACAGTTACATTTGTTAAATTGCCTCCTGTTTTCCTCATCACAACGATCAGGCGGAAAACCTTTGAAGAGTGGGATCAAAACCACGTGATTACTTTTAATTGGGCCATTAGCAAAGAATTGGCATTGAGTCCCACACCCTCGTTAAGGGAAAAACACCAGGTGCCTACCAAAGTGCCGTTCGTTAGGACTTGCTCTTTTGTTCTCTTAATTGTTTGCTAATAATTGCCTTTTTGTTTTGCATTAGCTGTTGTGGACTAAGTGTAGTTCTATATTCTCTACCTACATGAATATTGTTTTTTTTAAAGATTTTTCTCATGGGAATATATTGTTAGTTCGTACCTTTTCCACCATCCATGAACATGACTTTTTCTGATGGGAATTCAACTGTACAAGCTTTAAAGTTTCTGTCTTTCTCTCTCAGGCTCTTTGGTATGACAGGTAACTGTGCGGCCTGCAGCAAGCTGATCCTTGCCTTTGAGATGGTGATGAGAGCCAGGGAAAATGTCTACCACTTAGACTGCTTTGCCTGTTAACTCTGCCGAAAGAGGTCAAATCAAGAGACCCATAAGTTCATCTGATACATTTTGTGACAAAACTTACCTAGATAGTGGTATCTTACTCTCTACCCCCCAACCCCCCTGTGACAACAGCCAAACTATCTACATTTTTTTGTGTGTCTGCAGATTTTGTGTTGGAGACAAATATTTCCTTCGGAACAAATTGATGTTATGCCAGTTGGAAAATGAAGGAGGTAATTTCAATGGCAACACTGACCAAACCGAAGTACCCAGCCGTTGGACAGCAGGTATGATGTCATACTTAAAGTTATACATTTGAATAGTAATTACAAGACGTGATACTACATTTTTTAAATTATGGAACATGAATCATTTGACACATAACTCACAAAGTAAATGTTGAGACACAACGTAGACCAAAGCACTTCAAGGTTTACATTTTTTCAATGCTAACTATGACTGATCAGAACTTCTTACTAGTTGGAAACATGAATCAAGTAAACTAAACTGCAGTCTGTTGTTATTGTTTACTCACAGAATAAACTTTTTTTTTAAGTCTACATTAAATGTGCATTTTGTGACATCTTTGCCTATGCTGTTTTACATTTGAAAGTTATTTTTAATGTATTCACAATATATGGATCAGACCAATCTATAAAACGGTGAACAAATTAGATTTTTCTAGGTTAATTGTTCAGACACAGCACTTTTGACTAATGCCCTGCCATTCCGGGTTAATAAACAAGTCATAGGGACTGTAGTGTGCCTTTGTTAATATTGTAACTGGATACCTTCAGGCTTCATAAAGAAAATAAGTTGATTAACTATACAAACATTCTGCAAAAAGTGTCATGCGCCCTGATTAATTTGAACTGGTAGCCATCAAATGAAACTACCGAAAAATTTAAAACCTGCTACTGTAGAGTCAGCTACTGTGTGAATTACAGTTATTGTACGGTCAGTCTATGGACATATTCCATAAAGTTGTATGAGACATGGTTCCAGAAGGAATAGGAAAGGGCACATCTGAGAGGATCCTAGGAGGCTACTTTTTAACAGCCAAACTTAATACTAGAAAATGTTAAAAGATAAGTTGCTGACACTGTCTTGAAAATTGATTAGGCCACAAATATCCATTATGCTAAAACTGTTATAGTTTTATTAATATGGTTTTAATTGTACAGTCTTCATACAATATGATAGTTTATGGACTGTAGCCTATTCCGCATTAAATGTTTAATAATTTATTGATGGAGCTATAGGTCACTATGCATTTTACTATTTTGTCAGAATCACATTTAGAGCATATAGTTTGGTGGATCATGATGGCAACCAAGCCAAGACGGATTGTTTAAGAGTATTTGGTGTTTATAATTTCAAAACCTAATACTTAATAATAATAGGAAAAGGTACACTAGTAGAGGACCCCCTAAACCTTCCCATAAATAGCAAAAATATAATGAAAAAGTGTTTTTAAACAGAATGACCTAATTTCTACATTTGTGTTGCTTCAATTCTTCATCTACTAGGTATTTATAATAGATACATATATTTTATTAACAATGTATTACTTTTTACCTCTGTGTGAAGTAGAGATGAATGTATCTTTAGAAAAACACGCTGCGTCTCAAATCGCATACTAGACCTACAACTTTTTTCTTTACTGTTGCCTACAATTTATTGGCGTACTGTATTTGACAGTATGCATTGGCCATGCAACGCCATCTAACGGAGAGATAAAGCACGGAACTAGCCCGCACTTCCGCTTTAAGGTCTTAGATAAATGGAGAATGAGAAGTCACAGCATCCACCTGACGTCCTTGTAGAAATTGTATCTTTACTTGTGTGATGATAATCTTTGTTGTTAGCCGTTTGGTCACTTGATTACATTTCAAAATGTCGATGTCTACATTTCAAAAGGTGACGCTTGCAACATGTCTGGTACTCTGCGTCGGTCTCCTGCTTCCTAAAATGCTATTGTCCCGAGGAAAAAAGGATGCTGCGCAGGCTGAAAGTAAGGCTTTCCTTTGTTAACTGTTTTGAAGCGCACGCGTGTATTTAATAACTGTAACACTAAAACAGTAGCATTATAGTTATAGTAGCGTTTGTCAACATACTAATATTATTTGGCCTGGTCCTAAAAATAACTTTCACTTTCCTCCCTGTAGAGGGTGCCCCTGTCACCAATGCATGCCAATTGTAAATTAGACAGCCAAGAAGACACGTTAGACACACAAACATCACCAACACATAGCATGAAATAATTTACACCCTCCCCCTCCCTCAATTTGCGTAACAATCTTGCCCATTTCTATTTAATTGCAGGTCCTGGCCGCTTTCCACCCATGGTCCATCGTCAAATGGCCCCAGACAGCCCGGGCCAGAGAGCAGCTGGCCCCCAGTTCTCCAAGGCTCACAACCCTGAGGCAATAGCCAGAGCTAAGGGGGCAGGCACAGGGGCTGGGACCGGTGGCAAGTCCAACCTTGCAGGACAGATCATTCCTATCTATGGCTTTGGGATTCTAGTGTACATTCTCTACATCTTATTCAAAGTGTGTCATAAGCCTTTTTAATACTTTTTATATATATATATTGGAATATACAGTACATATATATATATATATATATATATATATATATATATATACTGTATATTCCAATTTGAAATGCAAGCATTGAATTGGCACATATAAACTATAAGTATTATGCAGTATATGATTGGTGAGATACTTAAAGGACCGTATGTTCTGACTTTCTCAGATAACGTCCAAGGGAAACATTAAACCTACAGAGAGCCGGTTTCCCACTGTGAGATCACAGAACACTAAGAGAAAGATCAGTAAGTACAGCCTTGTGTTTTGACATTGGATCAATAATGATATTCAGCCAACTATTGCACATCCCTAATGGATAATATTAAATTGCAATGATCAATCAAATTCTATGAACATTGGTAATACACATTTTACAAAACCTTTACTTGTTTATCAGGAGAGATTTAACTTCAGATACCCTTGCTTATTCTTTTCATGCTCCTCTTTCCTTCCTGTCCCACTAGCTGACTTTGAGCTCTCTCAATTGCAAGAGAAGCTAAAAGAAACAGAAATGGTGATGGAGAAAATTGTATCCAAGGCTAGCAACAGTCCGGAGAGGTCGGTGTGCATTTCTTGTACCATTTATTTTCTTTGTCCCTTTGCAGTTGCCTAAATTCAATTCAACCTGTCAGCTATAGGTAGCTGTCCAACACTTTTAGGATGGGTTATTGTTCTCTCCATATACAACGTTTCCTTTGGGATCATTTGAATCTATTATCCCTGCTGATGCATGATGTGGGTTGATGAACAGGGTGACAGGGGTGACTGCCGACCAGGAGGAGAGTCTGCTGCTCCAGCTCAGGGAGATCACTCGCGTGATGCAGGAAGGTCATCTGGTGGAGGGTGTGGCCCCAGAGAAGAAGCCTGGAGACTGGGAAGGTACGTGGAAATGGATCCATCTGATGGGTCTTAATATGGAGCAGAAAAAGTTCAAAGCTTGTCTGAAACAAATACAGGTATTACTGTTTTATTGGGGAAATCCTAGACAATCTTCCACTATCTCTTGGATTAGGTTTTGGCTAATCTGCTTCAGATTGATACACAGTAAAACTAAATGAACTGAGACAAAAAATGTGGGCTTAGTTTCTGTGCAATGCAGGCCATGCAAACATTGCATCAATCATCACTGTTATATTTTCACTTCACATTTTTAGGACTTATTTTTATATACAGTATAATAGATCCTCATGTATTTATCCCCATCTGCCTTAGACCTACCAGAAGAACACAAACAATGCTGGGAAGGTTCCCACTGTCCTGCATGCCACCATGTCCCGCAGAGCAACCCAGAAACAGAAGCGGAGGTGAAGAGGAATAATGAAGCACACGGTGATGAAGATGCTAGTGAAGACCACATAGGCAAGGGAGAACATGAGGAAGAGGACCAATCGGGTAACCGCAAGGGAGATGTTGACATGGTAGCTGCTAATGAAAAGGAAGGGGCCGACAGCGATTTGGCTGAGACCAGCAACCAGCGAGCTCTCTTTGAAATGGTGGCGCAAGGGGCCAATGTCAACTTGGGTTTGGCTGATGAGGATATGGGTGGAGTCATAGAGGAACTGGAGCTCACACTGAAAATGACCACAATGCTGGAGCAGGATAAACTGGACAATCTCACACCGCCAGTGGAAACCTCAGATGGCTCTGCGGTCAGACGAAGGAACAGGAAAAAAAGAGCAAAGCATTACCCTCGCTAACTCTACTTTTTGAACCAGAGGATTGCTTTATATCTTTAGACTCGTCTTTCAATCATGCTACTCCTAACTAGGTGGACTTGAACAGTAACCTGATCCAGACTCAGTAGTTTCCAAGCAAGCAAGATGCCCTAACCCAATTACAAAACTTTTTTTAACAGAAGATTCCCATGTACCCCTTCTAGTTGGCTGGATTGAGCGAGTACAGGGAGATGATTGGACTGTACTGAAGCAGGGAAATCGGCTCATGACTTTGGTTGCACTTAACTGTCCCTTCCTTGAATACCCATTTGGTACAATGATTGTTTAGTGCATTAAGTGACCCTACTAACTTGTTAGATAGTATCAATAGTTCATATCCAAGTATGTATTCTACTCGTTTGTTCTCTTTACTTGGTCTTCTATGCTGTACGCTGCAGAGCTTTTAAAGATACTCTCACTTTACACACGTTTATGCACTATTTATCACTATTTCAGCCCTGCATATGTATTTCTAGAAAACACACTACTGTTGAGGTCTCTTATACTGAATTAAAAAATCTATAACTTTGAAATGGCTACCTATTCAAAAGCAAAAAGACAGTGTTTCAAAAAAGAATTTTATTTTATGAATGAAAATTCCACCAGTAGAAAAAAGCAACACGCAATGAATGCTGTTTGCTGACAGTACAGATGTAACATGCCAATGAGTGGCACTTAATTTTCCCATAGTGGGTTGTGTCAGAATTTGGTCTCTGCCCTTCTCACAGTGACAGGAAAGCTTAGGTATCATTGGCTGGTTTTGTGTCGTCTCCAGCTATGGAGCATCTCATTGCTCCATTGGCTCGACAGCCGCATCTGCAGCTGGATCATCGGCAGGCAGGGCAACCTAAAAAAATGCTCAAGGGTTAGCTGTGAAGTCATACACAAGGGAGAACATTTTTGGCCAGTAGCACGACTGTTGAAGTCCGCAGCTTTGTGGTAGGCTTTAATACCGAGTGCTCCAACATTTCAAATACACTGTTCCGTCTATTTGACACCAAACATAAAGCCAAGCTGAAGATGTAAAAACACGTTTTCCACTGTTCCTTACAGGCTACTAATACAAATAAATTACAGTACTTTGTATGGGACATATACATGCTGAACAGTCTTATAACTTCTAGTTACTAAAAAAATAAACTGGTATTTCCTTGATCAGAGCTTTTAAAATACATCTCTTTGTTGTCATATTCACCAGACAACACAAATAAACAAAATAGCGAGATTATTAATGCAGGGTCAGAACATCCTTTGTAGACGTCTAAACGTGGATTGTTCCAACACTTGAACACTCCTCGGTAGGTGTTTGGAGTTCACAAATTGGAAATGGATTGCCGTGAAATACATAGTGCATAAGTCTTTACCTTTCTCTGTGGCCTTTCCTCCAGCCCCTCTAAAAAGGCAGCTACATCATCGTCGTCATAAATGGTGAAATCCATATCTTTCCCCACAATGCCAACGGAAACGTTCTGAAACGCAGTGAAGTAGAGTAAACTCTTCAGTACCAATTAAATATATGGATTATTTCCTCTCCTATGTCAGTCATTTTAGTGTCCATTAATTCACTGGACTATTTTTGGCCAGGTCTCTCCTGCAACAGAGACTCTGAATCTAAATCAGACTAACCTGGTAAAATAAAGGTTGAAAAAAATAAAATAAAGAAAATAATTGAAATTAATAAATGGACAAAGCTGTTAGCATAGCATATGGTGTCATTAAGAGTATCTAGCAAAAGGTAACCAAAAGACTACTGGTTCCAAAAACTACTGCTTCCAACAGGCAATCTTAATCTACTTAGTGTCTGAGGAAGAGACTGAACTCTCCAGGGTGTCTGAAAGCTGCCATTTCCCCTTAACCTCTTATATGTGGCATGTAGGAAAAATTATTTTTCTCCATCTCATGCATAGGGCATGCATTGGCAAAGGAGCTGATGAAGATTACTTTGGACTTACCTTGGTGGTGAGATCCTGTTCTGCAGGAAGGGTTTCTCTAAGAGCACGAAGACCATGCTGGACAAGTTCATGAAGTTCGCCTACACGCAAGACAACAATATTGACCAACGGAGTAACTAGAGTGATAGTGTGTGAGTGTTCGATATACAGTATGTGCTAAACACCCAAGACCGAGTTGCAAATGACAGAGAAATAAAGCACCAGATCCATAGAAACAGTTTGGTAACCTTTCCATGTTAAGACCGAAACAACTTTTATCCAGAGGTTGTCAGGTATTTCGTTCACGTTAGCATGATGGGGCTCTGGAACCTGTGTGCTGACAACCAACTTCACTCTTATGGTAAGGTAGACGTTGTGTGAGTGAGGTGTTGAAATTCCTCCACTGCACCATGAAAGCTGGTTAGTAACTACAATTACAAACTAACTAACAATTGGTTGCAGTTATTACCTCTCATGGTGGTGTAACCTGTTATTAAGGGCTAATTTGGTGATAACATTTCTATTTGTAGAACCTTTTTTAAAGAATACATCTTATAAAGCATCCAAATTTAGTTTTAATTGCTTCACAAGGCTCGGTTTTATCTAGATTTTGATAGAAGATCAAATCAATATACAATATGTGACACAGGTATATACTTTTTAACAGCAATGTGTGGGTTTGGACATAGCTCTTAGGTGTGCATATGGTTTGCATGCGGTAGTTCTTACAATCCATGAATTTGTCCATGCACCTTTCCAGGTATGTACGGGCAGACTGAGATCGGGCGCCGATAGACATGGCCTTACAGTCAAAGTAGTTGGCAGATGGGCAGGTCTGGTAAATGTGAGGCCCCATATCCTAAGAAGGGAAGACACAGGAATACTTTAGGGTCACGCCTTTATGTTTATTGCAAGAACAGGACCTCCGTCTACGAACACCACCATTATCATACAAATCAATGTAGCTTACGTCATAGCTTGCTATAAGGAGACCCACTCCATAGGGTCTTCTTCCATATCGCTGTGTTGGAATTTGGGTTTCTGAATGTCAGATTAAGAATATCAAGTAATATATGGAATTGCAGGGGGAACAAAAGGTATACATTACAGAGAGAGGAAAAACAGCTAATGAAAGGATACTGCTGCCGATCAGAGTGACGAGGCGTGATGCAGGGAGGGCCCTGTCAAACACAAACCTGGAGTCCATGCACTCCTGACGCATGAAGTTACTGGGGAGGAAGACAAAGGCAGCATGAGGGGAAACACTAATTATGATACTGCTTAGACTAAGCTTCTAGCTCTTCTTGTTGCGTGCTATTTCCCTTGTGTGGGAATGCTTGTTAATAGTACCAGAGCAGCCTGGCATCAGCTGTCAGCCCAGCGATGGAGATGCCAACATGATTGTCGACATGTAGGATCTTCTTCTGGTGAGCAGCCAACTCTGACTGAGCCCTCTGTACAGAAAGACAATCAACAAAAATAGTATAAAACTTGCGGGCAAAGTTTGAACGCAACCCTTCAGATGCAAAACTCTCAGAAGTCAGAAGAAAGGTGTTCTATGACTTGCTCAATGGATTAGAAAAGGTAAGCATTACCTTAAGGGCCACAAGGACTGCATGGGTTCTTGATTTAAGTCCGACTGTAGCAGAGCCCTGTTTCACGGCCTCCATGGCATACTCGATCTGATGGATGCGTCCCTGAAACACAAACAAGATCCTCATATTTTTAACTATATGGAGTTCTACCTCACACTTTTTTTTCATTTAAATAAGTAATTGTGCTACACCACCTAACTAGAATGTTGTATGAAGCCGTCGGAATATCACTTACTTGAGGGCTCCAAACAGTGACATCGTTGTCATATTGGTTCCGGAACTACAGAAATGCAAGGCAAGAAAACTCTCCATTACAAAGTGAAATATAAAATTACAAAACAATACAATTCAGTCAAATGAGACTCGCTTACATAGTTATATTGCATTGTGAATGGTAGCTTAAAACTAACGGTCTCGGAAAATATCAGACTTCCAGTTGACCTAGCTATACAACTCTCACAGGGGAGTCGTATGTCAAGTGAATAAATAATAAGAGCCAGACAGCAGGGACTGTAACCTTACCTTACCTGGCACTTAAAGCAAAAGTAGCTATAGCATATGGGCTAATGTCTGTTCAGAAATGCCTGTCTGTCTCGCATAAACGACAAGATAAAATTGTGTCTCAAGGTAACGCTTGATATTTAACTTTAGTAGTAGCCAGTTACCAGATGCATACTCACAGAATGTTCATATTTTCTCAGGGTAACAGACAGTGTAGTCTTATAAGAGTCTGTTATAATCATCAAGCATTATCAACCATGCTGGCTTTTACTGCTCTCAACTTCCTGCACTCCTTAGTTCTGTCTCCATTTGGTGACCTTAAGTGTCCTAGGGGCATGCACCTGCTCGCCTAGGATTCACCCCATACTGTCTGTCCTCCAATTATCTTTAATCTTCTAGTTACTCAAAACTAATAGTGAACAATGGTATCCTTACCTACTAACCTTTAATATTGATTACAAATACTTGACTATAAAAAGGTATGTACTTTTAACACTAATTATACCACATCTTGAGCTAGTTTTGTCCTAGAAATCTAACGAACGTTACGCTAAATTCAAGATATAATTTACGTTATTTCTGGAATGAAAACGAAAGTACAAAAGGAAAAGTGGCCATGCTTTAAACATGTTCACCTATCTGAAACTGATGTCATAAAACATTTCGTACATATTTAACACAAGTTATTAATAGAAGAGTAGTTAGAGTACTAGCTAGTTTTTTGTTAACAGTAAAACACGGTCATGCTCTGTCTGACTGACTTGAGACAGTCTGGGCATATTCATGACAGCGTCAATTTAGCTAGCCAAAGCTACGTTAGCTTTACAGCTAGCTAACTTAGCTGGCAAACTTAAATAGAAACAGAAAACAAATTACTGTACATCCGTGAATGTCATTAAAAGTTAGCTAACGTAAAACAACTAAGCTAATGGTTAATTTATAACTATGCCAAAACGGTAATGGGCGACGGTAGGTACTAGTTTGCGTGCTACTACTAGCTAGCTGCGACCAACTCATTCAATTCAATTGAATTGGCAATTGGCTTGCGTAGACGTAGTTGTCTACCGTTTGATCGCTCGCAAGCTAGCTAGCTAACTTAGCTAACGTAAGCAAGTCATCCAACAACTAAGTTTGAATGAATGATTTCTGCATTCCACCCAATCAATGTTTTATGGTAAAATGTTTCTCTCAAATGTAGCAGACGTTAAACAAACTGCAACAATATTGTTAAACCCCCAAAATGACTTAGAACGTTTAAACTAATCTCACCATTACGTCAACTTTGTGAGACAGCCGCTTGTTTGCGAGACTTGAGGCTGAGCTGTGATTCTGAATTGATTTGTTTTCCTGCAACATTCAGGCATCAGGCAGAGCAACAGATTCAGACAATTGGATCGAGAGCGTTGCCAGAAATGCTAGGGCCCATGAAAAGAGATGTCAGACAAACTTATTAAAGTCAAGGCCCTGTACTGCTGTAGGCTACGAAGCAAAATACTTTTGACGTATGTTAAGCCTAGGTCCCCCTGAACTATTTCCAATGTACTTTTCTTTAAAAAAAACAACATCTGGATTAAAGGTTTTCTGTATGCCTGTTGACTCTTTCTCTGTGTGCTTATATAATAATTACAGTGTTTAATAAATGATTCGTAGATATAGACTACAATTAAAGAAGTGGGAAACGTGAATCACTGAGTAGTTTCCAATACTCCGATCATAAACCAATAATGGTAATAATGTGATATTAAAATGGTCATGTAAACGCACTCTGTGTTGAAGGACAGGCATGAACATATGATTGCAGTAAGACTGCGTAGCCACTGGAATGCAGCAGTGAGTCTCTGGCAAACACTGCAGGATGAGTCTGAGTTCGATCTCCCTTCTTCTTTGTGGTGTGAGTGTGTGTGTGTGTATATATATAAATATATCCTACAAATATGATTTATAGATATGTATATACTGTGTGATGTGATGTGTGTGTGTGTGTGTGTGTGTGTGTGTGTGCATGTAGTTCTGGTTCAACATACAAAATTTCTAGAAAAAAATTCAGAAATCCCCTTTATTCACCATGGTCTCTACAATAAGCTTGTCTTGGCGTAGGTGGTAATACAGCACCTCAGACTGAGTAGTGAAAAGAAAAATGTCTGTAAGTGTGATGAGAGAAGACTTTAGTCAGCTCTGTGATCTAATATAAAACATACAACATCATAAAATCTAATTATATTTAAAAGGCAAAGCATCATACATTCCTTGAGCACCAGGTAGGTGAAGGTGTGCCTATCAAACCTGATCGACATGCTGAGTGGCACATTGCAATGCAGCCTTATATATGTTCACGACCACGCTGCCTGTCATATTTTCAGTCTATGTTTGGTTTTTGGGCTGTTAATGATATCTGATGCACCCTTGATCCGGGGGGAGATGAATTTAAAGCCCTGTGCTGACAAGCCCTCCTCCTCTGCCAAGGCAGCGGCAAAGCGGCTCCTGACCATTACATCAGTGCACCAGCATCCTTTGTGATTGAGATTGTAGAGGCTGTGCTGAGCTCAGCATATTTGCCTGGGCTTCATTTAACTCTGCCAAACGGCCTCAGTTTAATTTTTCAAATGGAGAGCGGCCTGAGTCACTGTGTGACGGGTCCAAGCTGCGCTGTCGGTGCACAGACGTGGAAAGAGGGGCATGGCCTAGGTGTTTAAAGGTGTAGCAGTATGCCACTAACTGTTGAGTAATAGCACTCATTCTCAAGTTTTAAGGAGCCACACTAGTAAGACTTGATACATCAGTGATGTCACGTTTCTAGCTTGTCAAGTTCTATTTTATTTGATTAGTGCAATATGTCAAGTTTCTTGGAGTTCATTTGAGTATTTAACCTATGTCAAAGATGAAGCACTTTTGCTTGTTTAAAATAGGTGAATGAATTATGTAAAGAATTAAGTAACAGTTCATCTGCACACTCCTCACACTCATCAGCTCTGAACCAGAAGCATCCTTTAAAGCAATAGGCAACTTCTTATATTTACGGATTATCAATGCATTTCTTCTGATAGCACATTGTAATGTCTATGGGAGAATGAAAATATCGCGTTTCAGATCAGTCTTCTTGAAGTCTCAATATTTAACACAAATTTTGTCTGCCAGCGATCTCCCGCAAAACTGTGACAAATTGTTTTATGGCACAAGGAAGTGCGTCACTAAATCAGGAAGAGATGTAGTCGTTTATCATGCTAGCAATACGTAGTGACCACGAGCATGTCTTCTTTGCGAAGGTTAGGGAACAGAATTACACTAAGCAAACGGTAGGGGTCACCAAAATCACCTCCCACGGATAAACTGCCGCTAGTAACTTTGAACGACTTTAGTATTCATCTCAATTCCTGGTTGCTAAAATTAGGTCAGGATTGTGGTTAACCTGGAAATCGACTGGACTAATGGGAGCTAAAGCGGCCTGGTCTGCCAAGTGTGCATTAAGCTGGCAGAGAGCCTATCAAACAGAGGCCAGAAGTCAGCAACAGCATACCAAATGGACTGACCCCCCCTCCCCCCACTCATACATTTTATGAATCGGTATACATCTTCATTGACTTTTACATTTCCTACCAAATGCCAGGGCACGTAGCGCCGTCTGTGTAAAAAGGAAGATGAGAGTCCTGTAGGATCGTTTCCACTACCGTTTTCAAAAGAGCTTATGCAGCGTTTTGGACGAAAATGGCTGAAGGGGCTTTTTCTGTTCAAAATCAGAGAGGCAGCAGCACATTGTGGAGCACTTAATAATATCAGGGTCTGATAGATAGCCTCTTTGCTCAGCCTTTGAATCTAATAATAGTCAGCCAATAGGTGACATCTTTTCACACACTGTAAAGTTCATTCATGTAGCTGCCCCTCTCCATACTCAGAAACCAACAGGATAGCATGCACTGATTACTCAGAATCTGCCCGCACTACTTAAAGCAGCTGTAGGTAGTTTCTTATAAGAGGTGGTTTTGGCTGCATCTACAGTTTGCTTGCTGTAATTATTTTCCCTAACCGTCGCAAAGATGACATGCATAATGCTTGTGGTCAATGCATATCTAGCATGATCGACGACTGTACTCCAAGTATGGGCATCTCTTCCTGACTTAGTAACGTACTTCGTTGTGCTGTAAAGCAAATTGCCGGCAGACAACTTTTATATTTAATATTGAGACTTCAAGAGAACTGATCTGAATGCCGATTTTTTCACCATCCCATAGACATTACAATGTGCAAACTGTTGAAAGGCATTGGTAATACGTAAATACAAAAAAGTTGCTTGTGCTGGCTTTAAACGATCCTACCAAAACCCCACCAGCATATTATAGGCTGCGTTGCCTATTTATGTGTGCACGGTTAGGAAATACATTTGTTGTCTTTACACTTGTTATATTACATAAATCTCCAAGTTGTTTGTCTAAATAAAGTAAATTTAGCTGAGACATGGGGCTGTTAGGCTAACTCCAAAGTTGTTAACTAAGAAACTTTGAAGAAATTACACCTCATGTTAAAAATCTCGTACCTTAACCTTTCCTCTAGTGAAGGTGGTTAGACACAGACATAGCCTAGGACAGTTTTAATACTATCAAAATGGATGTATAATATATTGTTTGTGTATGTAAAATGTTGAATGTAAGTGTAAGGACGAGTGAAACCTTCAAAGCACTCAGAAGAGGAATGGCAGCTACTTAACACAGGAAGTGAATGAATATATGAATGATGTACTTACATAGATGGTGTTATTAAGTTATGCAATTATTGGTCTAGATAAATCTTAAATCTACATGGCTGATCTGTCATCTCCCACAGCTACACATGATAACTATAGAACACCTGCCTGGACCAACGCAAGGCGTCATAAATGTTATTATTTGAGGACCACTGTTTCTTTCTTTCTTTTTTTTTTTTACAAAAAAACCCCAATGTAATTTCCAACTAAACATGTCTGGATCTTTTTAGATACTGCACATATACAGACAGAATACATAAAAGGACATAGAGTATAGAAACTATCTTAGTAATGGGTTGGGCCACCACTTGCCAACAGAACAGCTTCAGTGTGCTTGGCATGAACTCTACAAGTCTCTGGAACTTCATTGATTGGATGGAACACCAACTGTTCTTAAAGACATTCCCTCATGTGGTGTTAATTTGTTCTAACTTGTTGGTCCCAAATCTCCTTATGCTGTTCACTTGGGTTGAGATCTGGGGTCTAACATTGAGGAGTCACGTCAAAAGGTGGCGTACAGACATAACACAGTCCAGTGTTTACTCCAAAAAATATTCAGATATATAACACAGTGCATATGCATGTCGCACGCCAGTTTCCCTTTACAAATGACAATGAACTCGAAATTTGGCGCTCGCGTCTTGTCCCACCCCTTTAACGCCCATAGCTGCCTTTAAATAGTAATTGAAACGGAGAAACGCTCCAAATGAATAGTCGGTCATGCTGACTGCATGACTAAAATTAGGGAATCCGACAGGCAAAACATTTCAATTTCATCCAGTTTATGCCTTCTTTTGTGCTTACACTACTTTTATAAATGAGGCCCCTGGTAACTACAAAGGCCATGGCATATAATTCTGACCAACTTTATTCTCATCTAACCGTTCAGTGACCCACGTGCCCTGTGGATGGCGACATTGTTATCATGAAAGAGCACAATTGTCACGGTCAGGCCAATGCAACACTAGCCCCACAGGGCACAGAGGGAAGGAGGACCAAGTGCTACTTATTGGTTTCACATGTCCTGATTACTTTTGTGGTTACACCTATCCTCTTTAAAGCCATGGGTTCACCTGTCCTGTTTTCATGGTATTTAATCCCTGTATGTTTAATTTTTTCTTTGATTATTTCTGTTTCCTGAGTTGGTCAAAGTAGATGCAAAACGGGTTTCTATTGTCTGTGGTCTTTGCTATGCTGTTTCTATTGATTTATACCTGCTCTGCACTTAACTCCTGTCCCAACCCTCACACCAATGTTTCAAATAAGATTAAGGTGATTTTAATAGTTTCATTGTTTATGCAGTACAGTCTATGGAAGTGTCAGCATTTATAATGGTTTCCCATATTTTGATCAAGGTTTTCCTTACCTTTGACATCTGTCTGTAGTTTTGTAACGACTCAAGGTTGATTTATGATATGATGTCTGAAACCCCCCACTAAAAGCATGCATCCTCCAACAATAAGCTTTTGAGTTCTTATCATACATAATTTAAAATCATAGAAGTCAGCTCCATTCATACTTTTGGACAAAAATAAAACTATTTTTCTGTAATGACACATGCACAAGCACTGTTTCAAAGCACTCAACAGGTTGTCCAATCAAAAAATGTCTTTTACTACTTTAAAGTTTGTACTACTTTTAAAGATCGCTATTAAACACATTTGTTTGTGTGTGCTGGAATTTGTACTTATAACATATGCCCTTCCTGACCTCTCTGCTCTGACAGGTGTAGTAGGTTGACAATTTATCTTGATTGGCAGATTGTGGTGCTCAGGGAAACTGTAGTGACCAGCTGGTACATATGGACCAGTGATGTGGCAAAATGGACCATTGGCATGTGGTCCCTTTGTGGAGACCTCAGGTCAGAGTCCAGTCACGTTAAGAAGAGGATCTTCTGAGGTCCTTTGACATGTCACAGGATCAACCAAAACAAGGGGTTCAAACCTTTGACAATGTTGAGTCTTTGTTTTTTATGTATATAATGAAAGAGCAAATTATTGATATTATAGTCATTTCCCCATCCCTCTGGTGTATTCATGTCTGATGCCCCCCTCACAATATTCACATACATAAAAGGTCCTCCTGTAGAGCTTTTGCAGCAATATTACACAGCAATGAAAGAACTCAGTATACAACTGATTGAATGTCTCATGACAATGCACACCAAACTAATTCAAGAAGTGCACCGACACCATTCCTTTCCACAACATCCTCCATTGTCTGTGTCAATGGTGTACTGCCTGGGGCCAAGTCTGGGAACTGAGACATCAAATCATTACTGAGCTCAAAGTATTTCCTTGGCTTGCCAACAAATGCTCAAACATTAATTGCATTTACTCATCTGCTACTGTGGATTTTAGATTAGCTAATGTGAGAGGTCACTTTTGGAGATGAGAGCGAGTCTTGGCTCGGTTTTGCCCACTTTATGTGAAGCCCCTTTAGTTTGCCACAATTTTTCCTCTATGACTGGACAACAAATCTATAGCTTGTATTTCAACTAGATTACGTGTTTGGTTGAGATAAGGGGAGGTTCAGATATTTTGTGTAGCCAAACTCTTGGCCTCATTGTCCTTGTATTACGATCTTGAAATAATTTGTAGATAATTCCAAATATTCAATAGGAGATATGCTCTTGTCTTATTCGGTTCTTCCAACAGATCCATTGACAGTTGTTAAATTTTGGTTTAATTCACTGATTCAAAGAGGAGGTCAATGCTTTGCTTTGGCACAAATTAACTAATGCAACTCTGGTGGGAGGGTGATCAGGCTTTGTTCCTCAGACACCTGGCTGCTTTTGTTAACCTAGTCATTAAACTCGTTAATGGTCTCTTGTTCTTAGGGATCCATCATGCCACAATAATGGGCTTTACGGTGGCTTTTAGTGCCTTTGACCAATTGACGGAACTGCTCAATTTCTCGCGTGGAGGAAATGCAATGGCTACTCCTGAACATGGTGTGTTAATTTCATAGCCACACTGCCCAAGCCATTATCTCAAAGACTCAATTACGTAAATGATGGTGACATGACAAGAACATGGAGGAGTTTAGGACCAGGGTCAGGACTGGGATGGCAAATACTAATCTGTTTGGTGGCATAACCTGCTCTTCATTAATGTTTCATCTTTGACATGAAAACTCTCTGTGAACCTTCAGGCTTTGCCCAAACGATGACGCTGCCTAAATCAAAATAAGTGAATCCTTCCAGTTGAGACAACTTCAGTGACTAGACTGATCTGTAATGAGCCGAAATGTTCAAGTCTCCTCTTTGCTGTGGAGGCAAAAGTGATAGCAGACTCTGGCCCCTATCCACGTTTCATAACCGCATACCGTTTAACTTTCTATAAATACCACGGGATAGGATCCAAGTTGATCAAGTGGGATTGAATCTGAAATGGTTCCAAACACAGAAGCCAAGTTCCCTTAAAATACTTAAGCGGAATTGCTTGCTTTTACCAGATCTTGAGAGGACACCCTTTTGAGTGACTGCATCTTTCCGAGGCGGCTGTTAAAATATTTCACCTAACAAAACAACAAACAGATCGTATGTCAAATGCAAGTCATTGAGCCAGTTTTGTATATTTTCATACTTTTTTTATAATAGTGGGATCCTATAAAGCTTTTTATTTGGAAACGTGGAACAAGTTATTGTCTAATGGACTACCTACTGATAAAATGTAACACTTACTAAATCATTTGTAGTCTCTCCATCTTTTATTTGGTGTAACCAGTCCAGTCTGCTGCTCAAAACCAATTTATGGTCCTAATCCCTTCAAGTTAGGTCAATTCATTCATTTGAAGTCATGATAAACAGTAGATGAGCACTTTTCGGGAACTGGACGATTTGTTAGTGTCGAGACATCGATTGCTGATGGGCTTTCTTCCCCTTGCTCTCTTCTTTTTCGTGAATGAAAGTGGAGTACAACTGAGCCGAGAGCTTGAGACAAGCAGGAGATGATGTCAGAGCTCTAGCAAGACCTCCCTCCCACGCTGTGCGCCACAAGCACCTGATTGATGCCCTGCTGTTTCAACGATTAAATGTAATTTCCCTAATGTCCTGGGTACCAGGATGAACAGCAGCGGAGCCTGCGAATGCCCGACTGCTCTTACAAGTAAAGTGGCACTTCATATAGACCTATAAGTAATGACCTGTCCCCAAATGTTTGCATGGCATTAGTTTAAGTCACCGTCCTACTTTCTATAACAGGGACAACATGCGTAATAGATCGTAATATGTCTTTACTGTGGCGGATGCCAGCTGGTGTGCGTGCATTTCTCCGTGTTTGTGTGTGTTTGCCTGCAGTCTGCGTACATACACAAACTGGTTTCTGTCTTTTCGTTGAAGGGTTTAGTAATCCCTGTGAGAGTCCCCTTCAGGTGTTTAAATAGTCTCTTGACACAGTACTGGAAACTACCAGAATTGCACCAGCTCCGGTCCACACTTGAACTTGCATTTAATCAAGTGGAGCGGGCTGTGGTGCTGAGCACTGATTAGATTTGGAGATTGAGAGCCATTACAGGGGGCTGGAGTCGGTTAATGACTAAAGTGCTGTTGCTCTTTCCTTTCTATTTAGGAAGTAATTTATCTGGACGGAGCACAATCCCCCGGACCTTGAAGAACCCGGTGGTGACTGGAGAGCTCCAAAGATCATAGCAACCCTCTGTGGTCCTAGCAACGGTGCATCTCTAAGAAGACACATGTAGCCCGAAATGTAGGACATTTGAAGCATATTTGACAACATACAATATGAGAAAAAAATTTATTCAAACTTTTCAACCATTTCTAACCTGTTATCATTGATTGTTTATTTAACTTTTAGAGTAACCCTCAGTTTAAAAATGCAAAAATATGGTTAGGCAGTAGGTAATTGTTTGAATTATGTTGACTATTAATTGTGGTTAATTATGCTGCATTGAACTTTGGTCAGCTTGTTTTAAACGTCCTCTATAAATAAACCTGATTTGATTTAATTTGATTTGACTCAGGGACAAGTTACACTAGGGTGGACGAGCTGACCTAAACAAGGACAGGCTTGTCCTGAAAGGCCACTGTATTGACTTTTCATTGGGAGAAGAAGAAATCTTTTAAAATGTCTTAAAGTATCATGTGCAGTTCCTTCAGGGACACAACATGAAGCGTCTCAATATGACAAGATAGCCACATGCCCACACACACACACACACACATCAGCCCACCGATGGCGGCTGTATACAGGTGTAGGTGTGTACAGGTGTAGGTGAGCACAAACACACACAGGTGCCCACATGCATGGCACACTGTATGCTGGAACTCCAGGGCTGTCCATTTTGCAGTGACTGGTCATGTGTGACATGGAAGTGTCTGGCTGCTCAGTAGCACTCAGAGGCTCATCCTGTCTAATGGGGTTCCTCTATGACGCAGACAAGGAAAGGCCACCCTCCCTTCACTTCCTCTCGCATAGGCAAACCCACAAATTATGCACACTTGATATGTGAAACACACGTCTGTCGCTACACGCACACGCACACGCACGCGCACACACACGCACGCGCACACGCACACACACACACACACACACACACACACACACACACACACACACACTTTCTTGCACATATATGAAACGGAGTTGAATTTATGCCTTATGACAGACTGGTGTGTAGTGTAATGTCTGATTGGTGGCTCATCAATTGATTTATTGATTGGTGCGTGAGTTAGTCCTAGAACGATCTGAATCAATGAACCAAATAATTTTTGTACTTGTGGTGATTAGCACAGTTTTCAAATTGTGAAATTATCAATGATAGTGTTAAAACTTATTTTTTCAGCATATGAACAGTTTGGGTGGGAGCGTTAAGGCTTGAGCCACTGCAACGTGTGGAGCTAGTAAAAACATACGGTGGTGTGTCATGAATGAAGTGCCCCGAAGAGGCTTGGTGTGTAGTGTACATCCCTACCCAGCAGATGGCCCCGACAGCTAGTTGTCTCACTGGGGGGGCTTTTTTGATATGGCATCGGACAAAATAACATGCATGTAAAGAAAATTGGATGACAATAAAATATGTATGGCCAGGATGGTTTTTGCCTCATTTTGTTTCCGGTTTTTAATTTATGACCTCAATGCAAATTTAGATATCAAATGGTCCCAATGACTGGTGGATTTTGTGAATGGGGCACTTAGTGACTGAAGAATGACGTCATTGCAAAGCCATGTCCCTTATTAGTGTGTCAGGAGTGAGGGGTGGCTTCCGATTGGCTCGCCTTAGCATCTTGGACCTGGGATTGGCCGTTGGAAGATAATTAAACACCCACACAGTCAATGCACAAATCCAAGTGGTGGATATATAGGCTTGTGCATTTGCACTGCATGCAACAGAATCAAGAGTTGGCCACCAAGTTGCAACAATCAGTTTAGCGTTTCTTATAGAGCTATATTTTTTTGCCAGGTGATTACCATAGAAGGTAAGTGGATACTTTTAATTGGACTGAACTGACAGTCAATACTATGTTTGAAAGTGTTGACTTTACGGGTGGTGTCCTGAGCATTGTGTGTGACAGTCAGGGGACTAGGGAAAGTGAGGAGCTACCTTTTGCTGCAGTGGGATGAGGTAGTGGCAATAATGGGATTGAAGAGTGACTGCCGGGGTCACTGCTCTGCAGATAGGGGCCCGTCTGTTCTTTGGAGAGAGAGGCTGGCTTTGACAGACAGAGGATGGAGGGACAGGATGAGACAGGAAGGGAGTCAGAAAAAGAGAGTTAGAGAGAGTATAAGTAAGGTATAGAATCTGGGGGGGCTCCTTTTCAAGGAGAGCTGATGTGTGTGTGTGTGTGTGTGTGTGTGTGTGTGCGCATGCGTGCGTGAGTGCGTGCGTGCGTGTGTGTGTGTGTGACAGAGAGAGGGGGCAGCGGCAGCTCATTAGACTAATGCACCGGTTCCCCTGGGAGTTGGCAAACCGGAGTCCCCGTCTCCTCCTCCCTGAGCCAGCGCAGGCGCCCCGTCCCCTGGTAGCCCCGAGCCTCACGCGTGGACCCCTGTCCTGCCTGGACAGACACGCCAAAGAGACCACAGAGAAAAAAAAACTCCCGCTCTGTGCTCCTCTTTTGGACCAGCCTGGAGGGATGGAGCGGTGGAGGAGGTTGGCGTTTGCTACGTGGATGTAGATAACCCTGTGCGGTTTTTATTGGAGTTCTCTTTTGGAGATGAACCACTTTGCACGGCTGTGACAAGCGGGTGCGCGTAGTAGAGTGGTAGAGCTGCATTTGCCACACAGTCAGAGGAGGAACGATCTTCAAAGCTACCTAGGTCCAACCCGGAGTATGCTAACAGTTTTTTTTGTTTCACGTTACTTGTAGATGCTTCGATATCGATAACTTATTTTATAACTTTTTTTTTCTATCCAATGTGCAGTGACTGCAACTGTCTGTGCCCTGCTTGTGTTGGACTTGGTCTGGCTGTCTTTGAGTGTAAAGTGCTGAATGGAGCTGATGCTGGTGTCTTTTTGCTGTAGGGGACCATGGTTATGTTGAAGATATCTGCTTTCCTTGTTGCCTATGCCCTGGTCATTTGCCAGATGTACTGCTCACAAGCCGCCCCTGCCAGGTGAGAAAGACAAACACAGATGCAGACGGACAAATGACTTATATTAACACTCGCACGCATGCACACGCACACGCGCGCGCACACACACACACGCACACACGCACACACACACACCCACACCCACACCCACACCCACACACACACACACAAACATCAGCTCTATGACACCTGTTGGTAGATACATCCAACACAATCTTATTTTTTTTATGGATTCAATATGGAATAGTGTGAATATTATACAGTGAATAATATGCAAAGTAGCGTCACAAAGGCTAACTGTCTTGTAAATGTTGTTTTTTAACACGGGTAGTCCCACGGGCTTTCCTTTAATTGAAACTACTCTTAGGAGAATACATGAAAAAACATCAAAAGTCTATTTCATGTTTAATCCAACGGGATGAGAGAGCACTCAAGTTAAGTGTAAAAGAGGCTCTAATGAAATCTGCCAGGGGGGGAAAAACCCCGAAACAAGCGTAATTTAATTTAGCGCAGATAAATGAGATATATGAAAACCTCCAAGCCCCTCCCACAGTTCTCATGAAGCTATTGATTTTGTCATAAATCTGAACCCGGTCACACGTCGGCCCTTTTAGATGGGGCACTCTACCCAGATTGTTTTCCCTGTTGGCTGGGGTCCCTACAAGTTAGACGTCATCCCTTTGGACTAAGTGACGTGCTCGCCAGTTCTATCTTTTTTTCATTTTTTTTCACTTCAAGTGGTAACTCTATGTACCCACATCATTGTCCCAACCCCCCCCCCCTCCTCCTCCTCCACCACCACCACCCCCACCCCTAGACCGGGTATGGAGTCCATGGCAGACCGAGTCACGCTCACGGACTACGAGGCGCGGAGGTTACTCAACGCCATAGTCAAGGAGTTTGTGCTGATGACAGCTGAGGAGCTGGAGCAGCAAGTGAACGAAGGCAATAGGTACAGCCAACCTTCCTATGCAGCCGCCACAACGTCTCACCATTTCAATGTTTCCCCATCTAGGTCTACTGATCAATGGACTTATGAAGGGAGGTGATGGACACCACAGGCATTTGGGGGCCACACTAGTTTAACCACTATGATGCTGTCCATTCACGTTCATTGAGTGCTGTTATTATATACAACCTCGTTGACCTATCAGGAGTCTCTCATTAGCAGTGTCCCGCGTGAATTAATTGAGCCACATCGAGGTATGTGTTCAACGCCACAAAGAGGAGATAATTACGTCAACATTACACAACAGATTCTCATAACCCTCCTCCCGCATGGATGAGTTGAGACCTATTTGTTTACTTGAATGGACACCTGTTTGGAGCCTGTTTGCCTGCTGGGTGTGTTAGTAGAGTATGCCTAGCGAGACGGCTTAAGTGCATGATGGCAATTAGTGGAGGTCGAATGAGTTGCATGGCTGCAAGAGAAACCGGTTTCAATGTGTCTGTTCTGTGAAGGGAAAAGATAGGATGGGGGGTTGGAGCATGGGGGGGGGGGGGGCAGAGTACAGCGCTGTGAGTGGACGGAGTGGGGAGCATGATGTGACGGGAACGCCTGACTGTTTCCAATGACGGCACGAGAAAAGATTGCATTATCTTTTTCTTTTTTTTTTGTCCGAAAAAAAATAATGAGATAACAGCTAGATCTTGTACTATCTCATAACGTGTGTGTGTGTGTGTATGTGTGTGTGTGTGTGTGTGTGTGTGGATTAAAGAGACAGACAGATTGACTGAAAGAGAAACTAGAACTGCATGTATCCCCTATCTATGAGCTTGTTTGTGCATGTGTGTCTGTCCCCCTCCCCTCCTACACAGCATGGAGAGACCCCTAGTCAAGCGGTGCTCCAACCTCAGCACCTGCGTGCTGGGCAAACTGTCCCAGGAGCTGCACAAGCTGCAGACCTTCCCCCGCACGGACGTTGGCGCGGGCACGCCCGGCAGGAAGCGCAGTGCACCCGAGAGCGAACGCTATGCAAGCTACGGGGAGACGTTTGACAGCATCTAGCCCAGCATCCGACCCCCTCCCTGCATTCCCTCTCCTCTCCCATCTTTACCTTCACTGCTCATCCTGTTTAATCCCTCCCTTTTTTTGATTGACAAGTGCATGTGGATTTTTCTTGCCTGCAATTGACATTGGAGAGCACTTTCCAAGTCAAATACCAGTTCTGGATTTGTTTTTCTTTTTTTTTTTTACTTGTGCTTTCTCATTTTGTAAGAGAACGAAATTTTCACCCTTTACATTAGAACTGAGTATAACAATGACTGACTACAATAATTTAAAGACAAAATACTACCAAATTGGTTACTGTATGTGCACTACAGATCGCTTGTTTGCACTCTATAGCCCAGATATATTAAGCCAGACAGAAAGTTATATCCAATAATAATAAATGGTCCCGTCATGCGACACCATGTATCTTGTTCAATAAACGTATTTTTCTACCAGGATGCCTTAGCCTATTTTCATTTTTAGGATAATTTGAAGTAGTAGTGAATCATTCATTTTACAGACCTGGCTACAGCCTTGTCTGGCCATTGCAAACAGAGTGTAAATTCAAATACGATCCAAAATAGTTTTACACCATCTACCCTTGAAAAATCACCACTCATCAAGTCCAAAGGTAAGATAAGCAGATAGCATTCAAAAATCATTTTAATCTAGGTTACTTAAATATCTACATGTCTGCTGTTATTCTTTCTATTTTATTACTGTGTATGACTAGTACATGCTCATGTGGAAAGATATTTTAATATAAGTGGTGTGTGTTTTATTTATTAAATTGTGTGTGTTTGTGTCTTAAGAATTGTAACTGTGCTCCTCCAGTCTTTGGGCACGTATGTGTGTCTCTGTGCGTGTGCATATGTGTGTGTCTGTGTGTGTGCATTTGTGTGTCTCTGTGCGTGTGCATATGTGTGTGTCTGTGTGTGTGCATTTGTGTGTCTCTGTGCGTGCGCGCATCTGTGTCTCTGTGCGTGCGCGTATCTGTCTCTGTGCGTGTGCGTATGTGTGTCTGTGTGTGCGCGTATGTCTGTCTCTGTGCGTGTGCATATGTGTGTCTGTGTGTGCGCGTATGTGTGTCTGTGCATGCGCGTATGTGTGTCTCTGTGCGTGCGCGTATGTGTGTCTCTGTGCGTGCGCGTATATGTGTCTCTGTGCGTGTGCTTTGAGTGTCTGTGCGTGTGCGTATGTGTGTCTGTGCGTGTGCGTATGTGTGTCTGTGCATGCGCGTATGTGTGTCTCTGTGCGTGCGCGTATATGTGTCTCTGTGCTTGCGTGTATGTGTGTCTCTGTGCTTGCGTGTATGTGTGTCTCTGTGCTTGCGTGTGTGTGTGTCTCTGTGCTTGCGTGTATATGTGTCTCTGTGCGTGTGCTTATGAGTGTCTGTGCGTGCGCGTATGTGTGTCTCTGTGCGTGCGCGTATGTGTGTCTCTGTGCGTGTGTGTGCATGTGCACCGGAGCCTCGTTGTAATCCCCGTCTCTTCTTCTGAAGCAGCGTTACAGCACAGAAGCGAGCCTGCAATACAGCCACCTGCGTGACTCACCGCCTGGCGGACTTCCTGAGCCGGTCGGGAGGCATGGGCAACAGTAACTTTGTCCCCACCAACGTAGGCTCCAAGGCCTTTGGGCGACGGAGGAGAAACATCCAGATGTGAGCATTCCAACAACCTTCAGGGAAACGGTGAATCATCTCCTTCATCCAATGCACTAATCCAATAATGACCTCTAGTGTCTGCATCCGTGTTAACTGTGTGTCTATTTAGAAATTGCTATTAATTGCAAATTAAACATCAGGTACCTCACATTTGAATTTGAATTGTTAACATTTGGCTGATTGGTGATTGTCAATAAACTTTTTCTCCGTTACATATTCTTCCCTTTCAGAGGTTGAAGCTCAACATGAACATATCTGTTTGTGGGGGGGAGAACAAAACAAACAGAATAGAAACATTTGCCCTTCATCCACTCTCCCACATTAAACAGAGCAGCACTCCTCTTCTCCAGGTCATAATGTAAGACTCTCATCCCCATCACGTTGTGAACCTTTATCTTTCGGCAAAGAAAATACAAAAGTAAGAAAAAAAAAATACAACACCTTTATTGTGTTCAAGACCAGATGACCCCACCACCCTCCTTCCACCTCCAAATCCAGAGGACTGCAATTTTTTTTTACATAAGATCCGTCGGTGGAAAAAAATGAAGGAGCAGTGATCTATTTAATGTGTCTTTCTCTTCGAGCACATTTGTACCATGTGATCCATAAATGATCCATCCACCATGACCCCATGGCTCATCCCTATCCTCGGCAGTGGCTGTTAGCTACACCCGGGGGGACGCCATTAAAGATCGGCCTACCCTGGGCTCCCCTACAATGGCTGTGTCTTGTGCCTTGATGTAGAACACTTTACATGACATGATTGTACAGTATGTTTCAATATATAAAGAAGACCATGGAGAAGAGAATGGAGAAAGATTCATATTGTAACAATTGTGCAAAATTTCAGCAAGATTAAAATGTATTTTAGATACATTCGGGTTTGGGGTATTTGTGTTGTTCTTCAAAGGCTTTAGTATATAGACCAAGAAAGAATGTGGCTGTTGGTTCACATGTGACAGTTATCAGTAGCTTCCAAACAGTATGAGCTCCAAGTACATCACTGCAACTTCACCGTCCGAATTCAACGCTGTGAGACTAAGTCAGTCCATCCCACAAACAAACCCATATTCATGAATTAACATTCATGACATGTCACAATAAGTTTGTACTATAACATAACATTAGTATAATCCCTTGAAAGAGCATCAATAAAATATAAAAAAGCTTATAGCCAAGAAATACTCAAATGCAAATTCTATAAAGAGACAATCTGGGTATATAATAAACTTTGATACCATATGTTTGTAAGAATATGATACCCTAACCCAACTGACATTATTATAAAAAACAGCATGGGAAATTGCACAATAAAGGCAGCCAAACCTGCAGTCAGTGTACTTGTTATTCTGTAGTGTCAGAAGTCATTCATTTTATGTTTTAATCTGAAGACAAATTGGAGAATACATCTTTGAAACTATTGATTGCTAAAAATATCAGATTTGTTCTTGCTTGTTATTCTTAACTATGTCTCAGCCCTGTCTGTCCACACATGAATAAACACATACATTTACACATAGATGTTTAGTGCAACTAGTCAATAGTTTATGAAAAATGTATGTTCGTTTAACGATTATGTTTTATCTATTGTGAAATAGCAATGTAATTTTGTTTTAATATTCCCATGGACTATAAATTATGCTCCAATTAAATCTTTTTGGGCTGCATTTGGGAACAACATTTAAACCATTTCATCAGTTGATGTTTAGAGGATTCTCTTGTTTTTCATCAGTTGATGTTTAGAGGATTCTCTTGTTTTAACAACGATGTACCAACAGGTGGCAATATAAGTGCCTTTACCAAAGTTAAGGAGAAACTTGATATTGGTTTTAGAGCGACGTTCAGTAAATATCACTGACGTGAATGGTGTTTTAACCACATTCTCCTTTCAAATAACCATCATGTCAATAACCACATTCTTCTACAGGCTCTGAACTTCATTTAACTGCATTTATTTTAAGTGTAGCAAAACACAAAGGTCAAAGAATCAGTCTACAGGGTTTACTTTACCATTGATCAACGATTTTACCAAAAAGCTCCAAGGAATCCAACTAACTATGTGCAAGCAGAACTTCAGCTCCTGAGAATCCATTGTGGTGGAATGCAAAAGATGTAAATGAAGAAGTTAGGTAATCCCCTTTCTCATTAAACCTGGATTTGAATGGTTGAGCCTTAGTTGAAACAATAAAAAACGTCTCGAATCAGTCGTTTTTAGATTTAGGAAAATAATACGTTTTTTATTTAGAGACAACTTCACAGACAAAATGAAGGTTGTATCAACTGAAGGCCTACAATTGTTTGCCGTTTTAATAAAAGGTCTTATGACTGGGAGTGGTACACCAAATGATGCTGCCGGAGTGTGAGGAAAACAAGGAAAAACACACTCCACACAATAAACCTCATCTGTCACTAGTTTTTACAGTCTTTCCACTCACATTCATTCTCTCTCTCTCTCTCTCTCTCTCTCTCTCTCTCTCTCTCTCTCTCTCTCTCTCTCAATAGCTCTCTCTTGTCATTGTCTGTCTGGCTGGGTTGGAATCAGCTTCAGAGCCGGAGTCGTGCTGGAATTCATATGGAAACTCTTACTTGGATGGCTGAAAAAAAAGCGTCTCTATATTCCGATAATTGAGGGGGACGGGAGGTTGATGAGTGGTGTGGGGGGATTCTAGCGTCCTTCTCAGCGATCTAACAATCCAGCTTGGCCAATGAGAAAACCTTCCTAATAGTGTCCAGCTGCTTTTGATTTGGTCCTTCTACTTGGAAATTAGACGCTTCGTATAGGAAAGCGCTAGCAAACCCCAATATCCAAAGGGAAAGATTACCCTGTATTCCAGTTCCCAGAAATGTACACCACAAACTCTCTTGTTTGAAAAACTGTTTTGGCTTGGAAAGCTACTTCTCTCTTGTGTTTGGGTAAATTAGCATAAGAAAGGATTACTTTCGAACTTTGCAACGTGCGGCTCTGCCACATCTAGTCTTTACTAACATTTGCAGGAAGTAACATATACTGGGGTATTAATAAATTTACCATATTCAATTTACAATTTTTCCATACCCCAATTTTTTTTTTTTTACTTTTTATAACACCTATAGTGTATGACTGAATTTAAGACAATGGAGCTTTCCCCTAAGATTGTTTTCAATCATAACATTTATTATTAGCTGCAACATAGACTTGCATGTGTTTTTTGCATAATCATGTACAACCCAACCACAATTCAGTTCATTTTCCTTCATTTTTTTAAATGTACCAATTTTGTTAACAAGGTCGTCATTTCCATGGCCAAACTGAAACCAGAAACTCCGAATCGCTGAAGGTCCAGATCCAGAGTCAACACACGCAGCAGACATCCTCTCACCTTCCCCAAACCCTCTTTTCCTCCTGTAACTTTCCCAAGAAAGGTAAACACCCTTCCAGCGTGTCAGAAATGTGATTTCGTTCTGCTGTGATGGCAGTCCCTTCGTCTGCACTCTTCCCCCCCCTCTTTTCTTTCTTCTCCTTTCCTCTCTTGCTCCCACATCTGGATCCCTGCTCCCCATTTATTTATGTGGTCCGCGCTGTTTTTGTGGGAATTTTAAAAGTCCTTTACCTTGTTCTGTTGGCAGTTTCTCGTCATTTGATGAAGTCTACAATTACATTTACCATATCTGGTCCCTTTGCAATTACATGCCCCACCACAGAGTCTTTCCAAAATGCAGCGCCACTGCTCATATGGCTGACAGAAATAGAAGAGTTTCATGTCTGTTTGGACGGCCGCCCAACTGAAACTATGCTCCACTGCCTGACTGACAGAGGGATGTGGGCTTTTTCTACCCAAGAAAAACCTTAAGGTCACATCAGACTTTGGGCCAGTTCCTCTGCAGCAAGCTAGCGTGCACTAGTTAGACTGTGAGGAGAGCAGACAGGGGAGTTGGAAAGGTTAGAGGACAGTGTCCACATGCCACGGCAATGAACACCCCTGGGAACAGTTAACCTTGAAGGCGCTGACCTAAGGCACGGGTAAGTTTGGCAAATAGTCAGTCGAATCTATGCGTGAGGGCATATGAGCGTTTAAAAATGTTGCTTATCTTTGAAAAGGGGTAATTCCACCTTGCTTAAAATATTGACACTATCATGTATTGCCTGTGCTTTGTCTCTCGTGAACCAATTCAACTTTCTGTGGAAGTTAGTCCTGTTTAGATTTAGGAACTAAAGTCACTTACTCAACAGCGTTTCTGATGGCAATACTTTTGTGATCTGTGCAGTGGGGTTTCAACGGTAATTTTGAGGCCGAAACCGATAACCTGTTTAAATACCTGAGTCTATGCTGTCAGATTCTTATAATTTTATAGTCATAGAAATGTGGTGAAAGGATTTATGTTACCAGTTTTTGAAGTGGAATGCGTAAAGTCTATTTCCCATCAAAGATGATATTGAGAGTATTTACCAATGTGTTGTTTTTAAAATCATATATCTGACAAACCAATCATTCCCAAAGCGACTTAAAACAAGTAATATATGATTATTGAGAATTATAAATGTTAAATGAATCAATCAACACATGACAACACGGAAACTTACCCACTCATAAAATAGAGCAGACTGGCTGAACATGATTATAGCCCTACACAATCATACCTGTATGTTTTATCGATGCTCAGATGCAGCGTACCATTCTAGAACCGTGACCATATAGACTGTTAGGCCAGGGCCCTGGCAATGGACACTCCCTGTTCAGCAACCTCGGCAATAATGAACCCTGTAAATTAAGGTTTACCCTGTGACATAGGATTGCACCAAGTACTTTGTCATCAGGGCACCATGCAGTCCTTCTTTCATCCTTGCAAGCCAAGGCAAAAGCAAACCAAGCCAGCCGGGGCAAAGGCAAACCAAGTCAGCCAGGGCAAACCTCTCATCTGATCTGCTACCTTATTGTTGTCCTCACACAGAAAAGACGCTTTGTGTGTTTTTCATGAGTCACGCTAGAATTACAAACCACTGAAGCAGTGGCTGGTCGGCTTCTATGTAGATCTGGGAGTGTGTGTGGGCGTGGACACCCGGGTTTGTTTGCACTAGAAAATTATGTTGATTATAGTGAAGAGGACAACAATTACAAGGGCAATAATGCCACATCTTTAGAGAGAGTGAGAGGGAGAACAAGACAGACAGAGAGAGAGAGGTGGGCAACGAAAGAGAGAGAGAGAGAGAGAGAGAGAGGAAGGGACAAGTAACAAAGAAAGATAGCTTGGAAACAAATAGTGCCTCAAGCATGGACACAAGGGTCTGTTTGCAATAGAAAATGATCTTGATGATAGTTAAGTTGACAATAATGACATGGGCAATAAAACCACATCTTTAGAGAGAGAAAGAGAGAGAGAGAGAAAGAGAGAGAGAGAAAGCTGTAGAGAAGGAGGGACGAGTTATGATGGAAGGTAGAAGGAAGGAGAGCGTGTCTCAAGCAGTACACCAGCACATGACATCAATGTGTCCAGAGAGGCTGAGCGTGCCGGGCTAACGGGCAGACATTCATCACGGTTCCTCGTGCCTCTCCTCTGCTCGGGTGGCTCCACACTCTCCGTCTCCTCCCGTCTGACTTAATAGCTGTCGAAAAGGACGTGGCCCCACTAACTCCAAGCACACATGTAGGTGTGGCCCTCCCTGTGCTTCCATACTGTTTAATTAGGTTCACTCCATGGGCGGGGTAATTAGGGGTTTCCGCTATAAATATCTTTTCTCTCCCCACCCCTACGTCCATTGTCCCAGGCCATCGGAGAAGAGCACCAGTGGAATAATGCTGTGTTGAGCCAGAGAGGGTGTTCAACGGGCTGACGCGACTCTTTTAAGTGTAGGTCTGGCTTGGCCACGGGCTTTTTGTGTGCCGTCACTTCAAAAGTCACTGTCAAATGTTGTGTCATCAAATGAATAATAGGTGGACCCCAAGTTAATATATTTGGACGACTAGGGATGCTAGGGAGAAGCTATTTGCTGGATTTGAGCAGACAGGGCTCCATATTATTAGTTTGTGGTTTCCTTCCCTCTCCTTTGCTATTTTTCTGTCTGTCCTCTATTTTTCCGTATCCTTTGCATGGCAAAGCCAAGAGTCGAGGTCGGGTCAGTTTCAGTGCCCCCCTCTTTATCTGGACGTTAAAAGCATTACTCAGTACAAAGAAGACTATTTACAGTACAGGAAACCTTTTGAAACAAGTTCCCTATTGCTTTTATGAACTTAAAATGGGATATACATTACTTCATTCTCATGGCACCCACTAAGGGCAGAATGTATAAAAAATGTATTCCAGTTCTTCTGTTTTCCTAGTGTTGTTTTTATAGAAACATATTCTTCCAAAGTAGTACGTTTAGTGCCATCCCTGCGGAATTGTGAGTGTTGACAAAGGAAGCTCGCGCTAGGGAAGTTAGCAGGAGAGAAGTTGTTTTACTAATTGCAACGGGACAGTCCTTTGCCAGTACAAACAATTTTGAACAGTACTCTCTCTTTGTTCATTTTCAGTATTGCGAAGTAATTGAAAGCAGAGACATCACCCAGGCCTATTCTATGACAATTGTAGATATATCCCAGGCAGCGGTCCTACCCTGATACAACATTAGTAGCTCCCTCAGCTGGCTCCCAGCTGTTGACCTTTAACCTTGGCCAGGGAAAGTTGACATTGAACTCGGTATGGAGCCAGAGAGCTGTCTCTTACACTTTAAGCAAAGAGTTTGCCTGTTTGAAACTTCTGGCATGCACTAATGTGTACAGAAGTTACCTTAACATGCTACATGTTACTGTAGTTTGATGGAGAGAAGGTTTGAGTTAGAGGTCCTAAAACCATATGAGAGAAGTTTCTGTGTCATCAATGGATCCTGAATGGATGGGGGTGGGGTTAGTGGAGGATATATCATTCCCATCAGTAACTGACACTGCTAATAAATACTAATTTGCCAGAAGTACCAACACTAAACTTAGTGACAGTTAGCTTAGTGTCCTGCTTTGTCATCTCAAACTAATTCCTCGTAGAACTCATCTAGTCCACCTACGCAAATACACCGGATCCACTTTAATCTTCTCAATACTCAAATATGGATGACGTAGGTTGCGGGGCAATATTTCAGCCGCCACATTGAGAGTGCCGCTGTTGACACATGACCAGGAGAGCTTGTGACTCAGTCGTGGGTCTCCCCAACATGGTGCTCAATTAACAGGGTGCTAGTATACATTTTTGCGTAGGTGGACCCTATAGGGCAGTCAATCTGGAGCAGAAGACTGGGAGATAAATCAATATCAGACTGGTTGAATTAGTCTGAGCTTGAAGCTCTTCTTTGTGGTTTCACACACTTTCTTTGTTCTTTATTTTTTTCTAGCTTCTTTCTGCTCTCATTATTCTTTCCTGGTGATCTATATACCCCCACAAACTTATTGGACAAATACGAGCAGTGACGTCTATAAGCTTGTTGGCATTTTGTTTGGCATCTCTTCATCATTAGCACCACCTGTGAGATTGAACTTAATATTGTTCACGTGACAGTTGGAGAGAATGAGAATACTTTGGGCTAACAATGGTACTCGCACGCATTGTTGCCCACACAGTAAAAGTAAAAGGTCATACTGCTGTTGTTGAGAAAGAGTGTTGACACAGCAGAGAGTTCCTCAGATGGTCTTGAGAAGTGTTTCTCCTTCAATCTAGTGGTGCAGTCTTGCTAGCTTGTGACTGCGTGCTCTGTTGTCGCTTCAGCCATATATCTATTTCTCAGGAAGTGAATAAGGAGCTGTTTTTGTCAAAGGTCTTCCTTATATCTATCAATCATTTCTTTTCAATAATACATATATAAATATTGAAAATGTATGCATATCTGTGAAAGAAACCGTCTGTTACACGTGTGCCCATTTTGAACGTCAGAAGTAGTAAAAGAAATCTGCAGATATCAACAGTTTTTGAAGCACCGTCGGTCAATACAGAAGACTTTTTGCGTACCTTGCAATTTCCACGAAGGATATTTACTTATCTCCTTGACCCCGTGTGTGCCCCATTTACCCAGGGCTTTGGATTGTGTGGTGGAATAACACAAGAACCAAAATACCTCCCGAATTCCACCATGGCTCTGAAGTAGTGCCTGTGTTTCTTGGCGTGAGTGTGGGCCGAGATCTGGGCACAGACCCCCGCCCCCCCCCTTAGACACACACATAGCCCCGCTCATTTCCCCTCCCTCTCTAATGTAAACCAGCTGTAGACTTTGAGTTGCAACGAATTGGTGCCGCCCCGCCTTCTTTCCCTCCTTCTCCGCCCTCTTTTACTTTCGTGCCCTCAATCTTTTTTTGTGGCCCCTAACGGCCGGCTGGTCACACATCCACTGAAGAATCCAAAGGCAGAAGTTGTGTCATATTTATGGCTTAGGCATGGGATGTGAGGTCGGTAATTTACATGACAGGTGCCTGTGGGCGGAGACAGACTGGCAGCTGGCTGTAAATTCTGCCCATGGACGAAGCTAGACTCCATGCTTTCCTAGGTGGGTTTCTCTGGCTCAAAATGCAGTTACTGGGCCAAAGACATGTCCACGGCACTTCATCTAACTGAGGAGCCGTGTCACGGGAACTCAGTGAGGTCATTCTGAACACGATTGACAGGAGAAAATCAATTACACCACTTTTTTCAAATGGCAGGATTGGACAAGGTTCATGGTGCAAGGAATGTTTCAACGGTATTAATATTCCACAGAATAAAAGTGGTTATAAAGCTAAACTCAACTGAACTGTTTTCACCTGAAGAAGGTTGCACCTGGGATGGTGCCCTAAGGCCTTGTTGGCACTTGGTGTCAAGTTGTTGCTACAAATTATAATGATACACCCTACATTTACCTGGCCATGCTTACGCCCGTCTTCAATTACGTCAGCATAACTGTATCAGCCATGTGGTGAGTGTGTGTGTGTGTGTGTGTGTGTGTGTGTGTGTCTTTGCGCGCGTGAGTGATAACTCTCTATGGGCCCATTCATTATTAAGCAGCTCCTGATGTTCAGCCGGCCGCTCTTGCTCTGGTGTCAGGTACCCCAGCAGTCTCCTCCATAGGACCACAGTCTAAGGATCCAATTGCAGCCTTGGTCTTAAGTAGCCCGCCTGGCTAGCCCTCCAGAGTAACACTCTTGGAGCAGCAATCGCCGTGGCCCCTCAGTGGCTTAGCTCTCCCGGGGTGTGTTAGCGCCGTTAACCTACCGTCGTTGATGGACGGGTGATCCTAGAATGCATTTGGATATTTTTCTTGGCGCGCCGGGCATCTTTCAGGAGGTATGGCGATTATATCAACTGTTATTTATAAAGTCATGGAAAAGAGCAGTTATTGCACTTTTTTTTTTTATTACTGCCCATAAAGTTCTAAAATGATGGTGTGTTCATTTTCGCAGACTTGCGGTAAAGCAATTTGGTTATTTATGAATCCAAGTTTATTTTGGAGGGCAAAAGTATTGTGGGCTCTCATGGTGACTGAGTTGGGTTGTTGAGCGGACTGAATGAGATAATGCTCTGAGACCCATGCACGCTCTATCATTTGCAGTGAACTGTTGATGTTCATTACCATTACGTCTCACAGCGCAGTCAACCTGTGTGTGCGTGCGCGTAAGAGACACACTCTTGTGTGTACGTGTGTGTGTGTGTGTGTGTGTGCAACCTGACCTGGTCTGGTCTCATTCTCTCTCTTGGAGAACAGGTTGCTTAGAGACCTAAAGGGGAAAGGTTAAGCACTACTGATATCATGCTTTTCATGCGTGTTGGTGTGGCACCCTCTTCCCAACATAGCCATACAAGGAAGTCCCATTTGTTCAAGGGGTCCAATCAGTCTATGGATAGAGTTATGAGATGTCAATGCAAAGGAGTACTTAGGCACAGCCATGGCATGTGAGTGAAACCAAAGCTATGCTGGAATTTTGAATATATAGTGTAGCATGTTTGTATATATGGTATAATTGCCCTTCCATAACAAGTCTAGCTGTTTACAGTGCGTGCTAGAAAAACTTTATAAAATAAAATCATAGAAGTCTTAACAAGTGGAAGGAAGATGTATGGATAACTAAAATAATAAGATCAATGTAAAGATGAAAATAACTACTTAGAGGGGCACAGCAGTAGGTGCAGTACACCAAGTCGGGGATGCAATTGAGAGGTGGAAGGCAGAAGGAATGTTGTGAAAAAGGGATTGCGCGTGTCAGAACTAGCTATGAGTGTGTGCTAAATGTGTCAATTATCTCCTTAGCAGTGGTGGGTGACACAGGACCAACTTCTGCTCTCTACCTTTTCCATAAATGGCTGAGTTAGGATATCGTTCACATCCCCACACCGTGCTCAATACTGTCCTCAGTTCTGCCCATTCCCTTCGTTGCACTGGTACCCAACAAATCCCTGTAACCTCTCCCTTCTACTGCTCCCCTCTGTCACTCTTTCATGGGGCCTTTTTCTCTTCCTGTCTAGCCTTTCTTTTTATCATTCCCTTTAGCATCTCATATTTATCCACACTGCTCTCTGTACCCCAGCTATCGGTGCTTGTTCCTTCAGAATACCTGCTGTACCCCCACCGTGTCTCTCTCCTCCGCAGTCTTGTCCACTTTAGGGAGGCCCGCTGAGAGCAGGCTCTCGTGCTGGCTCTGGGTCAGTGAAGGAGTTGGACCTCCCTGTGAACAGCCCTGACACTTGTGGTGTTGTGACTCACTCCACACAGGTCTCCCCCTCTCTCTCCTTATCCCTTGTCGGTCCTCTTCACTTTCTCAGCTCTCTCAGCCCCCTCTTCCAACAGGAAAGCCGCTACGTCTCAACCTTCACACAAGCCTGCAGCCCCCCCCCCCCCCTTACACTCCCACACATGTCTCCCTGGCATCACTCATTGTGTGTCAGGCTCTCAAACCTGTGACGCTCCCACTCTCCATCAGCAACAGCCCCCTCACAAGCACACACACACACACACACACACACACACACGCGCGCGCATCCACGCATCCGCGTTCCAGTCAGCCACAGGTGTCACTTTCTAAAGTGTCAAGCAGCGCACACCGTTTTCTATCATTAGCCTCACTGCCACACTGGGAGACTTCTAGAGAAGCTGCAGGTCATTTGTACTGCATGTCTGCGTCCTGCTCCCTTTATGTTTGAGACTCATCACAGAAACAATGGACAGGCCAAACTGTATGTGTTGCCGTTCTGAGACCAATTTCCTTGAAATGTTGTCTACAGTTATGATTCAATTAGATCTCATTCAAATACAGTAAACACCATTCAGATTCACAATTCAATTCAAGCTTTGGTTTCCTGTTGCTTGCGTTTTCACCTGCGCCGTGAAGAGTTGTAATTACAGTATGAAGCTGTGCTCAGCCCTGGGAGCTGTCACTGTTTACCGTGGTTGGTCCTCCTCCTTGTTTGACTGTGGCGTCTAAAATGACTGAGGTGCACTTTAAAAGATGTATTCTTTTGACAGGCCAACTTAAAAACGGCATGGGGGCGGTGGGAACGTTAATAAAACATGACACAATCGCTATTTTCACGCGTCACCGAGTTTAGCAACCCAGTCATCTGAAGTGACAGATGTTGTGTTTATAATGCATTACACATACTTGTAGGCACAGGTTTAGTCTTCTGTTCGTTTCCCATTGCCCTTTTTAGATCAGTATGTGTTTGCATTATAACAAACCAGAAACAGACACCACTCCAGAAACAAACAGCCCCCTTGTTTAAAATCATATTTATACTAGTTTCCCTTTGAATTATTTCTTAGTGCTTCCGATAGGGCATTAGAACTGAAAACTATTCAAGTTATTTTTTTCGTGCCATCATACCCTCTATAACAACAAAAGATTTTTTTCATTTTTACCTTGAAACCCCCTCCCTCCCTCCCTTTTCAAACTTTGCATGCAGCTGATCTGAAAGTACAAAATGGGAAAGCAATTGTTTAGTTTTTTCCCCTTTTATAGTGAGGTTAACATAACCCAGCATGAGTTTGTTGACACCGGTGTTATCTAAGGAATGTAACACCCTTCTTTTAGACTTACTTAGGAAAATCTGCAGGAGTAAGCCTAAAATTAGTGCCAGCCATCTGTCAAATGTGGCAGATTTACTGTGTGGTTAGTCACCTGTATTGGTCCGAAAATTGTTCTGCTTTAGTCAGCTATTTTGAGTGACTCAGGTGGCTAACCTTTTACTTTATTGGTTGATGTCTATAGTCTTTTTGGGTGACATTCGCTTGAGTTATACGGTTTCTCTGACGACAATCACTATTAACATAACATATGCTTTTTCCAAGACACCGAACAGTACAGTACAGTAGCAACAGAGCAATTGAGGACCAGGAGAACAGGGCCCACATTGAGCCATGCCACTGTGTGTGGGACTGAAATGTCGAGGCCCAGGCGCAGCGGAGCTGGGCTCCAGCCTGTTCCCACCCAGCCACCCATACCTTACCACTCATCCCCACGCGTCCCCTTCACACGAAAGCCTGTTCCCACCCAGCCACCCATACCTTACCACTCATCCCCACGCGTCCCCTTCACACGATAGCCTGTGACCACTGTCTCCTCCTGTCAGCCTGGGCCAGCTCAATGAAAGGAGGGCATAAATACTGAGCTGTCGCCCAAATAGGCCAGATCAGCCATATTTAAAGGATTTGTTTGTTTGAGTTAGCAACATCTGGCTGTTTAAAGTAATAATACATATATATATGGGATTCATTCGTTGGATGAAAGACAATGAGAAAGCCAGGGGATTTAAGTCCAGACCATACGACTATTTATTGGATTGGAAGTTGGGTTTAGTTGATCTAAAGTGGTGAGTGAATTTGCTGATTTCTCATATTTGTCCAGTAAATCTACATATTTTGTCAAATAAAAATTTATAGCTTTTGGCACCCATGTGCAGCAAAACAACACTATTTCACTGTTTGCATTTAGTGGCAGTTTCTTGTATCTACGCCGTGGTTTCACCACTATACAAAGAGCTAAATGTAAATGTTTCCACAGACTTGGAGATATATTTTTAAGTGTGACTGTGCAATGGTTACGACCACAAAAAATTAGGTCATCCGACAATTAAATCTTGTTTTGGAACTGACTACAGTATACTACTTTCAATAAAAGGGCAGGAACAATAGTTACTGCAGATGTGTGAGAATAGTTAATCTGCCAATCGTATTTGTTTTTGGTTAATTGTTTTTCAGATTGACATGTTTACTTAAGGTTTATACTGTTTATTCTTTTAAAGATTATTTTTATTATTTTTACCCTGACCAGCCACCTGTAAACTTAGCTTATGGACATGTTGTTCCTTTTGCTAGTACAGTACTATTTGATGTACATTTGAGCATGATAATGGGGATGGATACTAGATAGAATGCTCAACACCTTCCTACATATACTTTCCCATTTCGTTCCTCTCTCTTCACGCGCACACATCCAAAGAGAAAATGCAAGACAGTGCCGCAATAGATTTCAAGTGATTTCCCTCCAAGGTCTTTTTTCCTTACAAGCCACCGGCTGGTTGTTATTGTACCCGGTATGTGACTGACTGAGACAGAGCTGTCTTTTGTTTCTCTCACCTGAACGGGTCCCAAGCTCCACGGCCCAGGCAGGAAGTCCCTGAGACACGAAAATAATTGATCACCCTAGCAAAAATAATTTAAGGCCAGGCAAAAACGGGCTCTGAGGAATTTTCTAATTCCGTTTTTTTACAATTGCAGTATTCAATTTGTTTTTGCAGGCATACTCAAGGATCAAGGATATGTAAACTCATTTTACCTATAATATTCACATGAATAGTTTCTAATTTGGGAAGGCATTTTAACAACATGGATGAGACACATAAACTCACTATGTGTGTAAGAATTGCACAGACAACAGGGAACTGGGCTCCGCTATAAACTTCTGTGCACTGCTCGCTAACAATATCACAGTGGCTCGTTTCAGAACACAGCCACTTGTGGTGCGACAAGAGGGATCACTTTTGGTACAATGGCGCTTGACATGTCACTTACACCATGATTGCTGCCACAGAATCATTTGATTAGAAGGATTAGACACTTCACCTTGATCTGTTCGACAATCTACAAAATGAAGGTTGTTTGTGAAATTAGATTCCCTCTCAATTTGTGTATTGTGGCCTTGCATGGCAAATTATAGTAAAAATGTTGTTTATTGTAAAACTTTATATGCTATTAAATAGCAGATTAAGCATCGTATTGCCTTTTCCCATCTCTTGCGTTCTTTTTAATAGTAATAGATAGATGGAGATCTGTACTTATGTGTGGCAGGCTTTCGTCAATGAAAGGTATTTCCAGGATATAATATCCCAGCAAAGTGGTAGCATCATTTCTGGTTCAGCATGTGCCTTCTCTGAAAAGAGCCCCAGAGTGACAGTGCCAAGACTGCAGTGGGGAGACAACCCTCCTCCCTTTGCTCACCCACACGCCCCCTCTCTGGCACCTCTTTCCATTTCTAAACTCTAGCCCTCTCCTTTACAAATTGTTCCCTCTTTTCTCATACAGCCTTAACTCCTTAACTCCATCCCTGTGGTTGTACCAGCCAGCCATCTTGTGAAAATGAAGTCTCTTCTTCAAGGAACTTCATGGGTGCACTACTTTATGTATTGCACTTTTTACATGCACATTTTCAGTGGACGCAAAACAGAACTCAAATCTGTAAATTCTCAATGAGCATAATGTACTTAAAAATATCTTACATTTTGCCCTTGCTTACATTCACTGGTTACCATCTTGTACTGGTTGGATCTCATACTTTCATCTATCGATCCAGCAATGTTCTTTAAGTGTTTCGTAAAAACCGTGCTTCGTGCCAGGTCTGTTAAACTGGGTGTGTAGGTAGAGACATCCGTGCTAATAATACTCCCCAGTAAACATGTAATTTGAAATCATTCCACAGCAGGATGTCATTATCTAAATGGATTAGGACATGGCCTGGGCCCCCCATGCCTCTGCCAGTTTAAAAAGGGACTAATCTGAATGGGATACATCAATAAAAATGCAGAATAAAGTTGCAAGCACTTAAGAGCGTCAGCCCCTTTTGCTCAGGCTCAAAGTGGAGAGTCACTGGCTGGCAGCCAGCCAATAAATTAGAAGATAAGAAATATTATTCCACTGGCACACGAGGGCCTGCGGCTATTTAAAATAGGGGGTTTATTGATAATTGAATTACTTGGATGGAAAAAAAGACAAGACAAGAATAGAAGGCCTGGAGGCAGATCAATAAGGAAACGTACTAGTGGATAGTAGTGGACATGCCTCTGTAGGAAGCACCACTGTCGTGGATGCAGTGGTGTGTCTTTGTGTAACCGTGCCCATATTGTGGGCACCCATCTGTGTGTTGGGGGAACTTTGCATGAAAAGTAGTGCATCCCCCATTTGATTCAGCTCTCTCAGTTTACGATCAGCATACTGCACAATACGTGTATGTGCACTCCAGAAAGCAGATCGTTTGTTGTAACGACCCCGTTGTGTTTGCTGTAGGTGCTATGCTAAAGAGGAATGGACACAGACAGAATGGCAACCCCGCAGAGCTCCAGACACAGCAGCTCTCTTTCATCCTCCCCAATGAGGTAAGTAGCAATACATGTGACATAATGGACTCTCGCTGTGTGTGTCTGTGGAATGTCAGGCTGACAATGTCACCAGTCACTCTCACACACCGGGACAGTGACAGCACATGTTGTGTCGCAGATAATAATAGCTCTGATCGAAACTGACCCCCTTTCCCTGCAAAATGGGGCCCATCAAAAATATGTCTCCCTTTGATAATGCAATGTAATGGCGGCGACGTGGGATGCAGATGGAACTGAGAATGTGGCCCTGGTGCCCATTATGCAGGTCTGCTTTTATCTGGACTGTGTATGTTCACGCCCCTGAGTGTAAGAATGGCTGTGAATGTGAAGGGTTATTCAGGGTAAAGTTTGTGCCCCCCCCCCCCAACACAAACACACATAAAAAGTCCACAAAGAGAAGTCAAAGAAACAAATGGTCTTTCAAACACACCACATGTTGCACATCCATATGTGGCATATGGAAAAACACATTTCCATTGCAATTGCTAGAAGATCAATCACACACATGCTGTTGAACACATGGTCCCCTTTGGTCTGGATCCTAGACCGTCTGCACTGTTATGCTACACCAACAGAAAGGAGCTGCTTTAACTATTTAATCGTCTGGACAGTTTATGCCTTAAGTGTCCGTCCAATGGGGGCAGTGTCACGCAAGCCATTATGCAAGTTGGCTATCACGTGTTTTTATGACGAATTGGTTTGTATGCGTGTGTGTCTGTGTGCCACATGTGATTGGGTGTTTATGCCTGTTATCTGTGTGGAGATTAGACAGAGTAAATTCCAAAACTTTGCTGCCCACAGTTTCTAACTATAAGCACAACTGAGTTGAAGAAAACATCTGGAAGTCAGATGTTGAGCTAATACCTTCAGTACATTTCCAGATCTCTTACCGAAGGTCTACTTTAGTAGGGCCACGTTTGCTGGATGGTCCTCTATCGTACACGGAGAGACTCTAAGTACGCAGTAACCCACGTTGTAATTTAAGGTCATCATTTTGTTGAATGCTTAAAGGGATTTAATGTCAGCTAAAGATTGGCAGTGATATTGAATCACTTATATTCTAAATATTTGGGACAACAGTTTACTTTTTTTAAGTTATAGTTTTTCATAGCTTGTTTATCCACATTTCCAATCAGACCCTCTTTGACTGTGGTTCTAAGGTAATTTTCATAATGTGGTGGCAAACAACCATGAAAATCAGGGAATGATTCCCAAGTTTCTAACTTCTGTTTTTTTCAATCTATGAAGGAGAACACACCAGCATAACTTTTACATATCAGAATTAAAAACTCTCCACTAAAGTTGAATTACTATAAGCTTGCAGGTAACAATGCCATTGATATTTTGTAATTATTGTTCTGTTACAATACAATGGTCTCTCTTTTGTTGAGAACGAGAAACCTGCAGCGGTCCTCTTTCTGCTACAGCGCCGCACCCCTAAAGAACAAATTAGTTATTTCAACCCAATATCTCACGATATACTTGAGTGACAACAGGTGTTCCATTTAGTACCACTGGGCTTTCAAATTCTCGTTACTGTGAAATGCGAACTACCAAAGCACTAAAGCATGCTAGGTGGTTAGTAGGCCTATGTCAGAGCTGAAACCAGCTTCAGCACTGATATGGTCATAAATGGAAAACGTTTAAATTGTCTGTTTGTGTATGTGAATCAGTTATGTGTGTCGTAAATAATGCTAACACAATGTAAATGTTATATTAGCTCTGGACACAAGCTTTGTTTTTCATAGTAGGCCTCCAATGGCTCACATATTGTGATCAACAATTCAATGTATCATTCCTATGCTTTATATAATAAAAATGTCCCTTGGTCGATCCTAAAGTTGATCGAACATTTTCTGAATAATTTTGAAAGTTAGCAACCCCTGCATATCAGGAACAAGTAGGAGGCCCAACTAGCTTGTTGTGGCATAAAATTATTTCAGTCAGGACATCTTAGTATGTTAAAAAGTTTTCAAGGGTCTGCTGTTCTGAATTACTTTCCCGCCCAAGTTCATGTTCAACTCAGTGAATTCATAGGGAGCAGATATGTTCCTATACTGAACAACAGACCTGAAGTAGGAGGCTGGAGTGGAAGTGGGTCCGAAGCAGCAAGCACAAGCATAGTGGGTAAGCAGCAGCCAGCCTTGGTGCAGTTGTATAAGCCAGTGAAGCAGTGAGCATGGGTTCGTTTGTAGGAGCCATTGTGGTGAGAATTGCGGTTTAAGAAGACCGCGTTAAACTTAAGCGACAGGTTGATTGTTGTGACGTGGCTAAAACTGGTGACTGAGTTGCCCCCACGAACTAACTCCGCCGAAGCGTCACCTCATTTTCAACTATAGGCCAAACGTTCGGAAAGAGTAAGGCATTTGGAAACTTCAAAAACAAAGGATGTAAATCAAGTTGTTGAACTTCTTGGATTTCTTTGTTGTAGGGAGCCTCGATACCAAAGCCTAACCCGCCATCAGCATATTCCCTCTTGTCAGTTTACCGATAACACTTGATTCTGTTGTTGCCTGCCTTTTTTGTGTTTGAATAAAATCTGTTCCTTTCTCATTATATAATATTAATAATAATAATAATAATAATAATAATAATAATAATAATATATTATGCAGGCCTACACAGCAGTCTGCTTGGAAGGATAAAGTAGCCTATTATTTTGTACACAGGGGCGACGCGTTATTTTGTTATTTCAATACAGCGCTCAAAAAAAGTGAATTGGATTAGGACATAACATTTAGGTTAACAGATTTTGTAGTGGAGGCTGCAAGGTGTTAACTGATTATAAACAACTCATGCCACCAGAAACTTTTATTTGACGCACAGGCTCAACGACTCGGAAGTGGTATGCTAGTAGGCCGACAGAATTTTCAAATAGGGCCTTATTCTGTTGCACTGATCGTGCAACATGTCTTCAGTATAGCCTACAGAAAAACTTGTATTGAAAACAAACAAAACAACACAACAATTTAAAACAATATTTTATAGATATTTTGATGTGAGATAGGGTACCAGCCTTACTTTTTTGGCCTGTTCGTTTGTGGCACATTTTCCACGCTACCTTTATTCCAAAGAATGCTACATCCTTTTCTGAATTCCTATTATATTATTCTTTGGAGTTGTAGCTTTGTGCTCAACTCGTTATCACGAATAGGAACTGTGAAAAACTATGGACCTTATTCTCAGAGTTTATTTGTCACACATTAACTGCTGCCATCTTCCCATCAGGTTTATTTTTTCGATTTTTTATGAGGATGGGTAGGTACAGTAGGCTTACACACTGCGACAGTGTTTCTGCATGCACACATGTGATGCATTACACACACACACACACGCACACAGACATACACACACAGACAAACATAAAAAAACACAACTTCTTCTGAATATGGATGCTGTATACCTCTTTCCTGAATTTATTTTAATGCCTTATGAACAAAATTGCTAAAAGAGCATTGCTATAGGGGACCGTTTGTCATGCTCCCATCAATACATCAGCATCATGTTCTCAGGCCTGTTAGCTTTCCATGCCTCAGTGCTCTACCTCTTTCCATCAATATTTCTGTCACTGCATGTGTGCTTACTTACCATACTGAGTACATGTCTCACTTTGACTGGTTCTCCAGTAGCTGTGTGCAGGGCGCCTCGCATTTACAGTGGTAGTCTAGATAGATATAGTGGATAACACATATTGCTTCTGAGCCTTACGTAATGATTTGCCATTTCTTACCAACTTAAGTGAGCTATTTGTCTTCTTTTGGAAAACAAAACCAGTTTCCTGACAGTTTCTTTCAGTAGAGACAATTCGTGGGATTGTGTTTTGTGTGTCAATCTAGATGTTATTTAGGGGATGTATGTCATACTGTTATATCTACCAGCAAAATAGATAATTACTGCTTAAATTAATTATATATATATATATATATATATATATATATATATATATATATATATTTTTTTTTTTTTACTAAATACTAATTGCACAGACCCAAATATGGCGCCTGCAAAACAAATGAGGGCAATTAAAGCTCTGAAGCCCGTTGATCTCCCCTGCGCTGGTGACACATCAGTAATTAGTGCCCTTTTAGGGCATAGGAGGTTGCTGGAAGGTGAAAGTGGAAGTCTGGGGGTGCACCCCCGCGCTCATAGTCCAGGATTAGGTTTGGAGAGATGGGGCTGTGCCGTGTCACTGGAGGTGCAGTGTTAGGCCATTAACCATGACTGGCCTGCTATCAAGCCACTAATTGGGCTGAGTCACTGTAGAGTTTGTGGCCCTCTCTGATCTGCAAGCACAACAAGGTAGAATGGCTGGTTTTCCCAGTGGGTTCTAAAATGACAGTGGCAACTGATGGGCACCAACCCTTTGTATCATTTGTTCTGAAAAGTACTAGATTATAGAATATGATAATAGTTAATGTAGGACTTATTAGTTTGACTGGACATGTTAGAATAGTGTTTGTCTAATTGTTTTTTTAAAATGATACCGGCAGCTTTGGAAAACTGCTGTATAAGTTCCCAGTGTGTTTTTTTTTCCGCCACCCATCTTGGCGGTAATATTTGCATAAAAGGGTTCTTAGCTAAACTTCATGTTTTTCCATAAAAAAAATGTGTTGTGAATATTCCCATTGCATTAATATATTAACACCAAACAAAGAGAAGCAGAACAAGCTTTTAGTTATTAAACAGAGCGATTCTCCAACACAAAGAAACACATGGAACGTTATCAATTTGAACAGAACACCTCTAAGGTTCCACTGTCCTCTGTCAATCTATACTTAATGTTGGTATGATCCAATAGTTCTTTTTGTTCCACCATTTTGACGAGATCGACCACTTGAAGTAGAAATGGGTTGGCGCCCTTCTCTGCACTTGTTTACTCCCTGCCGAGGCGGTGTGTATCTATCGACCCCTGTGCCTCTCGCGTGTTGATTTCTCACTGAAGGACTCGGGAATCCCCTCGTAAGCCTGGGATCATTAACCTCAATGGTGGCTGATTGAAGGGGAGGGAGGAGTGTTTGCTTAGTTCGACCCAGCCGTAATGCCATATCTCTCTTTAGTGAAGGGAAATGATAGAGGTTTGTCTAACAGGAGCCCGCCTCACCACTTATTGGTCAGTAATTGACCCCACTCTCAGTATCGATTTTTGAATGACAGTCCATTTTGCAGGATTGACCTGTTAGGAATACCAAGAAAGGCGTTGAAGATTTTCCTTCTTAATTGTGTGAGACTGAGATTGTATTTTTCCCATTATACTTAAAATAATTAATAACAGTTATTAGTTAATACATGCATACGGGCAATCAAAGAAGCACCTGTATCTTAACTTAACTGACTGGTCCTTTGTTAGTATGTCCACCTCTGTCTGTCTGTCCAGCAGCAGGATGCACTCGCTCCAGATCGACTCGGTCCAGCGCTGGATGGAGGACCTCCGCCACATGACCGAGGTGGAGTGCATGTGCGTGCTCCAGGCCAAGCCCATTGGGGTGGAGGAGGACGCCCAGGGCGAGCTGATCGTGGCGGCGGCGGTGGCAGGCGTGGGCGGGGACACGGTGGCACGGGACAACCTCCAGACGCTGCTGCGGCGGGCGCTGGTGGTCAGCACGGAGCTGGGCAAGATGTTCCAGAGGCTGGAGAAGGGCCGCTGGCAGAGGGTCCACAGCACGGCTGTCCGGGCCAACTGCCACGTTCGCTCGCTGGTGCACGAGTACGGCGCTGCTCGCAACACGCCACCGGAGATGCAAAAGGTGCAGGGGGGTCTGAAATGACTGAAGCTTTTTAAGTTGTTCCATGTAGATTTGGGTTGAGCATTGTTTTTTAAGCAAAGGCAGCCCATGCTGACTCAGTGTTGTTGACTCACACTCAATGACCCTCAAAGATATACATTTGATAATAAATTGCCAACTGGCTTTGATCTAGCATGCTTGTCCAATCCCCATGGTTCAATGGACACAACGCTTCTTATTTGTATGTCATCTGCAAAAACCACTATGTTCTCCACCACCATTTGTGGGGAAATATTACACAATACCTCTGACACAACAAATATGAATATGTTATATGTTTCGTGCTTTGTAGGACATGACACACACACATATTAGCCATCTCAGAACTCACTGAGCCTGCACAAATCATGCAATTTTTCCTGTCAACTGTACCGTAAGTTCATCCATTTTAAAAAGGATGCCTTTGAAAATGCTCAGCCCAGGGCCTTTGTAATGTTCTGTACATAAATTACTGGATGATCTTAGTTTAAAATGATGTCTTTTGGTGTATTCCTACCGTTGTCTGTGTGTAAGGGTGTAAGGGTGTGTTTTTGTGTTTGTGTGTAAGGGTGTGTTTGTGTTTGTGTGTATGTGTAAGGGTGGGTTTGTGTTTGGTTGTAAGGGTGTGGGTGTGGGTGTTGGAGTGTGTTTGTGGATGTATTACATCTAACAGCAAAGTGTTTCTTTTGAATGGTTTTGCAGTATGAGAGGTCCCTGCTGGAGAAGTGCATGGAATTGACCAACATAACAGAAAGGTTAAACAACACACGTTCAAACAGTCGAATCATGTAAACCATTTACACCTAAATCTTAAAAATATTTTTGAATTACACAAACTCAGGTTTGCCAGGATTGATTGCTTTGGGCATACAACTGTCCAATGACATGGCCTTCTCTCACCAGATGCCTTCGCACGGAAGACGAGTTTTTTCTCAAGTCCATGAGGGAGGCGATACACGAGATACTGACCGACGTCAGTGATTCCTTCAGCCACATGATAGACATGGCCCTGGCCAACGAAATCCAGGTATTTACCTTTTCGATTCCACCCATTCAAAGCTTCAAATGTAGTTGTATCACACCAAATGTAGTATGTGGAGTACAGTGTGGTTAAAATCAGAAAGCATTCATTTGATAGCTGTATGTACATGCGTGTATGTTGACATTGATAACGTAGAAAATACCTGACTCCATGAGATGAAATGAAAATAAATACCCCTGAAACAAATACAAACGCCCCCTCTTCACACACACACATTTGAAACAGACCCATTCACTTCATATTTTAGCAGAATAGGGCATCTCCTCAATGCATTGTTCTCATGACTGAAAACAACCCCGCTCAACAGGGTGGCACACCAAAGTAAACATTTGCTCAGTCTTAATATAGCATTTCCTTTAATAACAGATTACATCAGCCCTGCGTCAGGGACTAATGAAAACCAATAGACATGGAGTTCCACTCCGTTTTATCCGCTTATTGGCTATTGTACTGTGGAGTAAAAGCCAACTTACAATGACAGAAAACTACAGCCGAAATACCGGGTTAAACCTTCTGTCAAATTGTCGAATTGAATTACGTCTTAATAGTCTTGAAACTAGATCCGGCCATTGTCGTTGGTGATGACCCGTTTGCTGGAGGTCGTAGCGTGGGGCGTTGCTGTTCATCTGATTCTGAACCACCTGGAAGGAAGTGGAGCCTCTGTGGCTGACGCACCCTATGCCCCCCCCCCCCCCCCCCCCCCCCCCCAGATCCTGATCCGGCAGATCGAGTCGTCTGACAGTGTGTACACCATCGGCAGCGCCATCAGCAACCTGCTCTCCCTCACCCAGGACGGCCCGCAGCTCTGCAGCATCATCGCCAAGGTAGGCTCCACGCCGCCCTCCAGTCTGCACAGCCCCGCGCCGCTTCTCCGGACACTCAAAGCCACAGGATCCTCTTCACCGTCATTGTGGTGCTCGTGGATAGATTTATCTTTTTTTGTGCTTATGCCAATTCTATCCTATGATAAAGTCCTTGGCTCTGTCTGCCCTGAGCCCTCCTCTCGGAGGCCACAGCCCCGCCTCGCCCCGCTATCGTAAGCCCCGTCTCAAACGCAGTGGCCCTTTCACTGCACGACTTAATGGAGCTATCTGGAGCTCAGATAAGACGGGGCGGTCCAGACCGCAGGACAGGCCATTAGGAGGATGCTCGCCTCAAGAATGCTTTAGATAAGGATCTACCAGATGGGAGCGGGAGTGCACACGCACAAGCACGCGCACGCACACGCACACACACACACCCACACACACCCACACACACACACACACACACACACAGAGACAGAGATACATTCAGACATTCACATACACACATACCCAAGCACAAACACACGTTCTCTGTTCTCTGTTCTCTGATCTGATCAATATTGTCAGTTTGCATTAGGAGGGAGCATTGATCAGGGAGGCCTGATGCTCCTGTGGCTTTAGCGCTCCATCCCTCCACTCTACTTTCACCTGTTCCTCCACCAGTCCAGCCCAGGGTCCAGCGGACCTGCCGGGGGGAATCATACCTGTTAATAGGCCCCAATGAAGACACGGCGGCAAACCTCTAAAACCACCGCTCTCGTTCTCTGGACGCTTGGGCTGTCTGATGCCGGTGCCTCTCGCCGGGAGGGAGCGCGTTGCGTAACTTTTGGGGCGAGGCCAAGCTATTCCGTCATGCCTCCCGTCTCGGTGAGGTGTTTCTCATGCTGCTCCAGTACGACCTGGGCAGCGGCTACGCTCTGACCAGCCCCTCCCACTTCCCTTCACCTCCCTTCACCGCTGAGGGCCGTTTGGGCTCTCAGCCAATGACGTGCTGCATAAGTGTTTGTAGCAGCGGCGGTGACGCTGTGGGAAGACATCCTCATCAGCTTTAAGGCTTTGCGGGCCTTTACGTGTATGTCTGCCACCCATTTTATAATTGCTTCATTTTCTTTGTTTAGGTGTGTTGGGCCAGTCAGTTACTAATGAACCGTCTTAAACAAGCCCTCTTCCTTACAAGGAGAACAGACGTTATAGATGTTAAAAAAACAGTAATACACATGGGTAATGAAACTCTACACACAATGATGTACAGATGCAGGAGGTTAATGAGAGGGCAGCACTAGGATTCTTATTTTGGTTATAGGTCTTGTATTGTACATGCATTCTTACAAATCAAGTAAATCCATTGGCAAATTGGGCACCCTTTGCATACATACACATGGAGTGCTTCTTCAAAAAAATGTAACTCCACGTTATGATTTAGAGTGTATCCAGTGTCTCAGTGTTGACCCTGTCCCAGGATGGATATGGTGCTGAATACACCCATGTTGTCAGATTCCACTATAACTATCGTCACCCCTCCATTTTACATGGGAGGCCAGCAGTAGGTGTTGGAGTGTAATCATGTGGTAAGAACTCCAGCGGGCGGGCCTCATGTCGGCCCGTCTTAAAGCGTGTGGGCGGGAGAAGTTCAGGCCCAGTTCAGAAACATTTAACGGCACGTGAAATTTTGGGTGTAATTCTATTACTAAAATTAGATAATGTATTAGATAATGTACAAAGGCTTCTCTTTCCGTTACAATACAACCCCCCCCCCCCCCCTTCTCTCTCTCTCTCTCGCTTTCTGTCTCCTCCCGTGTCTTTAGATTAATTATCATCCTCCGAGAATCAGGAAATAATTTTGGGAGGGACCTTTCAATTGGGTTTTAAAATGTGCTGGTCAATAATTAGGATTTAACATTTTTGGGTTTCCACTTACCTGAAGCAGAACGATCAAAGAGTAGCTTCCCTATTCCAATTGCATTTATGGGAGGCAAACCAAATGATAACACAATGATCCAGAAGGATATAAATCCCCTCTAAATTGTTGGGCTCAAAGGGAGATCTGGGGATCTCTGGCACTATATGCATGGCATTTAAACATACACAAAAGAGTACTCACTGGAAATGACTAGGGCTGAGATGCTCTTCAGAATCATAAAATTACTAAAGGAGAACCATCTCTCAGTGAATGTATAAAAAACTGTTGGCGTTCTCCGTTATTCTTCACCCCCGGGGCGGTTGTTGTGTGGCCAGAGCCGAGGGAAGCGCTCTGTTGTAGGGGCAGGACGATTAGCCACTCCAGGCCCAAGCACTGTGGCCGTGGCAGTTCAGCCCACAACACGACCTCCGCTAAAATGGCCTTATTAGGATAATGGTGATGGTTGCAGGCGGCTTGTTTTCCCTGCAGGTAATTCTATCAATCTCCATTGTGAATTGAGCTCACAGACAGCAAGCGCCTTTTCCCCTTTAGAGGAAATGTCTTAAGTAGGCTGAATGGAGATTCATAGACTGGCCATTGTTTAGTCTACATCAACACAGAGAAATGTAGGCGTCATCTACTTGAAAAAAGTTTACAAATAAATACTGTAGGCAGTTGTATTAGGGTTTTTTATACTGATGGCTGACAATTAAAATTGTGTGACTCATTTAAACACTGTCTGGTTACTAAGTAGAGGCATTTGTTCCTTCTGGGAGTTCTTGACTCTTAGCAAAATATTTTGCTGAGTTTAGTTTGCTACAGCATTTGCAATGTCATTCTTAAATGCAATATATCAAATTAGATGAATAAATGGGCAGACATTGAGAACATTCAGTTCGAATATTTGCCAGTGAGTGATGTAATGTCAGTCAGTAAAGAAGTAAAGAAGTGTGACACTCTACAAGGATTTGGAAGTTCACACAACTTCCGGCAGTCCTGAACTTAAAATGGGATGAAAGAACAGCCTGGAATGTTATCATGTCATGACATGTATTCCCGTGATCAACCAGGGTTGCATAATTTTGAAAGTGCTCTGTTCACCTGTTTGAATGTCAGCCTCGTGTCTTTTCTATTGTGTGGTGCCAGTCTTCCAGGCCAGCTCCCAGCACGGCGAGCACTGCTTCGCTTGGCATAACAGTAGTTTGTTCCCTTCACAGGAGGGGGCTGTGGTGGCGCTGTTCAAGATCTGCAGGCAGGACTGCTTCAGTGACCTTTATGCCCACTCCCTGAGAACCGTGGCCTCTATCTGTTGTGTGGAGGAGGGGATCAACCAGCTGGACAAGGTATGTGTGCACAAAGGAAAAAACTCCACGTACACTACCCAGGGATGCCTTTGAAGACACATGCCAGATAATCAAAATGATTGTTTGGATCATGATGGTGGCGATCGTTTTCTTTCGGCCAAGTGTTTAAGGACTCGGCCTCTCGTGCTGAATAGGGCCAGGACCTTTAAGGTCAACAGTGGAGAAAGTGACAGCCCTCGCTAGCACAAGGGACAAATTCCAATGAGACTTACACAACACAGATAAGATACACCCACACAAACAACACAAAGATGTGCGCACACACACACACACACACACACACACACACAAAAGAACTGTACCTAGTACACTCACACACACTAACTATAAAGTCTAAAAATCACCACAGTAGCGTATTCGGGTTGTACTACAAACCCAAACCGTGAAGGAGAAGTATACAGCTCCTCCAGACAGATAGGCTTACCACAGTCAGCTGGAGCTAAACCTCCTCCAGGAAACGTCTGGGCTTCCAGCAGGCACTCCGCTGATGGTGGCCCTCGCATACTATGTTTGGACTGGAGCCCTGGTTTATTTTCACAGGTGAGAACATGTTAACAATAAGAGCAGCAGCAGACTAGGCCACATGATGAAGGAGTTGACGGCCAGCGGACAAAGGAGCGTTTGTTTCTCCACTGGCCACGCTTTCTTACAGGGCTTTTCTTACTCGCTCGTTCCCTTTAAATTACTTTGCGAGCTTAAAGGGTACGTCATGAAGAGATTCATGTACTCTACACGCTCACCTCTCATAAACCATAACATAAAACCTGATAACTGATAAATGTGTGTGCGTGGGTCTGTGTAAAAGTGTGTGTGTGTGTGTGTGTGTGTCTGTGTGTGTCTGTGTAAAGTGTGCGTGCGTGTGTTCGAGAGAGATAGATGTGGGTTTCTAAGCTTTCTATTTTAAAGGATAGGTTTAAGAAGAAAACATAATATTATTCACAAGGTAATGATGCCACAATGGTGTCTGTGTTTGTTCAAACAGCAGCCAGGGGACCAACAACTATCCAAGTGTAAAAGCTTGAAATAGGTATGGCACAGCATCCCAGATTAGAAACTGTGTCTCAAGACAGGAGAGGCAACGCTGCCAACCGCACGAAAGCAATCGCTCAGGCTTGAGAGGCCCACCTGTCACTGTTGATGGGTGATGGAGTTAAGGAAGTGCCAATCAACGCCTGTGCTACCCGTCGTTTGTTCACTGCCTTTGGGGGATCTTTATAAGCACAATGCAAAGAGGGATAGCGTTGATAACTAGCAAAGGTTTTCCGTTTTCTTTGTTAATAAGACATTCATTGTTATAATTTTCTGTACATGTTATGTACTTTTTAAAGTGTAAACTCTTTAATGAGTTGTTCAGCTAAGTTAGGGTACCACAACAGAAGTGGTTTGGGCTGCTTTGTATTGTCTAAATATGGCAACAGAAACAAAACTTTTTGTCAAAAGTGGATGACGCACACCTCGGAGAGAGATCCGGTATTACGTGGAAAGGGAAATCTGAATGAAAGCTGTGGGGGGGGGGGGGGGGGGGGGGTGGTGAGTCCACGTCGTTATGGCGTATTGGGGAGGAGGGCTGAAAGGACGGGGGTGTGGAGAGCTGATGGTTCCGCATCAGTGGACCGCACTGGCACACTGCTGACGTCCACAGAGACAGAAATAGGGAGTTGCCCTATCAGGAAGCTCGGCGCTGTGATGGTCGTCAGGAGATGAGACTGACAGGTGTGTCTGCGATGTGACAGTTGGTGGGAGTCTGTGTGACGGCGAAAGTTTTAGCCTTTGTTTTTTTTGTTATTGTTGATCGATTGTTGTACTGTTTATGATCAGACTTTGGCCCCAAAACTTCATGGGATATGTTAGTTAAGGTATTTCCAGTATACTTTTATTTTCCTTGGTGTATAATTCATTGCCGACAATCAAACATTTACCTTATTATATAATTCTGCCATATTATGCCATAAACTGACTTAGTTTGTAAAATATACTGTACTTTGTGGACGGTCTTGTTTTTTGAGGATGAGTCGTTTTGAATCTTGTTCTGCTTGTGCAACATTGCCACCATGTGGAGAAAGTTATTTTTAAAGATGTGATGTAAATATTACACATCTCCCTTTCTCTATCGAAACACACACACACACTCCCACACACACTCCCAGCCTAAACAAAAATATAAAATATAAAAATTAAATAGCACCCCCCACTGCACGCACACCTTGGCCTCCTATGAGTTCTAATCAGAATTGAGAGCAAAGTGTCCAGGCTTTCCCTCTCTTTGTGTCTAATTATAAATTCGCTCTCCAAGCAGTTTTTTCCCTTGGTTGCTATAAAAACACATTTTATTGGATTACTCCTGCTGTCTCACTTAAATATATTAGAAGGCAATTAAAGACACTGGCCCTGTGCCTAAAGCAGCGACACGCGGTAGCATTCCACTTTCTGGCCACACACATTCTAGGATCCTTCCCGACAGATGAGATCCCTTAATCCTGATGCAAATACACACGCACACATAGGATGTCGGCCAGCCAGGTCCGAGAGCCTGTTAGAGCACCTCCTCGCCATCCCCGAGGGAGATAGCCATTAAATTGGAGTGGTGGGGTTTAATCGTGATGGCTTTATGGGCCGAGCAGCTACATTCTGCCCTGAGATGACCCCCCAGCACACTTAACTATGTCTGGCCGGCTAAATATAGCTCCACCGGGATAATACTGGGCAGATCAGCAGGGAGCTTGTCAAGGGAAGGGGATGCTTGGCAGTCTAAGGATATCATATAGTGGCCACTCTCACATCACGGCCAGGCCCATGTAGGCAGTTGTGTGAGATCTTCTCCATTGCCTTTAAGCCCTATGTCATTTTGCTCCTTAATCACACCAGATTTGGTTCTCTTGGATCAGGTTAAACTTTTGTGTTCATATGGGTAACTCTTTATTTTCAAAGTGCTCTTCTAGCAGACAAAAACTCCTAACTCCTATCCTAAAACAGTAAGGGTATTAGGATAATGTGAATGCACCCTATCAATTTAGATGCTCTATATAAAGCGACTTGATAAAGGAACTCCACCCGTAGCTCTAATCAGGCACAGGTTTTCACGAGGGCTCCATGTCCTAGGTGGACGGGATCCTGTGTCTGGCGGACATCCTGACGGACGGGACCAGCGGTGAGGCGGCGCGGGCCGAGGCGGCGGCCGTGGTGGCCCAGATCACCTCGCCCCACCACACCTCCACCCAGCACCTGGCCAGCTTCCTGGAGAGCATGCACGACATCGTCACGGCGCTCATCGGTGAGTGGGCGGCGCCTCTCGCGCCAAACAGGAAGTAGACGCGTTGGCCGTCGTGTACGGCCCGCGGAGAAAGGACGTGCTCGGTGACGCGTTGTGTTTTTGCGTGTTCCTCCAGATCTTTGCGAGAGCGCCTCCTGTGGTGAAGTGTTCCTGCTGGCCTCGGCTGCCTTGGCCAACATCACCTTCTTTGACAGCATGGCCTGTGAGATCCTCCTCCAGCTCAACGCCATCCACATCCTGCTGCAGGCCTGTCACGACCGTCAGAGAGTCGACACGCCCTACTCCAAGGACCAGGTGAACACGCGTCTTAGCGCTGCGCTGATGGTTTCATTTGAACATGAGTGTTATCATTTGATGCATCTTGTCGACCTTGGCTTGAAAATATAAGGCTTCTGTTCAGCAGCGGATCAGATTGTAATCATCAAAGGTCTCTTGAAAACCTTTGCAGGTGGTAACAATCTTGGCCAATCTCTCTGTGTTGGAGCAGTCGACAGCAGAGGTGCTGCAAGAGAAAGGTAGGGGCAGAGTGGGTCACTCCTTTTTTACTCCTCAAGATGGCAGCATTGTGTAAGTCTTGTCTGTGTGAGCTTCATGGAAAACCAAGTGGTAGTAAGAGGCAATTTGACTTGTCTGCCATCCAAGTCACTTTAGTCTGACTCCTTTGTGTGTCTGTTGTGTACTTCAGGAATCGAGAGGCTGCTCCAGCTGCTAGGTGAAAAGCCTTCCTCTTCGAGTCCATCAGAGGGCGCCGCGTGCGAGCGAGTCCAGCAAAAAGCCGCCGTCACTCTGGCCCGACTGAGCCGAGACCCTGAGGTGGCCCAAACAGCCATTCAGCTGGAAGGTACGCACGCAGCCTCACCTGTCCACACCTCTCCACCCTCAGCAACACATGACTCAAGCCCACCTGTCCGCACTCTCCACGCTCTAACACATGGCTTAAGCGTACCGGGCTGTGCAACGTTATTCATCTTACACATTTCCAGCAACTTTGTTCCAAAAAGATGTAGTTCAGGACAAAATTTTATTTAGCTTTTTTTGGTAACATACAAAAACATACATATATACAGTATATTCTATTTTATTCTAGTCCATTTTAATAGGACAGGATTTTCATAAACATAACTGTAAATATCAGTGTGATTAACCAACAATTTGACATGTCCCTAATTACACAATGCAGAACTTTAATTTAATGAACACGACACATGTCAATTTCATCATCAGACGTTTGACAGAAAATATATCTTTCAATTATTAAAAAATCTAGGGGCCGTTGGGGAATTCATAGTGGCCCTTTAACTGGCTTCACTGAAAAGAATCCAAAGAATTTGATGTAATGCTTGATCAGCTAAAACACAAGGGATGTTTATCAAGAGACCTTTGATCAATTATAATTTGATTATAGTCTGAACCTCTGCTGAGCAGAACCCTTACATTTTCAAGGTTACAAAGAGATATTTACAAATCAAACGAGGTGTCGATATTTCCCTCCCTCTCTTCAGCTGTCCCTCGTCTTATTGAATTGTGCCGGTCGCCTGCTGAGAGAAATAACAGCGACTCCGTGTTGGTGGCCTGTCTGGTAAGTCTATATGCATGTGATTTCCATATGCCCCATCCTGGGTTAGATCAGACCTGTCTGATATATTCACATATTTTACCCACTCCTTTGCTGCATACTTAAATAGCACACTCCCAAGACATACACAGTGCTGCTGACCTACAGAGCACGTGCACCGTGTACTTAGCTAACGACTGTCTGACCTTATCATGTCCATGGGGCAACATGGACACACATCACACCCCTGGCTTCAGAACGCTTCTCGTCATGGGGGGATAAGGGCCGAGAGTGATTAAATATGCACTCATCATACATATTCCAGTTTTAATCACTAATTTATTCTGATCATAACTGATAGGGAGAGAGAAGGGTACATTAGATGTGGGGACTTTTTAGATGTGGTCGGGTTCAGGAGATGCGTGACCTCTCCTTGACTGCGTTGCCTAGTTGATAAGGCCCTTATTATCACGCTAGATGTGGACTCAATAAACACATTTTATTCTACAGCCAGGGGCTAAGTTTAAGGTTAAGTTAATTTGAAGAAGGTAATTGTCCCTAGAAAGAGTGTTGGATTTTCTGGCACAATTACTTACCTTATGTAAATGATTTGATCATAAGGTAGTAGTCCTCACTAAAAAATTATGAGAAGATCATATGACATCTATCTGTAAGTATGTAAATATATGCATTTTGTGGTTTAGTTTTAAATCATTCATGCATCTACTTGATACAGCTAATATTGTTGTTGAAGCAACCATTTTTAAATCGGAAGCCATTAGCTTTTAGGGCAGTGATGTTGTATCACTCAAGAACTATGTCGCTCCTATTTTATTCTAAATCTCTCAAACCATCTAAATGTTAACTGTACGTTCCACAGTGTCGGTGGGGATGTTTCTGAATATGAAAACCCTTCAAAGGACTCGTTCCTTCCTTCATGTCTGTGTCCACAGGCTGCCCTGAGGAGGCTGGCGGCTGAGTGTCCGGACAGCATCGAGGCCACGGACCACCAGCAGCTGATAAAGCCCAGACTGGTGGACTCCTTCCTGCTGTGCTCCAACATGGAGGAGAGCTTTGTCTGAGGCAGCAGCGAGTCCACTCCCCACAGTCGTTGAGGCTGCACACGTACTTGTGAGAGAGCCCGCATAGGACATTTATCGCTGCTTCTTCGCGAGTTTTATCCTGCCTGAGGCTGGAAATGAGCGCACGTATTGAGATGGCACGAAACGTTGATACATAAGAGTGCTCCATGTTTGTTGCCATTTCACTTTCTGGAAAAAAGAAAACCCTGTCAAAGTGGTGTGGACGACTGGCCTTTCTTTGACCAAGCCTCATTATAATACTGGAGCATTCAACAGTGGCCACACCTCTTTCCTTTGATTTGTGCTGATTTTGATTTTTATTGCCTTTCTTCTCATTCCTTATGTATACATCGAATGCAAATACATTCTAGATTGTAGATATTTAAAATATAGTTTTATTTTCATTTGTGTAACTAACGGTATCTTGTTAAGGAACTATGCATAGTTTGCTCAGTTGATTTATAATTATTATATAATTATGATAATTATAATTATAAACAGGTTATTTCACTTTCAGTAAATACAGTCTACAGTATTCTATTGCATATCGTTTTACTTTTTACCCAAATAATTGAATGTATCTTTTTCTTTTTTCTTTTGGGTTGTTCATTATTGAATGGCATGCACATTATAAATGCCTATCATGTAATACAAATGATTAAACCAATAATTTGCTAATTATTGCATTTACTTTGATCCAGAAAAAGAGCACATTTCTGGTCATTTGTTGGGCATAGTAAGTTAGAAGCATTCATAAAAAAGCCAGTAGATTTGCAAAAATTTTAACATCAACATTTAGAAAGTAGGAAGCATATTGCTGAAATGTAGAAACAAAGACACTATCTAAATTATAGACAATGTCTCTTGAATAGTCTCTATATTGTCACACAGGACTTGCTGAAATGCTGTAGCTTGGCAAACTAAACACGCTGCGGCACTGGAATTATGGTTCTAGAACACAAGGTACTGTAAATTCAACTTCCTGCCTCGGAAATTCCCCCCCCCCCCCCCGGAAAAAAAACAAACATAACAACCAAACCAATTGTCCATCCACAGAAAGAGAAAAGAGTGACCGTTAGAGAGAGAGAGAGACAGACAGAGGGAATGATAGTTGCTGAGGTCCAGCACTAGCATTGAACTTTCAGGTCGATCAAAGGCTTCTCGTAGACCAGAGGGAGGCTCTGCTCTCCTCCAGCTCTCTAAAGCAGAGGGCGCTCTGTCTCTGGTGAGTGAGTAATATTGCAGAAGTGTGAGGGAGATGCGAGAGTTTGTCCTTTGTATTGTCGTGTGTTTGAGGAAAGGGCTCTCTCTCAGGTCTTTTTTTAATAACCCTTGCACTCCTTGGAGATACAATTGAAGGCTTTCTTGCCATTCTGATACAGCATTTCACCTAAGGGCACGTAGCGCTGAACTCGGACTTGTTATCGGGGCCCAGCTTTGAGACAATTGAGACTGTGTGTGTGTTTGTGCGTGTGCGTGCGTGCGTGCGTGCGTGGGTGGCTGGGTGGGCATGCTGTGTTGTCCACTTGCACACAGGGGACTGTGATCAGATGGCTTCGTGATGGACCAGGCTCCTGCTCACTTTGTAGAAGCCCAATGAAATATGTAGAGACACAGACACAGAGAACAATACACAGTGGGGTTGAGAATCTCAGGTTCTTTTGATTCAAGATGTTTGGACCAAGTAGTGCAGTGTTGAGTTGCTTTCGTGTTCACTGGTCTACTCTCTCTCATAGTCTCTTCAATGTTCCTCGCATTCTTGATTCATTTCTCTGCTTGTGGTCTCAGATCGTGTCTATGTGGACACATTGGTGCGGTACCTCCTCTGGGCTACGTAATTACTAAGTTGGAGGAGCGAACAGGTGAATAAAAAAGAAAGTGCTACAAATATAAAAACAATATGGAAAGATTATTGCTGTAAAGCTGCATTTTTTTCAATGGAGACAAGTCTTGATCATTGAGGGTGACAGGTTGTTGTTTATAGAACAAGGAATATTATACATTACAAACATTGGGGCTGAAGCTTGAGTTTAAATCGACAATTAATGTGCCATTGCTTTACCTTTCGGCTGAGAAAGGTGTACCCATAAAAAGCAAAGATTTCAACAGCCTAAATATGATTCTAATTTCTGTTCTTAAACTTCTATCTAGAGGTCTATACTTTGCTACATCACTGTAACACAACGTATTAAGTTCAAAGTAAAACTTCTGTTCAATGCATCCATGTAACCACATTTTAGGCACACTCAAAAATAAATAAATGCTCTGACCGAAATACCAACTTAATCCACACATATTGGTTTTCATACATGGAATAATATTTATTAGTCAAAGGTAATGGTTAGATTCAAATGTAAAATGCACCGCAGTCGTCTTTCAGCAATAAAACTGGGAAAGGCTTGTGAATTGATGTCTTTATAAACACCACTTCACGGCTGCATTCCTGTTTCTCAGCACAGCACCGTTGTTACTGCTAAGCAAGTTCTTTTCTTTCCTCCCCCTTACGCTTACCCTTCCGAACACATAATGCACTCAGCATTAGTAGACTATTAAAGCAGTATGTTGAGACGGTCCCCAATTTAGGAGCCCCAATTAAGCCCCAAACTATCGTCACCTGTTTGACAGCCAATTAAAAGATTCATATTTTGTTTACTAATGTATTTAAGGTTTTTGGCCAGTTCGTTCTTCATGAACGGACCCAGTGGGGTTTTAATTGCAGATACAAACCAAAATATCAACAATCTATTCATTTTAACACTTGTGTGGTTCTATAGCATTTGATACCAGTCAAAAGACTATGCAAACCTCTCTTTAACTGTTGAGAGTCGTAGCATCGCACAGCTTTTTCCCCCAACCCATTTCAGAAGCATCACAGCCAGATCAGGCAGAAGATCAAGCAGATGCATAAGTACGAGCTATGTTGAAACATAAATGCGATCAAACGGCAGTTTTTTAGAAGGCTAGCTAAATAATAACTGATTTTGTTTTGTACTACCTATATATTTTTTGGTATTCAAACAGAAGTCAGAGGCAGAAACTATATTATCCTACTATATCCTCTGATGTTTTACAATCTAAGTGGATAGGTACATCAAGTGTTTAAACACTACTTCGATGGGGAATATTAACAGTGGGAAGAGAGACAAGCAGATGGGAAGACAAAATCGTCAGCAACAAAACTTTATAGAGAAAGATGGACAGAATTATAGAAAAATGAGATAATCCCTACTGAAATAATCTGAATACCTGTGCCCTGTACCCACTCCCACATAACTATCTGTCACCGCTCTTCCATTCTCCAAGACGAGTTTTAGTTTCCCCGAGACAGTGTCTTGAAGTTTACTGGCATATACAGTTAGGCCCAAAAATATTTGGACAGTGACACAATCTTCATGATTTGGGCTCTGCATGCCACCACATTGGATTTGAAATGAAACAACTACAACCGAATTGAAGTGCAGACTTTAAGGTTTAATTCAAGGGGTTGAACAAAAATATATGATTAAACATGTAGGAATTGTAGCAATTTTTATACAAACGCTCCTCATTTCAGGGGCTCAAAAGTAATTGGACAAATAAACATAACCCCAAGTAAAATGTTACTTTTCAATATTTTGTTGAGAATCCTTTGCAGGCAATGACTGCCTGAAGTCTGGAACCCATGGACATCACCAAACGCTGGGTTTCCTCCTTTGTGATGCTTTGCCAGGCCTTTACTGCAGCGGTCTTCAGTTGTTGCTTGTTTGTGGGTCTTTCTGCCTTAAGTTTTGTCTTGAGCAAGTGAAATGCATGCTCGATTGGGTTGAGATCTGGTGATTGACTCGGCCATTGCAGAATATTCCACTTCTTTGCTTTAAAAAACTCCTGGGTTGCTTTTGCAGTATCTTTTGGGTCATTGTCCATCTGTACTGTGAAGCGCCGTCCAATCAACTTTGCTGCATTTGGCTGAATCTGAGCAGAAAGTATATCCCTATACACTTCAGAATTCATCCGGCTGCTTCTGTCTTTTGTCACATCATCAATAAACACAAGTGACCCAGTGCCATTGGAAGCCATGCATGCCCATGCCATCACACTGCCTCCACCATGTTTTACAGAAGATGTGGTGTGCTTTGGATCATGAGCTGTTCCAATTCTCCTCCAAACTTTCTTCTTCCCATCATTCTGGTACAGGTTGATCTTAGTCTCATCTGTCCAAAGAATGCTGTTCCAGAACTGGGTTGGCTTCTTCAGGTGTTTTTTGGCAAAGTCAATTCTGGCCTTTCTATTTTTGAGGCTGATTAATGGTTTGCACCTTGTGGTGAATCCTTTGTATTTACTCTCATGAAGTCTTCTCTTTATGGTAGACTTAGATACTGATACACCTACTTCCTGGAGAGTGTTCTTCACTTGAGTGGATGTTGTGAAGGGGTTTTTCTTCACCATGGAAAGGATTCTGCGATCATCCACCACTGTTGTCTTCCGTGGACGTCCAGGCCTTTTTGAGTTCCCAAGCTCACCAGTGCACTCTTTTTTCTCAGAATGTACCAAACTGTTGATTTGGCCACTCCTAACATTTCTGCTATCTCTCTGATGGATTTCTTCTTTTTTTCAGCCTCAGGATGGTCTGTTTCACCTCCATTGAGAGCTCCTTTGACCGCATGTTGTGTGTTCACAGCAACAGCTTCCAAATGCAAACGCCACACCTGGAATCAACTCCAGACCTTTTAACTGCTTAATTGATGACAGGTTAATGAGGGAAGAGCCCATGCAGCGTTGTTATTTTTTTTTGCAGCCTTCTGAGTCAATTGTCCAATTACTTTTGGTCCCTTGAAAAAGAGGCGGCTACGTATTAAAGAGCTGTAATTCCTAAACCCTTGCTCCAATTTGGATGTGAATACTCTCAAATTACAGCTGAGAGTCTGCACTTTAAGCCCATATTGATTATATAATTGTATCCTGAATATGTTTTCGTAAACAGCTAAAATAACAAAACTTGTGTCACTGTCCAAATATTTTTGGGCCTAACTGTATTGTTCTGTCAACCTCTTAGGGAGTCATCGCTGAGGAGCATTGCTCGATCCATGTGTTTCAAAAGAGTTACACTGTTTTTCTAATAATTATGAATCTGCCACTCTTTTACCCTTTTATTTCTGAATTACAGACTTTCATTGGAATTAAGTGTAAAATAACAGAATGAAAAATTTACTAAGCAGTACGTTGAAATATTCTTCTGATCCAACTTTGATGAAAAATGTGTGTCTATGAAATATGAAAATCCCAACCCAGCCTACTCTCATTTTGGAATCAAAACAACATTATTTAAAAATGCAATTGAACTTCAGGAAAAGCAGAAATTTGTGCGATTTCTACCTAATCATACCTTGATTTCAAAATGTGGGATACAACAGAATTGGGTCTTGCTAAGTGGCTCAGAATATCTAACAGACATATGGCATTGGCTCTTAAATTGCTTTTTGTGTCAAATGCATGGCATTGAAATGTGCTTTTTAAATGAAGTTCTCATTGTTCTCATCATCATGACTTGTTTCTTTCTGTAAGCTATGAGGCCTTAATTCATTCATGTGTTGACATAATTAAACAAAAGTAAGTGGAAAAAACCTTAAAAATGTGTTTTGAATGTTTTTTATTGTAGCGGAGGGAGAGTACAGCAAGTTTTTGGGGCCTGAGCAATGAATTTTATTAAAACACATACACACACATACACACACACACACACACAGACGAATACATAATATAAAAACAAACAAATCACATTTAAATGAATAAGCTGTCCCACCTTGCTTTTTACTTGTTCTTCATTTATTCCCTGCAGCAGTGCACATTCATCTGTTTCTCTCCTAAACCCCCCGGACCACCGAACCTCAAACTCCTTTCAGCGTGGAAGCATGTCTCCCCACCCCTGTACCCCTACCTCCCTGGGCTGAGCGTCCTTGGAGCCCCCTGGCCATTAAAAGACCAGCACAGCATGCCGTCTCCACTTAGCACTGTCCCCCCTGAACAAACAGAGAGCTTTTCAGCCTTCCCTCCCTCCCCTCCCCACCCTCCTCTCTTCCTTCCATCTCTCCTCTCTTTCTCCTCGCACTCAATGTAATGTCCCGGAGGACTTCCAGAGAGATTGTTTCCCCGGCTCTCCCGTGGACAACACCGTTAACTGAAGCTGGCAAATTGAATTTGAGAACTGCACCTACAGCCTTTGCAGAACACAGTTCTAATGGCACGTAACGATGTCTGCTGCTGGTGACACCATGTGTCCCAATGTACTATGTGTCACAAGGTTGTCCGAACAATCGCATTCAAAACAGAGTCATACATTGCAGTTTTTTTGGATGACTTACGAGGAAGCGAGAGAGTTTACATTGTCAATTTATATGGTTAAAGCAGGCTGGATACATCTGGCAAAAAAAGAAACCCTATGATTTACATTTCACTCAGTATTCCTCTGTTATTTTTTTTTCCATGCTCTCGGTACAAATGAAAGCAAGATGATATGGTGTTCATTTGTTTCTGATATATAATGATAATGCACAAAAATAAGGTTTTGTTTTGGTTTAAATGTTCACACCAACCTTTACTCTTACCTGCATTCTCCCATGGCATCCACATTGTAATGTTTTGCATCTTTGCTCATTCAAGTGCCTGAAGTGTCTAAGTGTTTTAAGTGTGGCTAGAAGTCCATTCCTCACTGCACTAGACTCCACAACAATAGTGAGAGAGCAGAATGTGACTGTGCTGTGTGCTGGGTGCCGGAGCTCTTCCACGCGGCTAAACCTCTGATAGAACATGGCAGTTACATTCATGCCCCTGTGTAAATGGCTCTCTCCACACCACCACAACAAGCCTTCGCTACGCAACACCAAGAGAGGAAGGACAGGGGCAGCGCCATTCAGAGGAGCTCACACTCGTTTCCCCCTCTCCATTATGGATGTGTTGTATGTAACCATAATGTCAGCTTGAAGAGTCTTTTATTGAAAGGTTAAGTGTTTGAGTGTGCGTGTGTGAACAACAGATAGAGGGAGACAGACAATTGGAGAAAAAAGGTGTGTGCTAAATAGAAATGTACAAATTGAGTCACTATGCAAGCTCAATAAATGTGCAATATGCATAAAAAAGACTGCACTGCACATGGAGCATAATGAATGACAAAGACGATGGTATCTGCAGACAATAACCCCTTTGAAGGGTTGTCTTTACAATGGTCTGGCCAAACACATGTACCAAAGCAGTTTTTCATGTGTGATGAGTTTTTCCACTTCTGTATTAACGCTTGTAACCAAAACCTAGAAGGTGCACATAAATTACAGAGGACTTTTAACTACAGTGCATTCATTTTATCCGACATAAGCCAAAGGCAGCACTGTGGCCAGACCGTTTGATTATTCACAGATGAAAGTGAATATGTAATTAACACTGCAATTGCTCGCAGTCTGCCTTTTAATTTCGATATTTTTTCAGTTATTTTCCACACCCAAGGTCAGATGCCCGGCTATGTATATTTAATAGAAATAGACAGAATATATAGATGATCTGATGAAGCAAATATTAGAAGGTGGTTAAAACACATACGGTTTCCTCATATTGCATTATTTTCATAAACTGTACAATTTGAAAGGCTCTCTGTTTTCAGACTCAAAATGCTTAACCAGTACATTGCTGATTCACACCACCCATCCTCTGGAACAATCAGTAACCAAACCCTGCACGTCTCGTTGTTTCAGGGCCCTGCTGACGTGATTTGCTGGGTGCCTTGCGTGCTTTAGCACTAACCCACTGCTATGGTTGATAAACACAACCCTAACAACTAGACTGTTTCTCTCATTCCCATATTATATATTCATAATAATGTACAGTGAAGTGCAGTATAGCTACAATTCTGCTAAAATGATTTGAGAACAAGAATTATCAAATTTTATGACCAAGGGTTCAAAACCCAGACAGGCTGGCTTGGTCCAATTGTGAATATGGTAACACCCCGAAATTGTGGGGAAAGTTTTGGGCTACCTCAGCATCTCCTTGCCATTGGCTTAAGATCTTTGTGATCTGCTAAGACTTGGCTAAAACCTGGCTGGCTGCTTCAGCGGGCAGCATGCTTGCTGCTGCTGATCATGGGCTGTGGTTTGGATGGTTAAAAAAAAAAGATAATATACATATTTCAAGCAGGGCAAAAAAAAAAATGACAGGAACAGGAAACAACCAGCAAAAACCTCACTTTCTGACCCAAACATCTGCTTGCCTTTATTCCTCCTAATTTTAGACAGTTATCAAAGAGTCTTTGGGTGTAAGAAAAGCATTATGCAAATACAATGAATTATTATAAGTATGAATCTGAAAAAAAAATCTGGAATATCTTAATTTATTGCAAATGTGAATACATCAATCTGGAAAAAAGGTTCTCATTCCGCTAAATTCATAAAGCAGCCCTGGCACTGCCCGTGCTGGGAAAACAGTCGAGTTGCTTGTAGTCCCGCGCGTCACCCACTTCACATAATGAAGTGAAAGCAGGTGTCATGTCTGGGCTTGACGATGTGCCAACATAGGAGTTAGCGTATTATGTAGACTAACAGAATGCACTATAATCCAAAGAAAAACCGGTGTCTAAGACCAATCATTACAGTCCCCTCTTGAAACAAAAAAAAATACATTTGTCTGACAATAAAATTGGCTATCAACCTGTCTGAAAGCTGTCGACGTTCGGCTGAAACGAATGTCGCTGAAGACAGCGAACAGTTTGACACACTTTGCCTGGATTTCGGTGCGACGGCGAGCCATCCTTTGGTAATGGCCCCTCATTGTTGGTCGTGGAGGAAGTGGCACTATTCATACCGGTGTGATTGAAAAGAAAATTGAATCTCCTTTGATGTGATGAATGTGTCCATTACTGAATTTGCACACAAAATGTCCGGAAATTATAGAGGGAAGGCAAGGCTCTCGGAGGGAAAATGCATAGGGATGACCTATTGGACTGGATTTGTACTGAAAATATACTGTATTGGGGAGGGAAATGAGCCCAGGAGCAACATGATCTCCCCACCAACCTACCCACCCACCGGAACAAGTCAAATGAAAGCTGTGAGAGCACCAATTGTAGGACTATATAAAAAGGTTAAATGTGTACACATCTCTCTCTCTAATGGTCTGTTTGATAATGGACACTGACAAAACAGACATCAGTGAAAAAGGTAATTTTTCCCGATTTATAAAGTTTTGACAGACATGGAAGGGCGGTACGAGGTGAAAGAAGAGGCCTAGCGTTTTGCGGTATGCTGTGATAGAATGCTTATGGCGCTTTTTGATGGATTCTAATATGGCAGAAACCCACTTTTTTAACATATGATGCTCCTTCCTTAAGACAGTATAATTAAGAACTCTTTCGGTTGTCTCCTTGGAAAACATTTGTCCTTATGGACCCAGGTTCAGCTCTAATTTGTTTGTATAATTTATCTTTAGATTTGTAACTATTGCAGGTCAGGTCACCCTCCAGATAAGCAGCCTTTGATGATATAACCTACTGTAAAAATATACGTAGTGCACTGAGATAATAGAAAGGTATTGATATGTAGCAGTAATCCAAAGCAACAAAACATTACAGCCGTTTATACGTGTGTTCACATATCTTTCTTTAAGCTCTTTTACAACTTGAATTTGTTTTTATAATATTTCTGAATACATGTAGACCTAATACAAAATACAATGTAGTGACTCTTAAGTTCGAATGCCCTCCATTAAACCCGGTTACAGTAGTCTGAGGCACACTGCCAGGCCCATTGTGGTATTTCTATAAAAGACGTCTGGGCTTTGTTTATTGTCCTGTCAATCATTGACAACTTATACCATCTTCAAGGTTCATTTCTAAGAGAAATGGCGAGCGATAACGTGGAGAAATGTGTGGTTTTGAAATGAGTGATGTCACATGCTGAAATCATACAATCATTTGCTGGAATGATGATAACCTAAAAGGGGTCCATCATGAATGAGAGATGTTGCTCTCGAATACAAGCACAGTGCACTTCTTATGTTTATGTGTGGACTATGTGAATGCCTTTACCCCGGTCCAACGCATTGAACGCTGTTAGTTAATATGTAATCCTTCCACGAGTCAGAGTAGTGGGATGCCCAGAGGTACATTGCCCCGTTTGATAAGTGTCGAGTCAATGGACATTCAGCCAGACATGAGCGTGGCACGTTAACTAAGCTACTCTGAACAGCAGGCATAACTGAACACAGCCTGGCATGATAGAATATTGAACCTTTGTGGTTTACTCATTGGTACAAATTCCCTCGCCTTACTAAGAGTCACTTCTCTGTGATATAAATAAACCAACTTCAACTTAACTACCTGAACGAGTAAAGCGACACTCCCTTTGGCTCCCCTTTGGAGAACACCTCTTGGACTCTTGGCTGTCGCTATGGACCGAGGCTGCAATGGCTGCTCGGTGGACCAGCTTCTGCACCTGGATGTTTGTGTGGAGGAAAAGGACCCTAAAAAGGGTGTCCTCGAGCTACTCGGGAGACTGCGTCCCCAGTGGAATCTACAGGACATCCAGATGAAGGCAAGTGTGTGCAATCTCTGGGTTAGGACACAATAGCAGCCCGGGGACGATAATGTGTTATCAATAAGCAATTGCGGCCAAAGTCAGAAGACAAACCCCGACAGTGTGAAGTCAATTGTGTCAAGATAATAACTGGTGCTTGGAGATGTTTGAAAGCCATGAAATTTGGATTTCTTACTGTATCAACTGGGGAACAACCCTATTTCAGTTCTTTGTTCAAACAAATGTCCAATCTCTCAAAGAAATGGAATTTTTGTTTGTTAGAGTGACCATACATGGGGAGTGTGACCCTCAGTGCAAGGTTGGGCTAGATAAGTACACAGAAGGGCTAGATGCTTCTTCCTGCAGTTCCATCAAGATTTTGAGAAGTGAGCTTCACAATGTTTAAGCATCTAGAAGGTCTAGTATGCCACACAATGAATTGTGTAGTATGGCACACAAAGTAAAAAAAAAAAGTTTATAGGGTACACACAGCATGTCCACACCATATGGGCTTGACCATACAACAGGTCTTATTTTTTAAGTGATTTTAACACAATGTCTTGTTTAACCCATGGCGTGTTTATTTAAGTGGCACTCAATTACAAACTTATGAATTCTTCATCGAAAGTCAATTTCACTCGAACTCTGAACTACATGAAACGAGCTGGTCAATGAAAGTCCCCTCAGGGGTGGAAGCAAGGCATTGGAAGTAATCTAGAGACCTGGCCATTGTGGAAACAATGTACAAATGGCCTGGCGTAAGCAAACAACTGTAACTGCGGTCCCCATTTCAACAGTAGCTGCTTGCAATGGGTTTAATATTGTTTAAAAGATGAGGTCTGCTGTGTTTAGAATGAACCACTGAGCAGTTGTGTTGCTACAAACATTTGCCAACACTGTGCAGTGCAGGGTTTTGTTTTTGACCATTTGGAAACAAATGCCAGTTAGATGACAAATTGTCTGCTTGCGATTTATTTTTCACATCTTATATGGACGACAAGTATATTGTTTAACTCAGTTTGATCACATCATCATATGATGAGCAATGACTGTGTAGCCAAGGGCTAATCTTTAAGCTTAAAGGAACAACCAACTACGCCACTCCCTTTGTTGGTTTAAGTGGGAGACACTTAATTTAAAAGCTGCAAGTTACTACAGTAATGTGAAGGAGTATGTTGTCAAACATCTGACCCAAAACCATAAATGATATGCATGAGGATTTATTTACAACATTAAAAGATAAGATAATCAGCCACGTAAAAGACTGCCAGCATAATCAGTATAAAATAACTGGATAAAAGGTTTACAAGAAGGACAACTTGACTTATCACAGTGTGTTTAACGGAGACGCATAGCCAGTATACAGCGAGGCAATAGCTTGGGACAGCACGGGTCAGGTGGGCAACTACTTTCAAAGTATTTTAGTAGGCTATAAAAATCACAACTCAAGTCATGCATGTTACTGTCACGAATGTATCAATAAAAAGTGTTTACCACTTAACCGGCCAAACTGTAAAACTGTAAAAAGACGAGTCGTAATTAAGTCATAAAAGCATTTAAGATCCGGTATAACCACCTTCTCCCGTGCAGTGCCAAATCCCAACTGCCCAGCTCCCAACTCGCCACACCAGGTTATATGGGGTAAAAACAGCGCACCTGCAACAGATAATCTAATTAAAACAATACACATTCACAAACAGCCAATAAGCACCAAATCAAAACACTGCAAAACCTCAATCAAAAACCACACACATGCAAATCAAAAGAAATAGATACAACTAAAACATGCATATTTAAATAAGAACATGAAATTTTAAATATATAAAATAAAAACATAGCTGAGATAAAAAAAAAAAACATTCAGTGATGAATCCTATGGCTGTTACAACGGGACTGTTGAAACATACATGATTCTGGACACATATTCATTGCCTTCTCTAGCCTTTTGCTAAATAGTATGTTAAGGACACTGTGGATCATACAAAGCTGGTTCTTTGGTATTGGTCTGGTCCTTAGTGAGGCTGTACCAAGCTTCTTATGCATGTGGGTATACTACTCAGAATGAACATATGCTAGCATACAGGCAAATGCTCTTATCTTTGCTGGGAAGAAAATAGGGTGGTGGTGCTTTTTGCTTTGTGACAGCACAAAATGAGGTGCAGTGTGTGTTTAACTACCCTTCTCGTTCCCAGAGGTTCACTGAGGGCATCACCAACCAGCTGATGGGCTGCTTCGTGGGCTCCATCCAGGAGGCCGGGGTGGTTCTGGTGCGTGTCTACGGCAGAATGACGGAGCTCTTTGTGGACCGCAACAGAGAGCTGGAGATGTTCCAGGTGCTCCACTCTCACGGCTGTGGCCCTCAGATCTACTGCAGCTTCCAGAACGGCATCTGTTATGAGTTTGTGACGGGCACCGTGCTGGAGGACAGGCTGCTCAGTCAGCCCTCCATCTACAGGTCTCTAACAGACACTCCCATAACACCGCGTCAAAGAGGAGTCACTGACCTAGACGTGCACTTACACAAAGTTCAACAAAGAAGGAGCTATGTGCCTTTTTTTGTGGCCAGTAGTAATCAAAGATGATAGGTAAGGGTAGGTCCGAGTCATGTAACTGACTGGAATGTTGATCTCCAGCATTAGTATCTTATCTCCATCCGTTTTATGTAAATGATTGAGGTTTACATTGAATCAGTGGTTTTAATCAACTTAGAGTTTGAAAGAAATATTACAACACACCCAACCTTGATTAAAAAACTGAACCATATAAACAAATGAACCGTTTCCACTTCCCTTAGTGAGGCTAGCTCTTGTATTTTGACTGACCTTCTTATATATTACAGACACCGTACTCAATAAGTACTCTGTGTATACTGCATACCGAAACCGATGTCCAGTATTCAACTTTTATCAAATATTCATTTAAATACAAAGTCACATTTTAGTGTGCTCAGCTTTATTATCACATGCCCAGAATATCTAATTTTGATGCCTGGTATTCTGCTTGACACGCTTAAGGTTCACACAGACTAGGAATGTAATCATAACCTAACTTCAATAATCATTATTATGGATTCTGAAACCTGATTACGTTTTTGAACTGATTGAATATACCTAACTTGCCATTCAATTCTAATAATTGTCTTTAGGTGTGTTGGTTTGCACCTTTCAAAGCGAATGTTATAAACAGCTGTATATTGTACATATAAAAACAGATAAAAAAAATTAAAAAACCTATATAAAATCAAAAAATGTAATATTACAAACATATGTGTAGTGTAAGTGTAAGTACAACAGTGAAATATAGAGAAACATGTCACTAAAGCAACTGCTTTTGATATAAATTAGTTTTTTAAAGCTTCTTAAAAACAAGCAATGACTGCGTTCTCTATGAGAGATTGGTGACCGTTCCAGATGGTGGAAGCAACAACAGCAAAGGCGCGGCCTCCCTTGTTTTTAATATTTGGACCTTGGCACTGCCAGTAGGCTTCGGTCAGAACAAATAAGACGTCTTCCAGACCTCCATGTGGCAAGGGGACCGATGGGGCACAGCTCGTGTAATGGCTTGTAGATTATTAAAATATTTTCTAAATAAATTCTGCACTCAATAAGAAGCCAATGAAGAGTGGCAGCCACTGGAGTACTACGTGACGCTTGACGAGTGATGGTTAAAAGTCTAGCAGCAGCATTTTGGACCAGCTGCAGCCGTGACATGGTAATAATAATAATTCACTGTATCAGTTTTTAGCGCTTTTCTCAAAGACTCAAAGCACTTATACAAATTGGTCACCAATTAAGTAGACATAACGGACGGACAGACAACTATCACTCACAATAATCAGTCTGGGTGATACCACGGCAGCCAATTTGTGCCAGACTTGCTCACCCAACATGTTGTAACAGACTTGCTCACACACATCAGACACACTGCCCGACTCCAGCACTATTGGCAGTGCCTTGGTCAGGGCACTGATAGGAGTATAAAAACCCTGACATGTTTTTGATGGTGTTGACAGTGACACACAAACTCAGAGAGAACATGCAAACTCCACACAGAAAAGCCTTCGGGTCAGGGGGGGGGGGGGTACGGCCCAAGGAGCTTCTTGCTGTAAGGCAACAGTGCTAACCACCGTGCTGCTGGGAGAGTGACTATAGAGAAACGTGCATTGTAGTTGTGCAGTCTTCATAAAATAAACATATTCATGTTTTTTTCCCAATCTTGATTTTTTCAATAGACAGAACATGGTGTTATGATATCCATTATGCCATAATCCAAGATGAGCTATTGAAAAGACAACATTTAGAATGGATTTGGGTTGAGAGCAGAAGTGTCATTTGGGTTTTCAAGTGAGCACCTTCCATCCCATATGTTTAGTTAAAATGATCACCTCCAGAAGGCTTAACAATGAAAGCCACACCCTCTTATTCGTTTTCGACATTGCCAGATATTCAAAATGAAATTAAAATTGATTTATTAAGCTGTGAGATATCCCTACTCCTTCAGGTTTTTTTCCGCAGCTGTGCAGCGATACAGACCGTCACCTGGAAAGAACAATCTTTCACCACTCTATTCCTGCAGGCTTGGTCCGAGTTACACTCAGTAGGAAGGCTTACATTTATACCTTTCTCCTGAAATGAAACCACTTTCTTTGGTTTTTCAACATTTACTTTATTTTGGCAACAATATTGTATCCTTTGTTTTTAGCCACAGCCACTGTTTACTTCTTGCTGCTATTTCTGACACAACTTTTATGGCCCCCAGCCTCCACAGGGATGCCAGAGGCATTGAACCGGAGTGGGCGATGTTCAAAGCCTCCATTGCTAAAGTTGCGTCTGAGAGCTGTGGTCTCAAGGTCTTAGGTGCCTCAAGGGGCGGTAACCCTCGAACATCCTGGTGGACACCGGTGGTCAGGGGAGCCGTCCGATTGAAGAAGGAGGTCTTTCGGGATATGCTATCCCGAGAGACTCCGGAGGCTGGACTGCAGCCTCGGCCGTGGCAGAGGCAAAGCAGCGGGTGTGGGAGGAGTTCGGAGAAACCATGGAGAAGGACTTTCGGTTGGCACCAAAGCGGTTCTGGAAGACCATCCGACACCTCAGGAGGGGAAAGCAGGGAACCATCCAAGCTGTATACAGTAAGGATGGGACGCTGTTGACCTCAACTGACAAGGTGATTGGGAGGTGGAAGGAACACTTTGAGGAACTCCTGAACCCGACAAACCCACCCTCTATAGTAGAGGCAGAGCTGGAGGATGATGGAGTATCAGCATCAATCTCCCTGGCGGAGGTCACTGAGGTAGTCAAACAACCACAGTGGCAAAGCCCCAGGGGTTGATGAGATCCGCCCAGAAATGCTGAAGGCTCTGGGTGTTGAGGGACTGTCATGGATGACACGTCTTATCAACATTGCGTGGAAGTCGGGGACAGTACCTAAGGAGTGGCAGACCGGGGTGGTGGTTCCCCTGTTCAAAAAGGGGGACCGGAGAGTGTGTGCCAACTACAGAGGCATCACATTACTCAGCCTCCCCGGGAAAGTATACTCCAGGGTGCTGGAAAGGAGGGTTCGACCGATAGTCGAACCTCGGATTGAGGAGGAACAATTTCAGGTTTCCGGCCTGGTCGTGGAACAACGGACCAGCTTTTTACCCTCACGAGGATCTTTGAGGGGGCCTGGGAGTATGCCAATCAGGTCTACACGTGTTTTGTGGATTTGGAGAAGGCGTATGATCGGGTTACTGTGATACTGTGGGAGGTGCTGCGAGAGTATGGGGTGAGGGGGTCTCTACTCAGGGCCATCCAATCTCTGTACTCCCAAAGCGAGAGCTGTGTCCGGGTCCTCGGCAGTAAGTCGGACTCGTTTCCGGTTAGGGTTGGCCTCCTCCAAGGCTGCGCTTTGTCACCTATCCTGTTTGTGATATTCATGGACAGGATCTCACGGCGTAGCCGCGGGGGAGGGGGGCTGCGGGTTGGTGGGCAGAGGATTGCGTCACTGCTTTTTGCAGATGATGTGGTCCTGATGGCATCATCGGTCTGCGACCTGCAGCACTCATTGGATCGGTTCGCAGCCAAGTGTGAAGCGGCTGGGATGAGGATCAGCACCTCCAAATCTGAGGCCATGGTTCTCAGCAGGAAACCGATGGATTGTCTAGTCCAAGTAGGGAATGAGTCTTTACCCCAAGTGAAGGAGTTCAAGTATCTCGGGGTCTTGTTCTCGAGTGAGGGGAAAATGGAACGAGAGATAGGCCGGAGAATTGAAGCAGCGGGTGCGGTATTGCAGTCGCTTTATCGCACCGTTGTGACGAAGAGAGAGCTGAGCCAGAAGGCAAAGCTCTCAATCTACCGGTCTATCTTCGTTCCTACTCTCACCTATGGTCATGAAGGGTGGGTCATGACCGAAAGAACGAGATCGCGGATACAAGCGGCGGAAATTAGTTTCCTCCGGAGGGTGGCTGGCATCTCCCTTAGGGATAGGGTGAGAAGTTCAGCCGCTTCTTCTTTGCGTAGAAAGGAGCCAGTTGAGGTGGTTCGGGCATCTAGTAAGGATGCCACCTGGCCACCTCCCTAGGGAGGTGTTCCAGGCGCATCCAGCTGGGCGGAGGCCGCGGGGCAGACCTAGGACCAGGTGGAGGGATTATATCTCCACACTGGCCTGGGAACGCCTTGGAATCCCCCAGTCAGAGCTGATTAATGTGGCCCGGGAAAGGGAAGTTTGGGATGCCCTGCTGGAACTGCTACCTCCGCGACCCGACCTCGGCTAAAGCGGATGAAGATGAAGATCTTTTATGGCCTGGTGCAATTCTTTGCCCCAAATCCCTATATCCTTATGTAGTTTGGTGTTTGATATTGCCACAAATCCATGGCATCTAACTTCCACAGGACACACCATTGTTCTCCAGCCTGGCTGTTTTGCATCTGCTAGTAATTTGCTTTAGCAGAGCTCATTTGTCTCGCTTCTTCCCATGGAATTGTTTGTTAGCTCCAGAAAGTACACAGTTTGCTGTGTGTTGGTCTCAAATTAAGTCTGGTCTTACATTTGGTTGTTGCAATCTCTGATGGGACTCTCAATTGTTGGGTAAAATTTGCTAGCATTTTCTAATCTCAAACTTTTCTCAGCTGCCCTAAGCTTTGTGTTGGTCTATATATTCTCATTCCCTAAACTCCCTTCCTGACAAAGCGAATGTGGTGCATTTTGCCCTCTGCTCCAATGGGCAGGGCATTAACTGTTAACCGCCAATGCTCTATTGCTACTGCCAAGCACTTTAGTAACTCATTGTGGCACCCGGTATATCTTCCTAAAATAAGGCAACTTGCACCCAAACAGTATGTGACTGAGATTAGCTGTCCCCACACAGAGGGGACATGTTGGATTCTTACCCACCCACTGACTATGATTTCTAGGTGTTGGCAGTACGTCGTAGGTTGCCCTAACAATAAAGCTAATTCTTATGGATCCCATTCCCCACGTCTTTCCAGGTATTTCTTTCTTTGCTATATACTTTCCCAATTCACCAATCGCCCATGTTTGGCTTGCGAGACAGCTTTGGTGCTCTTCCTGCTTGCGGATCTGATTTATCCCTCATTTCCGTTGTTCCAAAGGAGTTGATTTTGGCCATCTCGGTTTACTTGTGCCAAGTCCAACTCCTTCTCGTCCATGCTGTACTTGTCTTACTATTTCTGTATGTTTAAGGGCTGCTTTTGCCTGCAACACTTTTCGATTCAATTTCCATCCTGTTCCATCCATGCTGTCTCGGGATACTGTGTGTCATTTCTAATCTAGATTTAGTGCGCTTAAACTCCTCTACAATCCTGGTAAGCGGCATTTCCAGAGCACCTTTCCCTTAGAGAGGCAGCCTACGAAGACATTGTTGCAACCATAACCATTTTCTCGCATAAAAGATAGCTATTCTTCTTTCTAGTTTTTCGACTTTAATGATGGGTATATCATAAGCCATCAATGGCCACATGAGCCAGGGTAAAAGTATAAACTGTAGGCACCATAGCTTTAACCCTGACTTCTCAATGCTGTTTAGGCCACTGTTGAATTATGGCTTGAACACAGTTTGGTTGGCAATGTGTAGCACCCACCTGGGTGATGCCACTGCAGCCATTGTCAATGACTCCTAATTTATTTGTGATGCTCTCTGGTCCTATAATATGGACGTTGTTTTTTCAGGCTTCATTTGGTGAAGTGTTCTGACATCCAGTCACGGAAGAATAGTGTAGAAAACAGGGATTAATAGTCTCAAATGCTGTACTTAAACCAAGAAGCAGCAGAGCTGAGACCTCACCAGCATCAGCTGCATTAACATTTAATTATAAACCCTAAACAGAGCGGTTTCAGTACCGTGCTTTTGGCAAATACCTAACTGGAATTATTATTAAAAAATATATAATTTTTGTCAAGGACCTGTAGAAGTTGTTTATAAACCACTTTCTCTGTAACATTTTGGAAATGAATGGAAGATTTGATATGGGTATATCGTGAGTCAGTGGGTTAAGATGAGACTTTGTTAAGAGGGGCTGAATAATAACCTATTTGAAATAATCAGGGACACAGCCAGAACTGAGTGAGCTTTTTAAAATATTGGCTAAGCTTGGTCCCAAAATAATGTGCCAAAAACATTTAAGAAACGATGTTGGGACAATGTTAAGAGGACTAGTGGAGGACCCTCTTTTGGAAACAATAGCTGAGAGTTCATCCGGTGTAATTGCACTAAATCTGCTAAGAAAGGTAAAAAGCTTCACCATCATCATTTGAAAAGACAGGTGCAGGTGAAGGGGCCGTGTTCATCAGTCCATCCACATTGGATTGCACTACATAATGCTATTGGAATGTTTTTATTGAAATAAATCAAGTTAAAAATATAAGCAATGTATGCATTTGACGTGAGATTTAGTATGTTGAGTTCATAATGTTGTGTAATGTGTTTTCTGTACTTGCAGCGCATTTCTGTAATGTGTTGTGTTGTCAGAATTTGCAGTGCGTTTTCTAAATGCTGTGCACGTGTTGTCAAATTAATGTAGGTGTTTTCTTAATTTGGCCCTCTCAGGGTCACCGTGGCTAACAGTGTAGCCGCGATTATGGTTACACTGTAGCCTACAGTTCACACATTTTTATCTTTAAGTATCTAGTCTGAAATCAGAACGCAGTTCAAATGTACAAACAGGCTTTGTTCATGAGCAAACTAAGTTATATAAATGGAAAATTGATTGGACACGATTTGAAAATGATTTACTTCTGTAAGTCAGCACACAACTTGACTGCACCGCTTGACAAGGCAACTTGGCAGTGTTTGACAGGGCAGCAGAAGTGTTTTATTAGTCAAGAACAGTTCGAATCAATTGATCTGATCAGTTGATTGGTGTTAGAAAATAAAAATATTGGTTAAAAAATGATTGTTCTAATACTTTTGCACACCACTAATTGATTACAAAACATGTCAGCAGACAGGACATTGTGAACATTTTCTGTTGACAAACGAGATGCATTCTTCAAGGCCATGTTTGTCTGTGCAAACGTCAGCTCTGGGGTGCTTTATCCCATATTGCTTTCTTTTTGCTACTTCATGTCTCCAGAAGAGAGGCCCGCACCATTTATTTATTCAGCCCATTCCATCTATCGTCCCACAATAGAGCAGCAGCACTATTATTCTGACCGTGCGTTCAGACAGAAAACAGACAACTCCGTCCAGACTGCAGGGCTGCTCTCCACATCCATCAGCTGTCTGAGCCGCCTATCCTGTCCTGTAATATCAACATTAACACGCAGGCACTCCTCAACACTAGCACTTTGCCATCAAAAGGCTCAGGAAATATAGTGGTTATTGTGGAAAGAGGTATGAGATAAGATGATTAAATGGGTGGTGTTGTCGTCTCCGAAAAGAAAATGGTGGTTTTATGTAACACTTGTCCTCTTCCTGTTGGCAGGCTGATTGCAGCAGAAATGGGACGTATCCATTCGATCAAGCCCAAGTGTGGCTCGTCAGTGGAGCCAGTCCTATGGAAGAAAATCTCCCAGTTTTTCCAACTGATTCAGACAGACAACAGCTGCAATTCAGATCTGCAAAGGTGAACGCCATTTAACAAACACATTCTCAAGCATGTTTATTCATGTATTTGTAAGAATAGAGGTTTTGTTTCACAGCTATTTCTTTGTAGGGGAAAATGACTTTTATTTTCTCTACCTCACATCTTAATCCTGTGTGTGGCCAAGCTCTGAGGGGTAACCTTAGGTGACGCTCTTTGACACAGTTAGTCAACGTAAAACATTGTCCTGCTCTCAACCGAAGGCTCCCATTGGTCCAGGAGGGAGGTGGGGGAGTGGTGCCTGTGGCATTGACATTGTTCTATCTTAGAGAGGGTCACAGGGTATAAGGCCAGAGGAGACAACAAGACATTACGAAGTAGCAGACACTAGCCGCCAACTTCCTGCAGAGCTCTCTCTTATCACTCCAATGCTCCTATTTGTTTACGTTGGCTTTTAGGGGTCGGAGTCCAAACAAACCAGAGTTGAAAAGCACAGCATCTGTTTTTTCTCTCTGCCAATCTATAGCCTGGTTGGTTTTTCATGTTTTAGCAAGAGTGCAAGGCAATTAATTAACTGTGAAGTGGGTCGTCCGCTTAACTAAAAGCAATGGTGGGGGAGACAAACATGCAGGATAAGAAAGGGTTTTTAGGTTCATGTGCTCAGTGAGACTTCTGAGGGAAAGTTGAAAGGCTGTTTCTGATTGTTGTTCTGCTGCAGGCTACTAGGCTTCTTATTTTTGAATATCTCAATAGCTTGTATATCTTAAATATCTTACTAAATACATAACTCGCTACAAATAAAAATACATTTTAAATCATCTTTTTGGTAAGAATCCAAAAAGGAAGATTGCCCCATTCTTTCATAAAACAACAATTTGATTTTGTGTGTAGCAAGACAAAAATAAAAAATAACATAACATTATTTAGCTAAACTGTTCCCCTGGAGAGAAACAAGGGTCACAAGACTGAAAATACAAGGTGAAATGTCATCTTGATTGGTTCTGAAGCGTCCTGAGACAACTGCTTTTAGAACCACTTCAGTAGAGTACAGTGGAGACGTGCACCACATTTAGAAGCCCAATAGATGGTGCTATACTTTGAAACATTGAGACCACAACCCTCGGCCGTGGACAGAAAAAGCAGTAGATGATAAAGTTCAATGGCAGTATCTCAGATCTACACAGAATATACAGAACATATAGGCAGAACATTCTTTTCTCTGAAGTTAAGGTAGATCACTTATTGTGAGTGTGTGCACGTGTGCAATCATGACTGCTTGTGTGTATGTGCCTGCATGCTCACACACCCTTTAAAGAGAAATGGGAAGAGATTGCCTCCGATACGCGAACACACCAGAGACACTTTTGTTAGTGGGACCGTATGAGTGCGCGTGTGAGTGTGGCATCTTCAGAGGAAACGGAGATCAGGAAGAGGGTGCACCTGCACAAGAGGCTCTGCGTCCCGCGGGCCCCCGCTGGGCAGGGAGAGAGACGGGCTACCACAGCTGCACCCGGCGGAGAGAAAGAGAAAGAGAAACCTCCTCCGCTCAAAGGGCCCCCCGCTAGTCTACCCATTTACTTTCCCCTACATGACACAATGCTGCACAAATCAGGGGCGCTCTTCTGGCACTGGAAATGAGATGTGAATAAGGAGCATTGATAACGAGGCGCCAGCGGAGGAAATTCCTCTAATTACCAGAGTGAAGCTGAGCCTTCGCTAGCAGGAGGCGAACACACTTGAGCACAAGACCGTTGCCTTCATCTTAGATAGGGAGAGAGGAAAGGAGAAGGGCCCAGAGAGAAGGATCAGTTTTTAATAAAATGTCAATTGAAGGTTTAAAAATACTACAATTGAGTATATTTGCAATATAAATAAAAACGCATCAGAACAATGGAAATGGACCTAAATGATTGATTTACATTTTCTCTGTACCGCCTTCCAGGGGTAATACTGTGCAAACCAAATATGGTTACCATGAATATGAGTTATATTAAGACACAGAAATATCTATATCTACAAAACAAATGCAAGTACTTATCAATCAGTGACTTGTTTTTGGAAAGCAAGGTCTATATTACTGTATTCAGTAAAGTATGAAGTCCAATGTACCGGCTACACGGACAGGAAGAACATTTGATTATTTATCTGGCTCGGGGGAGGGGGTTGGGCGGTGTTTGCTTTGATTGAATAAAGGTGCATGCCTGCAGAGAAAACAACCCAACGATCCATCCATTTGTCACCGAAATAAAGTGTGATTGAACTGTGTGGACATAATATTCCCTCCAAATGAGGAGGTGGAGCACTGTGTGAGGAAGAGCAGGACGAGGCTCTGTATAAGGGAGCAGAGATGCGGCACCACGACTGTAAACAACGCTCAGCATCTCCGCTTTTATTGTGCCTCTCGAACAGGCCACACTAAATTACATTGACAAGTGTGTATAATACCATCACAACTGTTTGTTCTCTTGCATAAATAGGTAGAACAGTGTTTAAATGCCGGTCTGGTCCGCTGGCCAGTGTAGACATGCAAATAGATTAGACCAGCCATAACGCTTGTATCATAGAAATAGATTAGACCAGCTATAACGCTTGTACCATAGAAATAGATTAGACCAGCTATAACGCTTGTACCATAGAAATAGATTAGACCAGCTATAACGCTTGTACCATAGAAATAGATTAGACCAGCTATAACGCTTTCACCATAGAAATAGATTAGACCAGCTATAACGCTTTTACCATAGAAATAGATTAGACCAGCTATAACGCTTTTACCATAGAAATAGATTAGACCAGCTATAACGCTTGTACCATAGAAATAGAACGGGTAGAGCAAACAGAGGCACTTTTAGCTTGGACATAAATTGATAAATGAATGGGACTGCTTCTGCAGAAATGAATGGGACTGCTTCTCCGTATGCATTTAACGCTTTGCATCAATCGATTGGAACGCTTTGCATCAATTGCTTCTACAAATTGTGCCCTTTCTCTGTCAGATCCACATTTATGCAAGACTTTCCTTGCGTTGAAAAGCTGTCAAGTGAGATGGAGTCACTAAAAAGGCATCTCTCCAAGATTGTGTCACCAACAGTCCTATGCCATAACGACCTTCTGACCAAAAACATTGTCTACAACTACAAGGAGAGTAAGTTGCAGCAGAAATATGCTTCACATAACCGGGTTTAAACCCCATTCAAAGTTCAGTATTATTTCAATCCAAAACTAAAGCAAATGGAGGCCATTTTATGTTACACTGTAATTAGGTTTTTAGTGTAAATGTTGGATTACAAATTTGCGTCTGTTAATGCAATACGTGGTCGGCATTACCTTGTATCCTTAGTCCCTCAAAAACATCCATAAAAGTAAGTTTTAAATTCCTCTTACTATCCAAATGCTAGTCTCCCTTTTTATGTATTTAAAATACATATGCACTTCAGGTGATTGCAGTTGAAAGAAATACCACTGAGAGAAATAGCACTTAATGATTTATATATTTTTTTTTTAAGACATCTTTTCTGATTTTGTGTAACAATGTTATTCTTAGAATGATAAGAATGATAGACAAAGATGTATTCCTGTGAAATGGTAATTTATTGATTACTGCTCTCATTTTTCTCAGGCAGTGTGAAATTTATTGACTTTGAATATGCCGATTTCAACTACCAGGCCTTTGACATAGGGAACCACTTCAATGAGTTTGCCGGTGAGTAACAATAATTTTCCTGCAAATAATTATTCCAGAAGGTGAATCTGTATTATCATTACAATGTAAAAGTGTGTGTGTGCATGTGTGTGTTTGTGTGTGTGAGAGTATGTTTGGGTGTGTGTGTGTGTGTGTGTGTGTGTGTGTGTGTGTGTGTGTGTGTGTGTGTGTGTGTGTGTGTGTGTGTGTGTGTGTGTGTGAGAGAGTATGTTTGGGTGTGTGTGAGAGTATGTTTGGGTGTGTGTGTTTGTGTGCGGGTGTGTGTGTGTGAGTGAGTATGTTTATGTGTGTGTGTGTGTGTGTGTGTGTGTGTGTGTGTGTGTGCTCTCATATGTCTTGGGTCCATCATAGGTGTGATTGATGTGGACTACAGCTTATACCCCAGCCAAGAGCTGCAGAGAGACTGGCTGCTGGCCTACCTGGAGAGCTACAAACACAGCACAGGGTGTGAGGTCATTGTTACAGAACAGGAGGTTTCACAGCTCTACGTTCAGGTCTGCAAATTCTCATTGGTAAGCAGCTGCAACATCACAAACTCAGAGTCTGAAATAATTCCATCAATCGATTTACTTTTTTTTTTCTTTAAATTGTTACAGAAGCAACCAGTGAAATGGGTAATGTGCTAATGTTTTGCATGGGGAATGGACGCCTAGCGTTGCACTTCATAAGGGTTCTGCTTGTGAATTGTTTATGTTAAGCCCTGGAGCATGACTGTAGAACATTTAGGTTCACAGATTTCATTTCGCCAGGACCTCAAGACTCAGCCCCCTTCCAATCTTGACAGGTTGGCTGATCCCCTCTGTGTAGTTGGACTCCCCTCTAAGTTGATTAGAAGCCACTGGACAAAATGTGAAACGTAGCAGCCAAAATATTTTTTCTTGCAACCACAATATTCACTATTTTGTGGAATCAGCAGGGCAGTAGTCTGAAGTGCTTTTAAAACTTCACAGGATTTCTTGGATTGTTTCAGCAATTTTCAGTGGTGTGGACATTTCTTAAAGTAACACAGAAATGAGAAGAGTGCATATTAGTTTAAAATAACTGAAAGGGCCTCGAATGGAATGGAATAGCAATAACATCTTGTTCATTGAAATCATATTTCTCTGATATGCTAAGAACACTCTCACTCCACTGAAGAATTCCACTCAATGACTTGTAATGGAAAAGGCAAGTTTATGCTTTCAGACTGGCTTTGAAATATATGCTTACTTAATATAATAATATTAACAAGCATATTAATAATCCTATTGATAATCATATTAATAATCATAACAAGATTAATACATTTTTATTTTTCTCAAAAACTTTTTATTTATTTATATATGGCTTTAAAAAAAAAAAAAAATATTATCAAATTGATCCCCAAAGAACCAAACCAAGTTCTGAATGAAACAAGAACTAACAATGATGCACACTTTGAGCGCAACTCAAATGAAGCATCGCTGCTAATGACACAGAGGTGATTGTTGTTGTGATATTTCCCAGGAGTTTCAAAGCTCGTTTTATCGGCAGGAACATCAGAGAGGGGCTGAAGGCCATGGTTTCCTGGTCCTCGTCCGCCTCTGCGCGGTCATCTTCGAGACGGTGGGGTCTTAGTGACTCCTCTTCACCTCCTCAGGGATGGAACCCTTTGGCATGGGGAGGCCAAAGACTGCAACTCCTCCCTGTCGCCAGCGTATCTCTCCCGTCCACCGTCCACAGGGATCCCCTCTCTGCCATTGACAGCGTCTGCTCTGTGTTAGGCTAATAGCCTCTTAATGGCCCGGGAGTTATTAATCACAATGGAACTGCACTCAATCTCTCTTAAGCAACCACACAGAGAGAGAGAGAGAGTGAGAGAGAGAGAGAGAGAGAGAGAGAGAGAGAGAGAGAGAGAGAGAGAGAGAGAGAGAGAGAGAGAGAGAGAGAGAGAGAGAGAGATTACAGACGAGTCAGGGAAAGGGGGAAACCACACACTGCCCCGCTAGGATTTCACTCTGCCTGTTATTTAATTATCAAATAAAAACGGGATTATTTCACTGGGCCACAAAGCGGAGCTCTGTCTGGAGATCGTTAGGGCATTATTAGTGGGTCCTACTACGGAGAGGAACAATGAAAGTGGATAACAACCAGAATCTAGCAGGGTGTGGAAAAGCCTTCAGGGAGCAGTACCATTAAGGAGGGGAACTGTGTCTTCGTCATTCTAACTGTGCGGGGATCAGTCAACTCATTGGGGACAATTATGAAGAAAAACATCTGAAATGTACAATAATTTGCGGGGGTAAACGGTTTGATAATGTAGCACAGACATGGTGTATGAATTAGCTGAGCCTCTATCTTGAGACATTTTGTTCACCAAGGAGTCTTTTTATACATGAAGAAAATGTGACAAGGTTCAAGAAAATCTTCAACACTGAAATGATATTTTAAAGAACTAGAACTACACAGCAAGAACCATAGCGCTCAAAATGTAAAAGGTCCTCTATCGAACACAGCCACTACATCCAAACACTGGCCCAGCAGAATCCCCTGCCAGCCCTGTTCTGTCTGATTCCTCAGTGCTACAGAGTTAGCCTGACAACATGAGTGACCTAAGAGTGCCTCTGCTTCTCCCACCAGGCCTCCCACTTCAACTGGGGCCTCTGGGCGATCGTGCAGGCCAGACACTCCTCCATTGACTTCGACTTTCAAAGGTTAGTGAGTGAGCATGTGTTTTCAATGTGGACCAATACATACTGGGTCCAATAGCATGTCTGAAAACGATCAGCGCCATCACGACCTGTTTCAGTAGCACCGACGTCAGAGGACTGAACGAGTCGATCACTTGCAGTCGCACACTTTCAAAGTCCCGTCCTCCCTTGTCCCAGCATACCCAGACTGTGAAGTTCACCAGGCAGAATGCTTTCCTCCCCCTACTTCCCTCTCCTTTCTCCTTTCCCGGTGTTCCCCACTGGAACTACGACGGTGATCCTAATCCCTATTGACATACGGCACCCTCCTCCCATCTGTGTGGCTTTCCCCTGCCCGCCCTCCAGATCAGCGACACAGCCCCCTCCCTCACCGCACTGCCATCTGATAGTTTGAAAATGCAAACCAGAGGGCCGCGGAGACACAGAGGTGCTATTGTTCCAGCTCCGACGTCGGCCCTTCCACCAGCGCGCCTCCTCTCCTCGGCCTCGCCACATGTGGCTGCACGACTGCTGCACAGCTAAGCCACGGCCTGGGCCCGGTCCTAAAGTGCTCAGACAGGCTCGGGTTACCTTTGCGCCTCGGAGAGACGGTTTCACCGCAAATGAGCTGGCGAGCGATAATAACAGCGTGCGCCCCTCAAATTCCGAAGCACCTAACGTGCAAGGTCAGGTCAAGCTTTTTAGCATCCCCATGTTCTCTGACATCAATCAAATAGTGGATCTATACCAGGCGTACTCCTTTACCTGTGCGTTTGTTTCACTGTAGGGAGGACAGATAGGAGAGGAGACCGGGGGAGGAGGCTCCTTTGTAGTTTTGGAATGCACCCCGAGTCCTTAAGGAGTAGAGGAACCAACATGAAAGCTACTGCGTGGGTGTCTCTCTCTCTGGGGCCGACTTCCTGTCAGTGTTCTCTCTTTGAGTGGAACCTCTACTGACTGCTCGGCGAGTGACAGGCGACGCCTAGGCCTCCTGCCTAACCAAAGCCACGTGTACGTGTGACAATGGGGAGCCAGAAGGAGACTACACCCCCCCTTTTTACTTTCTTTATTTGGTTTCACTTGTGTGTCGAAGTGTCTGCACGTCAGCGGGTTTAAATTTGTGGACGCGTTGGCAGGGCAGCGGTTATTCCACACATCCAAAACCAGTTTGACAAAGACATTATTATGGGGAAAAGAAGAAAGAGACCCACTGTGTGGAATGGTTAAACTGGCGAAGAGAAGGAAAGCGTGCACAAAATGGCGCTGTAAAAGTTTACATGTATCCTCTTAAGAGGGTTCGTCTTTCTCCGCTTTTTCTGTCCTAAAAAGGACTTGAGCCTGAGCTTTATTTGATATTGATTGTAGAGCTCTAAATTAGATGGTATTATTACGCAACTTAATAGATTCAAACTAAGAACGCTCCTATTGATTGTTGCATATTTAGAAAACATCAATACTGAAAAAAAAATATGATTGTGTGTGATCAGACTTTCCTTTCTGAGTAATCCTCGTCAAACAGTAGGCCAATATTAACAGAACTAACTGATTCAATTGTGATTCAGGTAAGCTAGACCTAATGGAACTGGTAATGAAAAGATCTGAAAGGAAATATCTGTTTTTAAATCAGAAATGATATGTGTATAGTTCGGGTGCAATGCTGTGAATGCAATCATTATAAATAAGTGTTGATACTGAGAATTATAAGACTTTGATGAAAGGACAAACTCCTATGCTGCCGTTTCCCGTTCGTTTGAAACTTCAAATCACTCCCTCTTTCAAAGACTATATCATGATGGCCAAGGGCAAGAGAACAGACAAGGCAATTTATTGATGTTTTGAACAAAATAGTTCAAATAAGTACAAAACCATGCCAACATGTCTAGGCTTTGGCTTTTAACAGTTTAAACTGGTTAAGGCCATTACAACAAACTTGATCGTGTTATCAGAAGTAAGTACATAAAACAATGAAAAACTTATGTATTTCTGGGTAAACTATGTACAACAATATAAAGATTTTAGAGATTGTAGTGTGTGATAGATATTGCAGTGCTTAGTAGATATGACTTAAAGTGTATTTTTGTGCTCTTGTGAAAATAACTCCTGCAGGAACCACATATAGGTCTGACAGACACAAAGCCATCCATAGAACCATCTCATTCCTTTAAGTGTTTTTTAACCCCAAATGTTCCCTTAAACCATTTGAAACTTTAAAATGCTAGCGATAACCCAAGAAGACCCTTTTTGGGGTGAGGGCAATTTGAAGCTATATTTCAAAAGGCTGGTCTATAATTGCACTGTATTATTACCTCTTTAGTCAGAAACCGTTAATCTCCTTTTGGGGTTATCTGTGGAAGTCCCATTCCTTGTAATAGACGCGTCATTGATTATTCACACTTACTTGTACATACTGTTTGTATATTCTATGCCATGTACGGTGACCTTGCTCGTCTAGATAGATGCCTATAAATTAAATGTATTATTATTATTATTATTATTATTATTATTATTATTATTATTATTATTACTTCCAGTTTATATTATAGGTGGACTGAATTCAAACCAAACAGAACAGTTGAATATTTTTTTTCAATGCAAACATCTCTTTTTCAGATATGCAGTATCTCGATTCAACTACTACTTTAAGAAGAAAGAAGAATACTTTGGATTGGAGCTATGTTGAAAATGAGACAAGGTGTAAAACCTAACTACCAAGTTCTGTTTTCGAACCAATTCTAAGCTCATGTAGTCATCCATGTGAAATTTTGGATGGTTTAAAAAATGTGAAATTGCTTGTTTATTTCGAGTTCACATTCTGTAAATTGCTAAATGAGTTGATCTATGACAGTAAGTATGGTAAATAACTTGTTTGGCAACTTAAGATGATTCTTTCGCCAGAAGACTTCAATTGTTTCAACATTGAGCAAAGTAAATTAGAACTAAGCCTGATTATACAACTGTTCAAAAACCTAAAGGCACCTTAAAATTTTTTTAAAAAGAACATTAATTTTAAAGGGCATCTTAATTGTAATATCCTTTGAATTTAATAAAAATGCTGGAATGTCTATGAAGTATGGATTAGCACTGTACGGATCTGGAACTGTATGATAATACTAATATCATTTTATCATAATTTCTTCCTTTGTGCAGAGAAAATGCAGCTTAACTCAGTTAAACTTAAGATTGGTTGTATTAAAACAATCTAAAGAATAATCCTACTTTTATGTGTTTAATGCTCAGCAGTTGTTGGCCAGTCAGATATCGGTGGGCGGTTATGTTGGGTCCCTTTTTATGATTCTGACTGCAGGTCATTTACATAAAGCTAAAGGTTCATACCTCAATCTAGGAACCATCACCACTCATGACCCTAGATTACCAGCGGCATTCTCTCCTAAGTCTCATAACAGCTTATATTGGTATTTTTTATGTTTTAAACATCAAGACATCAATGGAGCTCATCATTCTATTCTGCATTATTACCAACCAGCATGAGTGGACATTTTTGTAGACATTAGGGTATAGTAAGTGCCTTTATACCTCAAAGACATTTCCCCTTTTCATTGTTCTCATTGTAAGCAAATACTGCTTTTCATAAGCAATGGTCTCTAAGCAATAATGAAGACGATAATAAAGACATTTGACCTTGAAAAATGATTTGATCTTGAATAGAAAAACAGCTTAATGTACAGCTGAAGTATTACTTTGAGGGTTTCCTGCCTTAATAACTGACGTTGTAGACAATGTAAACATTTCAGTTAGCCATTTGAATTACGGCAGTCTTTCTCTTTGGCTGAATTATGCAGGTTCAATAGGCCATGCGATTGTAAATTCTTTCAGCGGGTTTAAGTTCCCATACCCCTGGCTATGAATGACTGAAGCATCTGAAACAATGGGGTTCTTTTTTTTCTGGCAAACATGGTTACACACAGGTTCATTGATCAAGGTTGCAATGTCTTTGAGGCAAACAATCTGACGGGCTTTGAAAGAAGTAATATTCGTTGAACTTACAAATTTCAATTACGAAACTGAATATTTGAGGAGACCAAGGACTTTAATTCAAATAGGAAAATTGGCCTTTTGTCCAATGACCATTTTCCTTTGAATGTACTGTAGATCTCCCCTTTCATTTCTAATTTTATCAAGCAAAATGCAAGTATAGAACCGTATAAACAATTTAAAAGGTATTTAAACATGGCTACCTTTAATGGCTCTTCTCACAAAGAATAAAAAATAATTTATTTTATTCATACATTGCATTTCGTTTTTCAGTTATTGTCAAAGTCTACCCAAGGTTGACCCTTGAAATTTTAATTACCTTTTTTTTTTTTATTGAACTCAGTCCACCTCACCGAAGTTAGACAAAAGTAAACTTCTGACTACCCATCCATTATATATCCTTATGCGGAGGAGTGCTACAAGAGAATGGTTAAACCTTTCCCAGTTTTAATGCAGATCTAACAACTTTAACATAAAGGGTTTTTTCATGTCACCAATGAAGAAAAAGGAATCAACAAACGTTCCCACTAAATAATTCATTGAAAAACATTGAAAGAACATACTTACTAGCTAAACACCTCGAGTTCAAACTTTCATAGTTTGGTTTTATTTTGAATTGCAGTACAATGTGATGATAATGAAATATAAACCCGCCAACGCTTGAATGTGCAAAATAAATAAATACAGTAATCCTTTTATAAACTCTCAGTTATTTCTTGTTCTTTTTGTGTGTGTGTGGGGGGTCGGAGGCAGGATCCGGCTGCCTGAGGGTAGCAGCTCCTCCTGTTCTCTCAGTACTTTTCTAGTGGACCCTGGTACCTTCTCTCTGACCGCAGCAGGGACAAAAGGCCATTGTCCGGGTGGCTAGGATCCTCTGTGATTCTCCTAGGCGTGGTCCCGCACTCCCTGCTGTAGATTGTCAGTGTCATTGAGGGAGAGCACTGCCGTTGATCCGTTCTGCCAAACACACCACTCTGTTCAGAGCCTTCTCGTCCAGCTCGGTGACACCGCTCTGTGTGATGTGTACACCAAAGTACTGAACGTTATCAGGGGACTCAACACACAGGCCTGAGGGTCTCCAGTGTTGAGCGTGAGAGAGGATGAGATGTGGTTGCCCACCCTCTACCTGCAGTCTTCTCGTCAGGAACTCAAAGACCCACCTAAAACCTGAGGAACGAATACAATATGTATTGTGTTGGTGCTTTGGTATGCTGAGCCACCAACGTGTTATTCCTTTGTGTTTACATCTACCTCGTTGACGTTATGTATGTGTTCAGAAGAGAAAATGGCGACTATTACTGTTCATATGCCAGTTAAATCAGCTAAGCAGATGGATGCCATCTTATCTGAAACTCACGATTAGCAGAAATCCTAACAGCAAGCGATTGGCTAATCTATGTTCTCACATTTCCTGATATCAATACGTTAATAATCCCGGACATTAAACTGATATTTCTATAGCAAACTGTCAAATTTGCTGTCACAAAATGTTCTTCAGAACAAACACTTTCTTTAATTTGCTCCCATAAAAACGTGCCGGCTTATACAAGGTAGTAAGCAGCTTCAGCGTCCTTTGAATTGAAATTGAATAGAATTTCCTTTACTGTTAAATGAGCCACCACTGACCTTTTGCTTGTGGTGCGTGTTAGGCTGATTGAATCATTTAGTGTAATGACTCGCGATCAGTCCTGGTTTGAGATACACGCAGGCTCCGTTTGATGGCTCACCAAGATGCCAGGAGCCCTGAAACATGTTCGAGCCTGCCTTTGTAAGGGTTTACAATTTTCCTGAGCTGAGGTTGAGGCAAAGTCACTCGACAGCAGAGTGTGGTATTAACCTGTACTTGCACTCAATTGACACTCAATTAATTAAGACATGTTAGGTGAGCTACATCATCTGCCTGTCTAACCCAGTGGGAAGGGCTATTTGATTTAAAAAACCACACATGTCAAGAAATGATTCCCTTATAATCAAATCATGTTATTTATGAAATTCCATTATGACGGTTATTGGTATTGTTGTTAGTTATTATCACCATTGTTTGTGTATGTAGGTAAAATGCATTCTGTATCTATACGACACTCAATACTGTAGCCACACTGCATTCTGTATGTTTGTATGAAGTCTTTTGTAGCCACAGTGCATTCTGTAGGTTCATAATTGTGAACACTCCTAATTTGTCTGTGGCCAGTGTAATAGGTATGAAACTCTCTCGGACAACAAAGTACGCATCAGTGCTTAGTGCTATCACTGAGGCAGACAGCCCAAACAAGGTGCTTCACATCACAAACTCGTAAAACGTAAACGCATGGACAGTTCACTGCATACCCACCCATGCACACACAGTTCACACATACAGTCCTGTGCAAACGTTTTAGGCAGGTGTGAAGTCTTTAAAGTTAGATATAAAAATATAAATGTTAATTGTTTATTTTTTTAACTATTCATAAAATACAAAGTGACGGAAAAGCAAATCTGTATCAAATCAACATTTGATGTGACCACCCTTCGCCTTCAAAACAGCATCCCTTGCCTAAAACGTATGCAGAGTACTGTACATACACACAGTTCCAAAGGGAGAAAGTCATAGATTAGCTCCTATGTAGAGTGGATGGGACAGATGAGTATTGAGTATTTAAAAAAAAGATTAAGATAGAAAAGGGTACAGGTATGATTTCAAACGTACCTTTCAGGAGCCACACACACGCAAAATGGAGTGCGACAAATGTCCAAGCACCCGTCGCATGTTACCGCTGACGCTATGGTTACATGGGGATTTATTATGGTCCTGCATATGGCAACGTTTTCCATCTTTAACTTCCTCCCTCTCTTCTTTTTTTTTAAACTGGAGGCAGGTAGCTCTGGTGAAATGCACACACTCCACTATGTAAGACGAGAGAGAGAGAGAGAGAGAGAGAGAGAGAGAGAGAGAGAGAGAGAGAGAGAGAGAGAGAGAGAGAGAGAGAGAGAGAGAGAGAGAGAGAGAGAGAGAGAGAGAGAGAGTGTGTGTGTAGTGTTACGTTCACACAAAAGCTCTAAAACTAATGATTGAGGAATGGAACAATAAGCCACATTTACAGAAAATGGGCCACTAACACATACACTACATACTTATTCCAAATGGCCATTAACACATACACTACATACCTATTCCAAATGGCCATTAACACATACACTACAGTATATACATATTCCAAATGGGAATATTTAAATTAAATTCATGACATAATACCATTGTATAGTTTTAACTGAAAAGGGAACATTTTAGTAAAGACTAGGACTAAGGTGCTATTTTTGTCTGTTCCATAACTTACCTCTGCTGTACGGTGAAGAGTAGGGGCCTAAAAAAACAGTCATCCTTCCGTACAGAAAGCAAGAAACAGGCAATACTATATATTTAACATTTAAAAGACCAGCTGAACACACACACACAAAATGAAACATGTAAGGAAAATCTTTTATTTTTTTCTGATTGTCTTTCTCACCAAGTTGTACTGACACTTTTAGAGCCAACTGGCTAATAAATACAACAAAATGTTCAAATGCACCATTGCATTTCAAATACAATACTCAACACAAATGTGTGTGTGACCAGGGAAATGTTGTCTGCTTTTCTGGGCCATGGCTGACTGGTGTCACGGTGACCTTTGAAGAGGTCAAAGGTTTTATCGTAACCCTTCAGGCAGCACTGGAGCGAGAAGAACATCTGCTTAAATAATAAAACAAGTTCTAAATGTATCTCTTTTTTTTTTGCCAGGCGAATGTGAGGCGTCCTAGCTCACATGAGTCCAAACTGGTGACTTGTGTCTGTCGTAATTTGTAATGTTGTTAATCTAACAACAACTTCACATTAATCAGTACTGTAAAAAATACCATTCCTATCCAGTGCTTATGATGCGTATAACACTTAACACAAAGTCTATGCTTAAAAGACAGCCGGAGCTCTCTCTTTTTCCTGTGACACGAGCAAAACCAAACTTCAGTCCCAGCTAAGAAAACATTTTCTAACAAAATCTTGTTTAACATGGTCATGTAGATAAAAAATAAAAGACAAGTCAACCTGCTGACAGAAAACCCCCAAACCACCCTAAAGTCAGGTGTTCAAAATGGAAATGTCTTTAAACGGAGGATGAAAACAGATGAAAAGTCGCTGCGTTCTCAAAGAATGTGATATTTATATAGTATTTGTCTTTAAATAAATATGCAATACAATAAATGCACCTTTTTGAAATGTGCGAACTCCTTGAACACTATTTGATATTTGATATTTCATATTAACATCTTGATTATTGAAACAAGCATGAGAGTGATTTGCCATTCTACTTTTCTGGGTTGTGCACATTAAATAGTAAACAAACAAAAATAGTTATTGTACCATGTACCAATTCAAAATACAGTGAAGCGATCCAGAATAGAATTCTACAGTAAGCCTTAAAACTGGTCTTTTCCACTTTACTCTGAAGCCAAATTATTAGCCTCACTCAACAAATTCCGCAAAAAGACTTACAATTTCTATTGTCTACATAGAAATACACAGAATATAATCTCAATACACAATCTTCAGCCAAATTTGAGGCAGGTATGAAGGGGTCGAACCTACCTGCTCAAAATGAATGGGGGCATACAGTCAACTACACAACACACTGACAGATTTAAGAGAATTTGGCCCCAATATATCCAGGGAGATTTTACTGTGAGGGACAGACGTTCAATTCTCCCTGCGTGCTCAGCTGTGGGTGTGACTTCTTACCAGAGGGGGTGCAAGAGCCGAGGATTCAAAACTCAGACTGCACTTTGATGAGTTTAATGATCACACTCGCATTCTCCCTGAGTTCAAACTATTATTGGGGCAGAAAGGTAGCCAGCAGTTTCCTAAGAAGGACTAATCCAATATAAAAACTGACTGTGTAAGACTTTTTGCAGCATTAGAAATTAAGACTACAATATCGCAAATGGATGTGAATGTAGGTTTGGCACATTTGAAGTAAAATTGTGTTATATATGGGTAATATTGATAATAATAATAATAATAATAATAATAATAATAATAATAATAATAATAATAATAATAATAACAATAATAATACTAATAATGTGATCAAGGGGATTGTCCTCCCTTCATTTCATTGTCAGTCTAAAAACTCGAACCACTCTTTCATATGAAATCAAAAACACATTCACAAGCTGGCACAGCATACCTGAGCTGGGATTAAAACCCATCAGAAACAGTAATGTAATGTAAGCATTTAGTCAGCAAAAGGTATAGATGTACTGTACGTGTACTGTACTCTAAAGAAACCAAGTAAGACTACTGGAGCTAAGATTTATATTCGTTTTCAAGTTCTGAAAGTCCAGGCAGGGACCATTCAGAAAAAGTGTCTTTGAGAAAAAAAAAAAACTAAACAAACTACAAAAGCAAAAAACATTGTCATAAAACTCACTCACACGTAAAAACATTTAAGACCAATAGCTGTTGAAGACCAATATTCCTGATGCACAAAAAAAATCCATGCACGTTCCATAACCCCTATAAAGTCATGTGTTTATCGTCATTTCACTCTCTTTTTCTGAACTCCTTGCTTAATGTCTGTAAAGATTGTCAGGGTGAGAGCCAGAAAAATGAGATCCCAGTCCCGACTATTGGGAGTGAGGTCAGCATCTTAAATTTGAGATTTGTTCTCAGAACGCCTCGTGCTCAAAAATAGTCCACCAGATACCGCTGTGTCTTTTTCTGGCTCAGTCAGTGAGCGTGCTCAGTGTGACGTGGCCTGCCGTTTGTCTGGAGCACAATCCATCCTTGTGCTGCTCAATAGTCCTGGGATAGTCTCCAAAATAAGCGGGAGAAAAAGTCTGCCCGGGCGGGCGGGCGGGCGGGCACGCGGGCGGACGGGCGGGCGGGCGGACCCTCAGTTGGCAGTGACTGGCTCGCGCGGCGCCTCGTGGTCGCTGCTGTAGTCTGATTTGGGCTCGTCCTCAAAGTCCTCGTACATGTCCATGTCGTCCTCCCCGTTGGCCAGGGCCCGGGACAGACCCAGGGCCCCCCCGCCGCCGCACGGATCCCCCTTCAGCCCGAAGGTGCTCTGGATGACGGGGATGGCCGGCTCGGGGCTGACCGACGCGCTGGAGCAGTCCGACGTCAGGTGAGGGGAGGGTGTGGCAGCGGTCGCCATGGGGACGGCGCCGGGGTAGACGCCTCCGCCGGCCCCGGGGACCACGCTGTTGCCGAGGGTTACCTGTGGCTGGGGCCTGCAGACAGGGAGAGACACAGACAGACAGAGACGATGGGGGCGTCAAGGCTTTGAAGTACTGGCTGCTTTGACTAGAGCACGGGGTTCTCAAGCTATTGTCACGGCGGAGCCGTCGGGTGGCTGAGCATGCCCTGACACAGAGTCTCCCTGTTCCAACAACATCAGCTAAACCACCTCTGGAGCTATGGAGGGAAAACGCACATCACTCAAGCAAGCCCTCTGGCTTCTGGAATGGAGTGCATAAAGAGGGAGAAAACGCTGCCACTTTCCTCATCTAACAGTTCCCCCCCCCACCTTCTCCTGAAACAATTACTGCCAATTTTCGGACGGAGCCATTTTCACATTAAACGGTTTAAAGGCCCGGTTTCATTACGCACTGCCTGTGAGAAATTGGGTTGTATACCTCAACTGGCTCCCCATGTAGTCATTTGATTTAGCTGTGATTGAAAGTCCAGGCCTGGTGAATCAAAGGCTTTCCTTGCACTTGACCACACACATTAAACGATGGAGCAAAGCCTGGTGACGTCTGCCGACCAACTACCTTCTCTGCCCCTCTCTCGCTCTCTCACTCGCTCTGTCTCTCTCTCTCTCTCTTTGCATCTCTCTCTTTCTCTCTCTCTCTCTCTCTCTCTCTCTCTCTCTCTCTCTCTCTGCATCTCTCTCTCTCTGCATCTCTCTCTCCCTGCCCCCCCCTCTCGCTCTCTCTCTCTCTCTGCATCTCTCTTTCTGCATCTCTCTCTCTCTCTCTCTCTCTCTCTCTCTCTCTCTCACTCTCTCTCACTCTTTCCCTCAACATCTGCTTATGTTTCATCTCCCACAGCCAGCGCCTGTATCCAATTCCTCCGACCACAAGCGCCCGACAGTGTCCTAATTTAATAAATGACAGCTATTAAAAATCACTCTTCTCCAGTGGCCCCTGCATGGTAGATTCATTTAACCGTGTGCCAATGTGATGGCCTTACACACGTTCACGCCTGCTCTCCATTACTGTGCGCTGACTCACTGACCCAAAGGGCCACGTCATTTCACTGTAACCTGCTGCTTTTTATACAATGTTTAGTGTTGGTGCATGTCAATTCAAACAATATGTAGCTATGATGTAATTACACTCACTGGAGACCTCGGAGACATTGCTGCACATTCAGTATGGAATAAGCATGGTTTACCCTAGTCCCACGTAACACAAACTATTCCTACGTAACCTCTGAATATCAAATGTCCCTTTCTGAACCCCCTGACTGACTGTGTCTTGGAAGCCTTGCCCATCCCTAGGATCCTCCTGCCTCGAACGCAGGCGCTCCCCGCCCGGTAAGCCCCCTGTCGGCCCGCCTCACCCCACGCTGAAGAACTGCCTCATCTCCTGCCGCCGCGAGCGCATCATCTGCTTGTACTCGCCGATGCGCAGCTTCTTGCCGTCGATGATGCAGGTCCTCTTGGGCCGCGGCTTGTACTTGTAGTTGGGGTACTTCTCCAGGTGGATCTTGCTGAGGCGCGCCTGCTCCTCGTAGAAGGGCTGCTTCTCCTGGTTGGTCATGGACTTCCAGCGAGAGCCTGGAGCACAGTGAGCGACAGAGCTGCTGGTAAGGTTCTGGAAATAGGTACGGTTCTGGGCCTAGGTAAGGTTCTGGACCTACAGAACACTTGAATGATTGTCAACTGCCTTCATCTAGAAGTTATAGGAGGGCAGATACGTCTTATTCATTCATACATTTGTATAAACCTTTTATTTATACGTTTACTTCAATATGGTGTTCATGAAAATGCTGGAGAGTGTTGAAAGACTACTGCAGAACACGTCCTCATAGGTTCTGTCTCTACTGTAAGCTGTGGAAAAACGCATTGGTGTTCCCTCAGTGAGGAGAGGCGAGGCCGTCGACAGAGTGGACAGCGCCTTTACCACAGGAACGCAGCACATCTGTGTGGCGCGCCGACAACGGCTCACCCACACGCACGCACACACACACACACACACACACACACACACACACACCCGCCACAGGAAACAGACACACGCACACACACACACACACACACACACACACACACACACACACACACACCCGACACGACACACACACACACACACACACCCGCCACAGGAAACAGACACACGCACAGAGGACTCCGGGGCTCGCTCATCTGTTTACCGAGGTTTATCAGAAGTGGCTCTCCGTTTGACTCTAGGAAACGGTGAGGAGGCATTTTTACAGAGCGGCCCCAGATCCAGCTGTGTTATTGTGTGCATGTGACATGGTGTATCCACACCCACCCACTCTCTCTCTCTCTCTCTCTCTCTCTCTCTCTCTCTCTCTCTCTCTCTCTCTCTCACTCACACACAGACACACACACACACACACACACACACAAAGACACTCACACACACACACACACACACACACACACACACACACACACACACACACACACACACACACACACACACGCACACACACACAAACACACACACAGAGACACACGCGCTCTCTTCTGTTCTCCTTCAGGTTAGACTTTTTCCTAGTATCACCACAAACAACTGCTCAGTAAACATCCGGAAAATTCTTTCTTCTTCAAACAGGAATCTTTGACCCCTCACCTTTCCCCCCAGGTGTTTACAATACATGGTGCGAATGGAAACGTTCTATTTTTGGACTGTCCTAGGAGTCCACGGTGATATGCCTTCTGAATGATATTCACAACAGTAGAATAAAGACAAAAAAATATATAAATGTACAGTATGAACTCAAAAAGACACCAGGCTACGGAGAGTGAACGCACGCTTCTGATGAACGAGAACAACATAAAATTCAGCCACGGCTAAAACACTGGACTTCAAACGGACCGTTGCGGGCTACAAGCGGAGCCTTGACCTGCGCAGAGAGCGACTCCTTGTGAGACCAAGTACAGTGCAGCGCTCTGAGCCATAAACATAGACCCCACAGAAAAGTACACATTGCTCGGAAGCATTTCCTGAACATAGCCCGGCCTGTGCGCTGGCGGTGCCTCCGCTGGGGAACAGAGGGGCTCTTAGGGGGGCTCTGGTCGGGCACAGCCCCCTCTCCTCAGTGCTGGGTGAATGGCTATCTGTGGCAGACCTCTTTAACACATCCATCACCCTGGTCAGGCTAGCACAGCGGGGCTCTGTGCGTTTAGTGCTCCCGGCCCTAACACACTGCTCTGCTCACAGCGCCAAGGCTGGAAAACTACCTGCACACAGGTTTTACACAATATGTGGCTTGTAGAATTATCTATTATCTACAGACCATTTTACGGATTTCTACCACCAAGTGAATATCTATAAAAAATACGTTAAAATTACTATTTTGTAACCCTATTTAAACTGAAAATAGAGTAATTTCAAGTGTTTTTTTCGATATTTTATGAATATTGTCAGCTTTTATATTATTCAGATTATTTCACGGATCATTATGGAGACCTGTTTGACTCAAATCACTAGGTGCGACAAACAAGCACGGGATTTAAAAAAGAATAATAATAAAAGGACAACCATCAAACAACGATCCCTCTTCATTGGTGACGTTATGCTTCTGCCCCCCCCCACCCCCCCCCCACCCCCCTTACCTAGGATCTTGCTGATGTTGGAGTTGTGCATGTCGGGGAAGGTCTGCAGGATCTTCCTCCTCTCGTCCTTGGCCCACACCATGAAGGCGTTCATGGGCCTCTTGATGTGCGGCTCGTTGTTGCCCCGGGCCCGCGACTCCCGGAACACCCGTGCCTCGGTGCTGTTGCTGCCTGTAGGACACACACACACACACACACACACACACACACACACACACACACACACACACACACACACACACACACACACACACACAGCGGGACAGTGAGGACGCGGCTCCCTACCCCTGGCAGACAAGGTCACAGAGAGGTAGACCTACCTAGGAACTATCACGAATGCATCAAACCTCAATCTTATTGAAACAGTGGACAGAGAGGAAAGGGGGGAATTCAAGTGTGTGCATGTGCTGGTGTTTGCAGTGGGTGGGTGCGATAAGGGCGGTTATTAACGTTGTTTGTCCATGAAGAGATAGGCTGTTTAAAGAAGGGACATGAGGGCCGTAAGGGTTCTGGGGGCCTGTTGTTTAACTCCATGCTCTATGAGCGGTTTGTCTATCAGGGGCCCCTCTCTGATGCCCCAACGGCGTCCCTCCCGCGTGCGTCCCGTGTGTACAGCTCGGATTCCAAACCCCACCACCACCACGACTCCTCGCTGTCCTGTAAACAACAGGGCTTTATGGAGAACAGGTGGCTCCTCTGTGAATTTAAACCCCCCGCCCCCAAAAAAAGGAAAATGTTTTCCACGCATGCTTCTGTTTGCATAGTTTTCCCGGGGGGAATTGTCTGTGACACAAACAGTGCAGCAGCTGGGAACGCCGCTCCTCCTCCTGCCAACGCAACAGTATCGCTGCGATTTCTCATTAGCACAAAAGAGCGATTGACAGAGAACATGCTGTTTAGGCATGTTGCAAGTGCCTGAGTTTTTTTTTTACAGAAGTACAATCAATATTTGTGTTGGGTGAATTCCTGAGGCCCGGGCTGTCCGGTTGGGTTTGTCTGAAGTACGGTGCTAGGGCTGAGAGGCCCCTAAATGTGGCGCCTCCCGGCTCCGAGAGGACTCCCGAGTAGAGAGTCACTGGGATCAAATTTAACCTGAGCAGGATGGGAGCACTTTCCCCTCAGCTCCCCCCTCGGGCAACGCGTGCCCCCCCCCCCCTCCTGTTCTGTGTGGAACGTTGTTCTACTTATTACACAACAAAAGTAACAAACGTTCAAAAAGGCCAGATCACCCAAACATGATGCATTTAAATATCCAGCGTGAAGATGTGCAATATGAGGACGTAGTGCAAAGAGACACAGAGGAGAGTGACTGAGAAAGAGAGAGACCTACAAAAACTCCTCTAATCTGCTATCCTTCGATAAGAAAAGCAAGAATAAGGGAACAGGAGGAATAAAGAGAAAGAGAAGCACATTAACAGGAGACTAGTATGGAGGTGAACTGACACATTAAACACCAGACTAGTATGGAGACCGTCCAGAGGAATACAGAGACAGCCCATTAACAGGAGACTAGTATGGAGGTGAACTGACACATTAAACACCAGACTAGTATGGAGACCGTCCAGAGGAATTCAGAGACAGCACATTAACAGGAGGAATACAGAGACAGCCCATTAACAGGAAACTAGTGTGGAGGTGAACTGACCGTCCAGAGGAATATAGAAACATTAAACACCAGACTAGTGTGGAGGAGAACTGACCGTCCAGGTCCTCAGGTCTGGTCAGGTCAATGACCCGGTGGACCATCTTCCCAGCGTCCTCTCCCAGCTTTCCCAAGTGCTGACTCAGGCTCTCGTAGTGCATCCGCTCCTACAACACGGAACACACACACACACACACGCACGCACGCACGCACGCACGCACGCACGCACGCACGCAAACACGCACGCAAACACGCACGCACGCACGCACGCACGCACGCACGCACGCACGCACACACGCACACACACACACACACACACACACACACACACACACATAGACACATAGACAGACACAGGGGGAAAAAGGTGGTCTTCAGAATCTGTACTGGGAGCACCAACGTTAACAAGCAGATGCTTGGTCAATGAAAACACTTCAAGTACGGTTCCCAAAATGAGCGTGTCGTTTTAGCGTTCCTGAGTTTTGTATCTCCAGATCAAAGATCATGTATCTGCCTGTGATCATCGAGTGTGAGGGGGAATGTACTGCTAATGATGATAAAATAAACCTTTGGGTAGGCCCGACACACACACCGGCAACCACACACACACACACACACACACACACACACACACACACACAAGCACACGCTATAAAAAAACAGGTCTTTCAGTAAAATAATATACTGAAGTATATTCAAGTAGTCTCAAGTACCAGGAGCATGAAAAAGAAAGGATTAGTAATATGTGACTCGTGGAAAGGACATATAGCAGTACAGAGGACCAAAACAACAGGAGCAGACATATAGCAGTACAGAGGACCAAAACAACAGGAGCAGACATATAGCAGTACAGAGGACCAAAACAACAGGAACAGGACAATACGGTCTAGTATGTAAGATGAAAACATTTGTCCACCCATGCCCACCATGTCTCTCTAACTACAGCTGCCTGTCTGATACCTCTCTGGCTAAGCCACTCCAGCACACAGCCCTCCAGCTAAAATTACCCAGCCATGCTCCCCGACGGCCCTGGAAAACCTCGAACCCGCGCGCTGCAATCGCCCTCCCCCCCACCCACACGTCCACTCTCCCCCTCTCCTCCCTCTCCTTCCTCCACTCCCTTTCTCTCCGTCTCCTTTGCTTTTTTCTGGTGACAGAGGCATTTTGTTGGACGCGGGAATGGTTGCCTGGTGAAGTCATGCCGCGGTAGCCACTGGCAAGCCCAGTGGAACCTCGCCGCGGCTGTGTGTGTGTGTGTGTGTGTGTGTGTGTGTTACAGAGACAGCGAGCTGGAGAGGGCCAATGTCAGCACTAAGGCGAGCGCTGTAATCAGGCCCGCCACACAACATGTGCCCAGGCAGTGCAGTGCTCACCACAGGAACAACTCTGCCCAGCAGTAAGACCAGCAGCAAGACAGCGCCCAGACACTGTGGACCAACCCCCTCCATGACTTACTCTGCTAACTAAGTCATGATGGACCCTCCATGACTTACTCTGCTAACTTAGTCATGACGGACCCCACAGTACTGACTGTGTTTTCACTGCATACATAAGCAAGACGCCTCATTACAAAGCTTGGTCTAAAGGCAGGGAGTCAGTACACAGGATCCCATTGACAGCTAACAGATACCTAGTGCAACGACTTACAGCTGGTTCACTGTTTACAAGTAGGACTCTCTCCAGAAAGCGTCTGCGAGCCAGGCTTGGCTTATACGATGCGTTCATACGACGAAGCAAGAGTCTGAATGTCAAGCTTCATCTCAACCAGGATTCTCGCCTACAAATCATCACCTTTCCGCAGTGCCCATAGAGCAGAGCTTTTCATGAAAGGCTTTTAAACATGGTGTAGTGTGTTTTACTAGTCTGGGGCTTGGCTCCAACCTGCCTGTGAACAGCCCTATAACGACCTTTAAGAGACACCCGACTCTCCTCTCATGCCTTGACTCCTCCTCTCGGCGTTTCTTTATTATTTTTTTTGGGTTTCTTCGACCGCACGCGACATCGCGTCTCTGCCACGTCGCCATAGTGACAGAGTAAACGTTGGTCGGACGACGTTTTTTTCTTTTTTTTCTTTGGCGCAGTGAGCTCGTCACCGCGGTTACGTCCAGGCCTCTTCTGCTGACCCGCGGCCGTTTACGCGGCCCTCCAGGAACAGCGAGGTCCTCCTCCTCCTCCTCCTCGGCCGTTCCCTCCGTCTTTCCTTCTTTCTGTGGGATTCCGGGCCGGTTCTCCCCTTCAGTCCCCCTTACATTCACAAACGGTCGACTTTTCCCCGTTAAAATAGCAACTCCGAGAATTGTTGGGCTCACCAAAACGGACCCGTCTAGCTGCTTCACCCTTGTCTGAAGTACAGCAGGAAAAACCAAACACACACACCAAAGCCTGACACCGCTTTACAGGTGACAGCCGTGCCTCCGCGAGAGGCCATGGGAGAGCCCTGCACAGACTCCAGGTCAGAGACGAGGCCACCACAGACTCCAGGTCAGAGACGAGCCCTCCACAGACTCCAGGTCAGAGACGAGGCCACCACACACTCCAGGTCAGAGACGAGGCCTCCACAGACTCCAGGTCAGAGACGAGGCCACCACAGACTCCAGGTCAGAGACGAGGCCACCACAGACTCCAGGTCAGAGACGAGGCCACCACAGACTCCAGGTCAGAGACGAGGCCACCACAGACTCCAGGTCAGAGACTATGGAGGCCATGGGAGAGCCCTCCACAGACTCCAGGTCAGAGACGAGGCCACCACAGACTCCAGGTCAGAGACGAGGCCACCACAGACCTCCTGAATGGCCAACACCCCCTCCCCGTGGGGAACAGCCTCAGAGCCTGTCATGGTGCCTGAGCAGGCCTGGCAGCTGATGCTGTGGATGGACTACTGACTGCATGAAGTGAACTGAGGAGCACTGCATCTCTGAGCCTGCTAGGTCAAGATGCCCGCTGATCGTAGTAAAAGTCCTTCACTGGATGGTCGGCTTTCTTCATATTAGTTCAAAGTCTGGTGCACACAAACACATACACTCAACAGACCAACACACACCGAAGAGACTGCAGCACGCGCACGCACCCGCAAGCACACGTAACATCCTACACAAACACACACACTCAACAGACTAATACACACCGAAGAGACTGCAGCACCTGCACACACCCGCAAGCACACGTAACATCCTACACAAACACAGACATACCCTATATAGATGACTGCATGTATTTCAGTGAGCGTGCACTAGCGCTAAGAGACCGACTTGTTGCGCACACAAACACCGGAGCCTGAGCGCACGCGCACACACAGCCTCACGCCCACGCAGTCAAACACAGAGGCTATTTCAGTGGCTTGGCAGCCGCGAGCCGCTTGGAAGCCGCGTAAGCGTAAGGCAATACTCAACAATGCCACTTGCTGGCTGGGCCTCGCGTCTGTGTGCCAGCTATAATGACATTACCATGGCCAAGGCGAGGCGGGTGCCAGAACACACACACACACACGCGCGCACGCGCACACACACACACACACACACACACACACACACACACACACACACACACACACACACACACACACACATACACACACACACACACACAGCACACAGAGTATGACGCAGAGCGGTGGGGAGGGATCCCAAATGGCTCACAGTACATACGCCAGGAGAAATGCCTGTGCTTAAGATGAGGGATGAGGGCCACACACACACTGACACCAACTGCCATGCTCATACACGCACACACGCACACACACACGCACGCACGCGCGCACGCACACACACACACACGCACACACACTCTCGTGTTAGTACACAGATTCCCATACCGCAGTTCCACCAGTCATCTCCTGTTGAGAGGAATCAGCATTGTCCCTAGATCGTTTACACACTGGCTGCACATTCAGTGTGACACCGTGGCGTAGATCACAACAGATCATGTTTTAGTTCCTTAATCAGGAAGCATTTGAATATGAGTCATGTGATATTCCCCATAGTTGGAAAACCTTTCTCTGCTAAGCTATATATTGCTGAGTAGAACGGAGAGGATATCCAAATAACAAATCCTCAGAAAACCATAAATGTGTTTAAGGTTCAAGGCAGAAGGGTTGAGTCATATGTACTTGGTCCAGATCACTAATCCAGGAATTGGATAGGACAGAGCGAATCGTCAAAGCATTAGCGGAAAAAAACCCATTCGATCCAAAAGACAAAGGCGTGTTTAAAAATGGAAGAAAAACACAGATTAAGATGCATTTGTTAAGAAACACATCACACCAACAGCAAACACAGCGCCCCACCGTCTTTTTCCAAACGGAAGCAATTACTTTGAGAGTTTCCAAATTAGTGTTTTATTAGGAGGAATGGGGCCATAACCAAAATTACTGCATCGCCTGCTTTGTTCGTAAAAGGGTGGAAACGCAGAGTTTGCGGGGAAGTTTTCAGTCATTTACGCAAAAGGTTCAGCCTTCATCTAAACTCTAAGAAGAAACATTCCATAGTTTACCGCGGGTTCGTTTTTAATTAGCACAAATATGCTGTTTTTTCTTCTTTATAAAAACTCTCATCGTCAAAACGATAATAAATTATTTATTAGTTTACATATGACACAAAACATTCATGGGTTTGTCGGTGTTTACAAGCATAATTAACCCAAAGTGGAGGATAAGCAGCCACATATTTTGCCCAATTTTGGATGTTTTCATCGTTAATATGAAACAAACACGAGCAAAAATCCCAAACAGCGGATCCTTCGAGTGCAGCGATCCTGACCTAGTTGGGGCCGGTGGGTTCTCAAAGAGCCTTACAATATTCATGAGTCGTGTCTGCGCTCCTCCCTGGCTCACAACCAAACAGGGATCAATCGCTCGGAAGACCGACTGATCTGCTCTGATCAATCCCCCTCTCTCCAAACGCCTCGTCGTGTGGTTCTGTGATTGACAGGTCCGAAAGAGCGGAGCCATCCCCGAAGAGGCCGTCGTCCCGCGGCGCTGAGGCTGGATGTGGAGCGTGTGTGTGTGTGCGTCTCCCGGGCGGGCCCAGGAGGGTGGTGGGGTGTCACCGTGGGTACAGTACGTACCCGGGGTGTGTTCACTGGGCTTACACACCGCAGAGGGGAAGGCTGGAGCACCTCATACAAGACACAAGCATGTACGAACACACACACACACACACACACACACACACACACACACACACACACACACACACACACACACACACACACACACACACACACACACACACTCTCTCTCTCTCTCTCTCTCACACACACACACACACACACACACACACACACACACACACACATAACACATATTCGAACACACACGTACACACCCAAACCATCACTGTCATTGGCGCAGCTGTTCCCTCTTTAAAGCCGTTGAATTCTGGGTGGCCGAGGACACATTAGGGAAGGGGAGGCTCTCAGCGAACATAGGCTAGGCCCAGCCAGACTCTACTATAGATTAAACCCATTCAATCTGTTTACCACAGCAATATAGGCTAGGCCCAGCCAAACCCTACTATAGATTAAACCCATTCAATCTGTTTTCTACAGTGTCATAGGTTAGGCCCAGCCAATATAGATTAAACCCATTCAATCTGTTTTCTACAGTGTCATAGGCTAGGCCCAGCCAAACCCTACTATAGATTAAACCCATTCAATCTGTTTTCTACAGTGTCATAGGCTAGGCCCAGCCAAACCCTACTATAGATTAAACCCATTCAATCTGTTTTCTACAGCAATATAGGCTAGGCCCAGCCAGACTCTACTATAGATTAAACCCATTCAATCTGTTTTCTACAGTGTCATAGGCTAGGCCCAGCCAAACCCTATAGATTATTCCCATTCAATCTGTTTTCCACACGCATTAATTCAAGGGATGTCGTGACCCTTTTCTTATAGGGAATGCGTTCCTGTGTGTGCTCAACCTGTCCCATCCGTGCGCTAACGTCTGTGTCTCAGTGCGTTTCCTCGTCCTGCCTGTGTGTGTGTGTGTGTGTGTGTGTGTGTGTGTGTGTGTGTGTGTGTGTGTGTGTGTGTGCGTGCGCGTCTCACCTTGTTGCCGTTGCTGAGGCTCATGCCGCTCAGCGCGGACAGCTTGGCCTCCAGACTTTGCTGCTGCTGCTGCTGCTGCTGCTGCTGGTGGTGATGGTGGTGGAGCTGCTCCCTCTGGATCTGCTCCCTCATCTTCCGGGCCTCCTGAATGGCCTTCATCACGGCGTCCTGGTCCCCGAACAGAGCCGTGGAGTTCAGGCTGGACAGGATGTCTGGGGGAGCAGGTCGACCGTCAGTCACCGCATGAAGGGAAGGGATGATGGCCGCCTTGTCCCACATCATTTAATGATTATTTTTCTAACATGCAACATGCTTAACGAGATGCTGGTTGTTACCATGATAACTCAATGTCACAGTGCAGAGGGGTGTACACAGCCTTACTACCTGAATGAAGTAGGAAGTTATAAGTGGTGTCTTTTGGTACACATGCATCCATATAAAAACATGTATTACCTGGATGTAACTGATGCACAGCACTGACAGAAATCTCAGATAGTCTCAGCCGAGTAAATAAGAGCAGAGTGAGGAAAAGCGGCGCTGTCACATTTGAACCGCGATGGAGGGAACTGTGACAAACCAAGTCTGCAAGCCACAGTGCCACGAGGTCCACACGGGCAAGTGGAGAAAACAGGAGATTTTTCTGTACAGTCCTCGTCTTGAGAGAACGTGTCAGGGGGTTGAATCCATATGTTGTCAAACGCATTTTCTTTGTTGCGCCACAACCCCCCCCCCCCCCCCCCCCTCGAGTCCTTGTTTACGGCACAGTTACACTTTTGAAGCCTCCAAAATGCCCATTTGAAGTGATAGTAAAAGAAAAAGGGGCAAACTTTCCGTCGCCTTCTTCGTCTAATTAGCCGGAGGAGGAGGAGGAGGAGGAGGAGGAGGAGGAGGAGGAGGAAGTGCTGTATGCTTGGGTGGCCGTTGGAAGTGGCAGAAAATAGCATGGGACGGAACACACAAGTGTTCTCAAAGCCACTCGAGAGGAGCTTGCAAAATAATTTTTGGGTCATAATGAGAGGCTTTAGGCCGGCCTTGATAACAGATCCAGCCAAGGTAGGGCACGGAGGGTGAGGCGCGGGCAGACAATGATGTAAGGAAGCTCTTAAAACCAAATAACGTGTGCTGGGTTTCACTGCTTCCGCTGCCTGGGCTTTCATTGGGGGCTAAATACAGGGCTTTGCACTCCCATAAAAACACACAGAACCACACACACACACACACACACACACACACACACACAGCGCAGACCTTCGTTTGAGTTATCTCAAGCCTAACAAGCCCGGAGTAATTGTTTGCGTTTGGCCGAGGGGATGTTTGTTTGTGCAGACCTGTCCTAAGGTATATGTTATTGTGCACGCCGCTGGAATGTGGATGCATGTAGAAACGGCAGAGAAGTGCCTGCTGGGATGTGTAGTGTGACACCAGGCACTCACCCAGGGAGGTGTTGCGGCCCATGTTGGAGAGGGGGCTGGGGATGCGTCCCTTGCCTAGGCCCATGGGGCTGGTCTTGCTGCTGGAGAAGAGACTGTGGGGCGGGGGGCTGGGGGAGCGCAGGGCCTCGGTGGTCTTAGAACGGGCAGAGAGGTTCAGGGGCTGCGTGGATCCCTCCTCCTAGAACAAAGAAAAAGAACAAAAGCCAACGGATCAATACTGTGTGCTTTCTATGGGTCTTGTGACGCACAGAGATGAAACGTTCCTCAGGGAGCTGCGTTGGGTCCCCACTTTCTCAGTACCAATTTGTTTTTCCTGATGCTCCTAATTACCGACTGATTTGCGCCTTTCTAAATCAGATGTCCTTCCTTAACTTTGACCAATCAATCGCTTCAAAGGGGGTCTCTGTCGCGGCCATGAGAACAGTTTAGTGTTCTCCTGGATCAACTTATCCCTGGCCAATGGAACCTTTGTTCTGACGACCCCCCTCTCTGTCTAATCAAAAGTGCGTGACCACCTCGCCTCACATGTGGATCCCGTTGAAGAGGGGAGAGGGGGTGACAATAAGGAGAGGCCATGTCAACACAGCCTGACTGGGCCTCTTGTGTCGCATAACCAACGTGGATCTAATTTGGAGCAGGCTTCTTTTTTTTTTTTTTTTTTTTTTTAAGGGACGTGATGAGGTGGAGGGATGGTATGGGGGGGGGGGGGGGTCTGTGTGAGGGTGGGTGGTAAGTCTGTCTGCGGGGGCTAAGGAGAGGGGTGGGGGGGGTGGGGTTGGAGAAGCCGGGCGCTCTTGTTGCGTTGCGGTGGGGTTCTGACTGCTCCCGTCCATTGTGGAGCGGGGATGGCGACGATGATGATGATGATGCACCCCACAGGGACACATGGCTTCCATTACGGCCTCCTCGGCGAGCAGAGACGCGGCGCACGCTCCCTCCAGTGAAGAGGTCTGGGCGGCTGCCAAACGGCAGCCAGAGCCAATGTCAGCGTGTGTGTGTGTGTGTGTGTGTGTGCGTGTGTGTGTGTGTGTGTACAGTATACGCATGTGGATGTTTGAAAAAAAGGTTTTTGATCAACGCTAGACATAAAAGTGCAACCGAAATGCTACATTAAACACGATTCCATTGCCTCTGGAGCGTCATACACACAGCCTTTAGATTCCTGTTAGACTTTCTGGAATACTCTAATGGCACAGTGCTTCATGGACGACGTGTAGCGCGTCACTGGGGACTGACCTCATGCATTCCTCACCTTGATCTGAGTGACAGGGCTGGACCCTCTCTTCTCACTCTTCAGGGCGGAGGGCGAGAGGGGGCCCGAGGAGTTGGACAGGGTCGACAGGGGAGCCATCTTGGCTCCAGGTGAGATCTGCATGCTGGCCAGCTGGGCTGCGTACAGCTGCTGCAGGGGGAGCAAAACAGACAGGCTGTGAAGACCAGCAGCCAGTCTCTCTCTTTTCAGGGTTCTTACAGCTTAAGGCAAGTTACATTTAAGACTATTTAAGACCTTTTCAATGCTACTCGGTGTGAAATTTAGAAGCAACTTTACATACTGTAGTAATCCCTCTCTTCTCCCTTCCTAACTCCTGAAAGCACATGCATATTGAGTCTGATGTGAGCTGTCCCGAGCAGAGCATCAGCCAGAACCGAAACATTAGTCTGAAGGGAGAGAGTGTTTACCCATGTCTGATTCCGGAGAAAACCACATTTAATTTACATTAACCAGCCATCTATCTAGGACACGTATTCATTCAACAGATGTCCATTAAAACCTCTGCAAACAAATCCAAACAAAACTATCTTCAGCAGTGTCCCTGAAGAGCCGTTTGAAAAAGCTGCAGTCGACGTCCAACGTTGAAACAGAGATTCGGCCCGTTCTGCGGCATTAGCGGACACAAGAAACTGCTTATAAACTGGGGTTTGTCCAAGGCACTTAGAGAATATCCAAGAGTCAAATCTTCTGTCGAAGGTCCAAGGTCTAAATCAAAGTTTGGTGCCAAAACAAACCGCTGTTTGAAACCACTGTCAGCCTCCATGTGAAAGGACTTGAGGAGGTATGAGTGAGCTAGGCCTCACTTTCACCACTCTCCTCTCGTTTTCATCCCTCCTAATAATTTACATTTTGTTTTATATTCTCTTCCTGTCTTTTTCCTCTTCCTCCCTAAACTCATTTATCTTCTCCTTTCATCCCCTTTCTTCCCCATTACCCGCCCCCCCCCCCATAATTCAATATTTTCAATCTTCTTTTTCTCTCCCGCTAAAATGTAACTCATCTTTGCCTCTTTTTCTCCGTTTCCTCTTTTCGCCTAACGGAACCCTGTGTTGGGGGGCCCATTTCCCACCAGTCAAAACGGCAAGGCCTACTAGGGGCGGAGGTCCAGGAGTGGAAAGGGAGAGAGAGAGAGAGAGAGAGAGAGAGAGAGAGAGAGAGAGAGAGAGAGAGAGAGAGAGAGAGAGAGAGAGAGAGAGAGAGAGAGAGAGAGAGGGGTGGCCCGCACTCCAGACCACCGCTGCTCACCACCTCAACTTTTGACTCGGCAGACGGGCTGGAGAATTGGACGGCGCTCGACACGTCTCCCCCCCCCCCGACCCCCCCACCCCACCCCAGGGCGATATTAAACACAAACAGAAGGGGTCCGCGCCGCTCACACAAAGCCCCGATGTCACGCCGCTTATTTTCCTTGGAACACAGGCGGAGCGCCTCGGCCAGGCTTTGCCGATACCAGAGCCACGCAGGAATGTGCCTTTGAAAGGCTGGCGGGGCCGAGCGCGTCAATCAACCCCGCCACCGCAGAGTCAGTGGTGAACACACACGCACTGATGATCTCACACTCAACACACACACCACACTCAGCACACTCAACACACACCACACTCAACACACACACCACACTCAACACACACACCCCACTCAACACACACCACACTCAACACACACACACCACACACGCCACACAAACATACACACCACACTCAACACACACGCCACACTCCACACACACACACCACACAAACACACACACCACACTCAACACACACACCACACTCAACACACACGCCACACTCAACACACATGCCACACAAACACACATACACAAACAAAGCCCTCTTTTTTCCTGTTGAGTAGTTCAAACCATCCACTTACTGAACTCAAACCTCTTTTTGGTGCCAATCTTTTACATGAGGCTGAAAAGCGCAGACAAGTCGCATTGAACTACGCAGCCAAATTCAACAGCCTCCTAACAATTCCTTTAGCTCTTTGAATGACGCCCACGGTCGTTCTCAACCCCAGAGAGACTCAACCAGGTATTAACCCTCTGCTGTTAGCCCTGCCCTCCAATAGTGTTATCGCGTAAAGCGTCAAACACGGAACTGCCGAACAAACAAAAGGCAGAAAACAAGAGGTCTGTTTTTTCTTGGAGACACTGGTGAGATCAATGAGTGGTGGGGGGTGGGGGGGGGCAATGTGCAGCGTAAACAGCCCCCGTGTCTCGCCGCTCAGCAGCCCCCGGGGGGGAAGACAAAGCCGCAATTTCCTAAATTACAAATTGACAAACAGTCCTCAAAAAGGCCCTTTGCCGCATGGCTATTTGACAAGGGCTCGGGCCGTTAGTGCTAATGTGACGAAATCTAAATGATTAGCACCCCCCCCCCCCCTTCCCCCCCGCCACCCTCATCAATACGACTCCTGGGCTCCTGGGCTGTCGGGCTGGGTGGTGCTGCGGAGGCTAAGGGTTGCACCGGCTGTGTTTGTGTGAGGGGCTGGCTGAGCTCTTTGGTCTCCCAGGGCCGGCGGGCCCCCGAAGGGCTGAACGGGAGAATCCCCTTAGCCAGCCTCTTTTACCTCAGGCAGACATCGATCCCCCGCAGCAGGAGAAACCAATGAGCTTTTGTCTTTTTTTCTGCAGGTTGGCAGGTGGGGTGGGGAAGGATTGACTGCTAGCTGGCTTGACCCACGCGTAGGAAAAGGATCAGTGTGGTGGTTTAGGGCTGAAGGGTGTGTTTATGTGTGTGTGATGCACTCTCTCTCAAAGGAGACCAGGCTTCTAGGAGCCCCTTATAGGAACACGGCCCTCTATGGCAGACGACTGAATGTAATCTGAGTCTCTAAAACGCACATGTTGCACGTCTCCCTCCTGTAATCAATGAAAGCGTCCAGCTCCGACACTAAATGTCCAACGCTGAATGCTTTTCCACCTGGCAGCTTTAGACCTGCGTTAGCCCTGCTTTAGCCCTGCGTTAGCCCTGCTTTAGCCCTGCTTTAGCCCTGCGTTAGCCCTGCTTTAGCCCTGCGTTAGCCCTGCGTTAGCCCTGCGTTAGCCCTGCGTTAGCCCTGCTTTAGCCCTGCGTTAGCCCTGCTTTAGTGCTGCAGCACACAACGTGTGTGACCAAAGTAGACATGGGAGATCCCTTTCTTCTGCACATTTCCCGAGATGCAGATTCATTCGTTTTCCTCTCTCGTCATCCTCTCTCGACATGGCCAGAGTAATAGAAATGCCTTCTTATCTAAATCTCCATCAACACCCTCCCAAACTCTTTCACTGAGCCCCCAGGGTTTCAATGTGTAATGTGTCTTTTGACGTCGTCCTCTCCTCCACTAAAGAAAACCAATGTAACAGTAAGCAGCACCCATAGACATGGCCCTACCCACGCCACTCCGTGCCCGCTGCCCCCTCGCTCAGCGCCATCCCAGCAGCTCAAAGGGCAGACGGTGAGGCCCCAGGGCACTCTATGCCCGTCCGGCCACACAGCTGGCTCCGCTGGGCAGACAGCTGGCATCATACTGGCTCTACTGGAACCCTCCTCCATACCAGCTGCTCTGGTCTGCCCAGCGACCCTGCTCTGTTGACAAACACGAGGGATGACTCTTATCAAGGGTGTAAGGTCACATACGCACGCTGAATGGAGTATGTCTGAAAGCTCGGTCTAAGCGTCGCAAAGTGTCTCCTTTCAAAGGACTTCCTCCTGCTTTCAAGCTATCCAACTCTGGGTAGGAAGTGAAGAGAAAACGGTAAACGGTGTTGATACATTATACTTGAGAGTGGGACGTAGATAATAATGTGATATTCTCACCTGTTGCCTATATCTACTGTTGTTTATTGCAGTTCAAAAAGGAAACTCGCAGTTCAGCAGATCATGAGTTGCACAGGTGCCCCTTGCTCTAAGGAGTCACAGACAAACTTCCTAGGATAGAAAGGCCTAACTAACCGACTAAAAAGGTATCAATCACTCCATTGTTAGTTTTGGCATCGTCATTGTGGTCAAAACAATGTCAAAACATGAAGCAATGCCAGCATATCGTTCCCTAACAATCCTTCAATCACTCCTTTTCCACCACAGATAAACATTCTTTCTCTCCTGTCAAAATTCTCTTACTTCCTCCCCCCCCCCACCCCCCCACCCCCCCAAACAGCTGTGTAACGAGACGCTTCCCTTTTCATTCCGTTTTCCACCTATGTCTCCTTCCCGGCGACGTTTTCAATATGAATGACGCCGCGTCTCCGACACCCACCTCGCTCGCCCACCGCCGCTTTGATGCTTCCGACAGGAAGAGACGTTCCCCTCCGTGGAAGCACAGCGCTACAATTCCCCCTTCACCCGGCGCGGTGCTTTGTTAAGTCAATAGTGTGTAATGAGTGCTCAGATAAGAGCAGCACATTACATATTGATTAAACCGAGATAAAGCTATTTATGATAGCCCGAAAGCGACACTGTGATAACGGGGCGAGCGATTGGCATCTTGATTAAATGTTTGCCAGTAAAAAAGCTTTTGATAGTCTTTGTTTGGCAAATGTACACGATAGTACAATAGGAAGGGTAGGGGCTTGTATTGTGAAATTCCTCTGAAAGCCTTCTGGGGAGTGGTGCTTTTCTCTTTTTCCAAGCTTTCTTGTTTTTTTTCCCTCTGCAAATATGTTCTATGATAACTATTAAGCATAAGTGCTATTCTCCAACCACAGGTGTCAAGCACCAATAAAAGATGATTAATTGCTTGAGCCAGGTGTTGTGCTAGTGGGGCAAAATTCCACAGAGATTCATCATTAGCTTTTGTTTGATGCAGCTGACAGCTCCTAGATAAGGGACGCTAGCCGGCTAGCGAAGGTAGTGCAAGTGTTAGGGAGCTAAGTTAGCAAAAACAATGAAGCATCCGGCCAACTTTGGTGTCATATGATAAACTTGAAAGATGACTCCTTTTAGTGGGAATTCCTTTTGAGCAAATACAAATTTCAAACAAGTTCTCTGCTATGTTTTCTTTCGTTTTAGAATGTTTAAATGGGCTTTAGTATAATCTTAATAATATAACATAATTATTATAATATAATATTTCATAATTCATTTTATTTGTGTAGCGCTTTTCTGACACCCAAAGATGCTTAAAGATGTTTGTCCCAGTAGTTCAGCAGCTGGAACTACAGTTCATGTAACCGTGTTGGAGGTAGGGAGCCTGACTAGCAGCCTACCTGTAGTTGCAGCGGGCTGAGTCCGGACGCTGCTGCAGCCGCCATGGCGGAGGGAATGAACTGCATGGGGTAGCTGTCACCTGTCGGAGGAGCCCAAACAGAACACAACACAAAGAGAGGCACGGTGAGACAACAGCGCTTATCAGGCCAGCACCAACCTGCACCCCTCCTAACCCTCGCTCCCCTCGCCTCCACTCATCTGCCTCTCTCACACATGGATACACCGGCATAAACCACACTGAACGAGAATGTTTTTAACCGCTATGTTCGGGCAGCCTAGTTTAGTTTGGTTCAGTTGCGCGGGGAGTCTCGTCTCACGGGAAAGGCTAACGCTCCAGTGGTGAGCCTTCGGCCGGCGGGCCTGGAGGTCTCTTACAGAGAGAGAGTGGGTTCCCCACGCCACAGGCTCCTCTGTGTTCCCACAGCGTGAGGCCTCGTTGTAGGGCACTCATAGCTACAGCTGCCCCTGTTATGGAGAGTCACGCAGCACCCCATGCCGTTTGTCCTAAAAGGCTTTCCATGTCCGACTCATTGTTCAAAGTCCAAGTCAAGGACCTGGCCGGCAAACACAGAATGGAGCGTCGCGTTCTTCACCGGGATTCTGTTTGCTTGATATGCGATTATGAAGCTGTGCCCACTTTTGAAATGTTAAAAGCTTGCTTTTTGTCCACTGCAGGAGTGATTGTGAAGTGTGTTTGCGGACGCACGTGTGTTAGGAGGGTTTGTTCAGTGTGTTAGAGGACAGACGTGTGTGTGTTAGGTAAGAGGCAGGGCTGTGTGGCGTCCAGCACCTGGTATGCATGAAGGAATGGAATGTGAGAGAGACGGGGGGGAAAAGGGAGAGCAGGTGGGGACTAGAGGCCAGCCTTAGGAAGAGCAGGGCTTTGTCTGTCAGAGTGTGTGCCTGTGTGTGTGTGTGTGTGTGTGCCTGTGTGCCTGTGTGTGCGTGTGCCTGTGTGTGTGTGTGTGTGTGTGTGTGTGTGTGTGTGTGTGTGTGTGTGTGTGTGTGTGTGCCTGTGTGTGTGTGTGTGTGTGTGTGTGTGTGTGCGTGCCTGTGTGTGCGCCCCTGTGTGTGTGTGTGTGTGTGTGCCTGTGTGTGTGTGTGCCTGTGTGTGTGTGTGTGTGTGTGTGTGTGTGTGTGTGTGTGTGTGTGTGTGTGTGTGTGTGTGTGTGAGCATGCACACGGTCGGCATAAAGCAGGCTAAAGGATTCCATTGAATGCGTGAGAACATGTGAAACGCAAATGTGTGTAAGATACACATTCCAACTCTATTGTTTTCCTCAGAAGAGCTCAATCTTAAGCTCCTGGTACCAAACATATTATGTCATGTAGGGCAAAGGATGTGCGGCTGTGTTGGAAAGTGTGTATCGGGTCTGTGTCTGTCATACCTTCTCGTATTCTACATCTGTGTGTGTGTGTGTGTGTGTGTACCTGGCTTGTAGGACATTCCCGGCGGGAACAGGAATCCCTGCTGGGCGGCAGCAGCGGCTGCCAGGGAGCGCTGATCATGAGGAAACACTGGGATCATCAGTGGAGGCATGTGACCCTGCACCTGAGACACACACACAGAGAGACAGAGACAGAGAGACAGACAGACATAGAGAGAGACAGAGGGGATGGAGAGAGATGGCAAAGAGAGAGAGAGAGAGAGAGCGAGAGAGAGAGAGAGACAAGAAAGACAGGGTGAGAAGGAAATCAAACAGTCCACCTGAGTATCGCCTTATTCACGCGGAAACAAGAAGAGACACACACACACACACACACACACACACACAAACACGTTCCCCCCACACTGGGAGCAGACTATCTGGAGGACCACGCCACAGAAACCAACAAGGAAACGTGGCCAACGTACGTGATCGGCGGCGCCCCACAGAGAACAAAAGAACGTGCCCGTGAGCGGGAGCGAAGTGATCAATGAAGTGGGTCGAGCCAACACACACACGGGCAAAGGGGCGCTTTGTGCCGGGCCGAGGAGGTTAAGCGCTGCGCTCCACGCCGGGCGGAGAGGGCTTTCCGGAGGCGGGTGAGGGGTTGTTTAAGTGAAGGGGGAAGAGGTGTGTGTTGAAGGGGACATATCAAAGACGGGCCCCCGGGAGGTTTCTGCGCTGAGACGTCTGATCCAGTAGTGCCGGTAATAAGAGGTCTATCTCATCTCTGGGAGGCTAGCCCTCTTTTATCTGCTAACTCTCTGTTCTGTCTTTACCCCCCACCCCCCTCTCTCTCTCTCTCCTCCGGAACCTCCTCTACTTTCTCCTTGTCTTTCTGTCTTTCTGCGTACTCTAATCGGGCACTTCTGTTCGCCCCCACACCACCCTCTCTCTCTCTCTCTCTTTCTCTCTCTGTCTCTGTATAACATTGAAAGTACACCTATTTAGCCTATCAGCAGATGTAGTAATGAGGCTCTTTCTTTGTGCCGTGGTGGATACTGGTGTTGGATGAAACAACATGGAGGAATTGGACAGCCCAACAGAAATGGAGGGGAGTTATTGCCGACGCAGTGGAATTAGTGAAATAAGCAGTCTCCAGGGACCCACACAAAGAGCATGGCTAAAGAGCAGAGCAAACGCAAGCAAGCCCACCCCTTGATTGGAACATGTAAGTCTGTGTGTCTGTCTGTGTGTGTGTGTGTGTGTGTGTGTGTGTGTGTGTGTGTGTGTGTGTGTGTGAGTGTGTGCGTGTGCGCGTGTCTGTGTGTGTGTGTGTGTGTGTGTGTGTGTGTGTGTGTGTGTGTGTGTGTGTGTGTGTGTGTGTGTGTGTGCGCGTGTTTGTCTGTGTGTATGTGTGTGTGTGTGTGTGTGTGTGTGTGTGTGTGTGTGTGTGTGTGTGTGTGTGTGTGTGTGTGTGTGTGTGTGGGTGGGTGAAATGAGTGTTGAGTTGGAGTGCCCGCGGTGCAAGCGTCTGTGTTTAGAAGTGTCAGTGCTAAACTGGAGTTTATCAAACACATTGCATGTACGTGTTCATATTCGGTGTGCCATCAACCGGACGTTGTAGTCTGTGGTCACAAGCACCGCGTGTCCTCATCGCCCCATAAGCCCTGTAGAGGGCTCACACTGCTGTCCCAGACACACACACACACACAAAGAGACGCCCTTTGACGCGGCAAGAGAGACGAGGCTACTGGGAAGGAGAAGAGAAACGAGTGTGTGTCCGAGAGCAAAGAAAGAGGGGGGGGAGGGAAGGGAGCGCGGGACAAAACCCTCCATTCATTGTGTTTCTCTGGGGAGCGGCGGGGACTGTGTGCTCCACCAGGGCCAGCACAAAGCTCCCTTCACTGGGGGAGGAGGGATGAATGGCCTGGGCCCTAAGAAAACACCGGCCCCCTCCCTGCCCGCCCAGGCCACCCCACCGACCCCGACGCACACACACACACACACAGGTAAACACACGCAGGCGAGCCCGTGCACTGAGGAAAACACACACACACACACACACACACACACACACAAAGGGGCAGTGGGTGTTGGGGTGATTAAGCCCTGGCCAAGTGGAGACAGACAGGGAGAGCATGGCTTCTACTGTCCACGCTGGGCATGGCCCACCTCAGCTCAGGCTGGGCTAGGATATGCGCTGTGTGTGTGTGTGTGTGCACGAGGGCAAGTTCCCAATAGTGTCTGTACACACTAGCAATTGGTCAGGAGGAGTGACGATGTCAGTCGCAAACTGGACGAGTAAAGAAGAGAGTGTGAAGAGACGAGGTGAGGATGAAGAGAAAAGGAGAAGAGAAGTGACTGGAACGCCGTGAGGACAAAACCAACACAGGACGAGACGGGGGAGGGAGGGAAGCCTTAAATGAAGAACAGAGCGAGGGGAGGAGAGGAGAGCGGGAGAGAGGGAGGGAGGGAGGGAGGAGTGCGGCTTTGCAGTCATTAATTAGGCCGTTAGCCGGGCGCCGGCGCTGTGGTCGGAGCCCTGCCTTTGTGGGACGCGAGGAAATGGAGCCCATATGAGACGCATTATGGAGCTCACTTAACAAAGACACATGCCTGTCAACCACTGGCTGGCTGGCTGGCTGGGGGGGGGGGGGGGGGGGGGGCACAGTTGACACGGGCACCCTCCGTTGGCCCCTGTTAGTGTGTCGGCGTGTGCATGATAGTCTCAATGTTTGTTGTGTTACTGTGACAATGTCCACCTCTACAGTACGTAATATGTGGTTGTGCGTGAGTGAGTGTGTTGTTGTTGATACAAGTAAAGAAAATATATATATAGTGTGAGTGTAGGGAGGTGGGGGGGGGGGGGGGGGCTGTTTGAACGTGTTTTAGTGTCTCGTTTTGTGTGTGTTTGTGTGTGTGTGTGTGTGTGTGTGTGTGTGTGTGTGTGTGTGTGTTTGTGTAACCATATCTTTCATAAGGGGGCCGTCGGAAGCCTTCTTTTAACCCTTGGAAGTTCCCCACTGTTTCTCCACACCATTTAAAACCACATGACAGGAAACCGGTGTCACTTTGAACTAGGCTCCCCTCACAACAAAGCACCACACTGACAAACACACATACCATCCCGCCAGAGAAAGCCAGGGGGAAACAGTGAAAACAGCTCTCCGGATCTGCCCTTTGAACCCTGTGGCTTCAGAAACGCCATACATGATTGGTTATTGATGGACTGTTTTGGAATTCCATTGAACAAAAACATTCCAATCATAGAATGCAAAGTATCTCAAACTATTACAATGTCGTATGGTCTAAGGTCACAGTGCAATTGGAGCAAAGACTAAAATAGGAACGTAGCATCTCGACAGGTTTAGGGTGTCAAGCTTCTGCAGCCATACTTTTTTCCACTGTAGCTACTTTGCCGTCACTTTTCTATCGATATTACAGCTAAAGTCAGTCTTCTCAAACCAGTGAGCTGAAGCGCCAGACTCTCCAAACGGTAGCCCGGGGGGGGGGGGGGGGGGATGGAAGTGGGGGGTTCCTTGGAGGTCTGGCTCTGATAAGTAGAAGCAGACTGCCGCGGCTGCCTCAGCGTGGTGGCCCAAACACAGGGAGCCCCGACGTAAACAGCCCCAGGCCCGGGGAGGGGTTCCCCAGCCTGGGAGCGGAGCAGCGCGGCCTGGCCGAGGAGCTACGGGGAGCACGGGGTGGCCGGTATTCAGGACCGGTAAACCGTTCTGTGCCACGCGCTAGCGGCGTTACGGTGAAGTCCTTCCCACTCAGATCGTCCCCTGCTCTGGCACGGTTCCTAGACTTTCCTCGTCCTGGTCATCACTTCAACATGTCGTTTCGTGTGACGCTCTAGCAGCCATTTTGAAAGGATAGCCCAAAAGGATTCCTCTGTGCGCCCAGCCTGACACGCTATCCTCTCCAGGGACTTATGTTGTGGTGTGTGTGTGTGTGTGTGGGGGGTCTCCTAATGGACTGATCCAGGCTTTATTAAGAGACCAGGGCCCTCGTTACCTATGGACCACCTTCAGACAGCGAGAGCATCAAAGCTCCAGGCTACTTATGTTGTGGTGTGTGTGTGTGTGTGGGGGGGGGGGGGGGGGGGGGGGTCTCTCCCTAACCCGCCCTCTTCATGGGGCCTGGGAGAGGAGAGGTACCAGCCTGTTTTTTAGAGAGCAGCCATTGGCACTGTGGGTAACCTGTCACAGTGGGACGAGGAGGAGGAGGATGTGCAAAGGCACGCTGAGCCAAAACGACGAGGAGAAGAAGAACAAAGCAAAAGAAACCAAACTGCAAAAAGCGAACGCGAAACAAGGAAAGCAAGAAAAGGCAAGTGTCGGGTGGGTTGGATAAGGAAAAGTTGAACTGAAAGAGAGGATTTTTAGTTTTCAGAACGTGGAGCCGGGGAACGAGGCAAACCGGGAGTGGAGACCGTTCAGGACGTGATGACGTTAAACGATACAGACAACAACGATTTAACATGCAGCCAATCATGACCCGGAGAAGAAAGATAGCAGCGATGATACCCCATATCCATATAGGATAATATAAGGGAGCATATGTGTCACACAACTCTGGAATGTGTTCACTGTGAATATACCGAAACAGATTGGAGAGCAGTGTGGATGTGTGTCAGGGTGTGTGCACTGTGAACCTACCACAAACAGATTGGACAGCAGTGTGGATGTGTTTCAGGGTGTGTGTGCACTGTGAACCTACCACAAACAGATTGGAGAGCAGTGTGGATGTGTTTCAGGGTGTGTGTGCACTGTGAACCTACCACAAACAGATTGGAGAGCAGTGTGGATGCAGGCTGACACGTGTTCCTTTCGGTCACTTAGGTTGTGTCTTAACAAAGGAGCGTAGCGGAGGAATGGAGGCGTGAGCCTAAGAGGTCATTCTGGCCGTGCAGAGTTCAGTGGACTACATGGTACTGACCTGTATCTGCTGCTGGAGCACGCTGATCTTATGCTGCTGCTGAAGGAGCTGCTGCTGCTGCCTGGATATCTGGACACACACACACACACACACACACACACACACACACACAAAAGAACATCAAGATGATGGTGTAAGATGTTGTTTTTCCTGTTTACGTGGCTGTGGTGGCACCTTGATTCGGGAAGGAACCAGATCCACCTAAGACGGAGATTCCACCATGCGAATGACTGACAGGTGGGGATGACGGGTTTACGTAACAGAAAGGTGCTATTAGCAGCGCCGCCAGTGTCCCTGAACAAAGCTCCTCGAGATTGACATGTTTACGACGCTAACTAGCGCTAGCCTGCCTTCCCCACGGCTACCTGTTGTCAGGGGCGGAGCCTGACTGTCCCACGGCCCAATCAATAAAGGCGGAGCTGGAGGAGAAGCGATCGTCTCGGGCCGTGTGCCAAACCCCTTCTCTTTCTTTTCCTGAGCGAGTTTGCTGGGTATTTATTTTGAAGTTTAATTACAGGCTGTTGAATGTGGGCGTCACCTATTTGAACACATGTCAGATTTCATTAAAGGAAGCTCTCTCAGGAGGGACATTATCCCATCAGGGCTCAACAGCCAAGCCATGGGCTGATATTGGGATGTGTCTTTCACGCGCTCTTTGTCTCTTTTGTGAGGACGGCGAAGGTGGAATGCTTTGTGTACTTGGAATGATGGGCATGTCAGAACACAGTCTGTCAAAAGGCATAGGTAAATACCAAACACAGTCCGTCCAAAGGCATAGGTAAATACCAAACACAGTCTATCCAAAGGCATAGGTAAATACCAAACACAGTCCGTCAAAAGGCATAGGTAAATACCAAACACAGTCCGTCAAAAGGCATAGGTAAATACCAAACACAGTCCGTCAAAAGGCATAGGTAAATACCAAACACAGTCCGTCCAAAGGCATAGGTAAATACCAAACACAGTCCGTCCAAAGGCATAGGTAAATACCAAACACAGTCCGTCCAAAGGCATAGGTAAATACCAAACACAGTCCGTCCAAAGGCATAGGTAAATACCAAACACAAGCGTGCCCTCGAATCATAAGCAGAGTAGCTATTATCTCCTCCCACTTTTATCAGACAAACACACAAGCACACATACACACACGCAAACACAGAACCCTGCTTCAGACACACACAAACAAACCCCTGGTAGACACACACACACACACACAGACCCCTGCTGCAGACACACACCCCTGCTTCAGACACGCACAAAGACCCCTGCTACACCCACACCTACACCAACACACACACACACACACACACACACACACACACACGCACACACACACACACACACACACACACACACACACACACACACAGACCCCTGCCACAAACATACAGCTCGTCCCCATGTCTGACCTGCTCCTGCTGCTGGCGGGCCAGCTCCATCTGCTGCCGCTGCTTCTCCTTCTGCGAGGCGGCCATCCTCTTCTGCTCGTCGTGGGCTGCCAGGAGCTGCTCCCGCAGGCCGATGAGCTGGCCAATCATGGTGGAGAGCTGGAGCTCCTTCTCCTCCAGGGACTCGGGCGTACCTGGGGCAGGGGTCAGAGGTCAACGAACGGGGTGAGGTCAGCGAACCGCAAAACAACGCTAGGCAAGGTTTGGGTTCTCTAAACACTGTGAGCTCAGCAGTCGGGACCACTCACGAACATTTCATTAGCCTTTCGAAGCCTTTATATTTATGATTATTTAGTTTATAGCATTTAACACGGTAATACTTTGAAGGCTGGCGTCAAGGGTCTGCCGCTCTAAATGACTTCCCCCGCCCAAGGCCACGTTCAAACGCTCGATTAATAACCACGCATATGTAGCCTTGGCACATCCTGAGCAACCACCCCGGAGTAGGTGGAGGCTGGGGTGGAGGTGGGGGCCAAGCAGCAAGAGCAGAAGCCTGGCAGGGAGCGATAGCAGAGCGCCGTAGCTGTAGGAGCCGGCGCTGTGCGTGACGCTGTGGTTTCAAAAAGGCCACGTTAAGCTAGCGAAGCGTTTGTGAACGGTTGATCGGTGTGACGTGGGGAATAGCTGCTGCCAGAGTAACCCGCCTGAACGAGTTCATAGCCCCAAAAAAGAAAAAAAGATTCACAGCACAGTAGTTTGTGGTAGTTTGGGTTCCTGTCCTAACTGTACCTCACTGTACGTAACAGCTTCATCTAACAGGGGCCTCTGCTGTAAGGTCCCTTCCATTCATCCACAGGGCCTTTCATCTGTGAGTTAACATGCACACACGTACAATGTACCATGGCTTTGTGTGCTCCCGTTCAATCAAGCACATGGCAGGACTCAGAAATTAAGGCAAACACAGTGCGACCTTGTTTGTTCCAAGTTTCATTCCTCCAGCTTCACCTGCGTTCCCGTTCCCGGCGCCAGTCCTTTGTCACCGCGAACGCGGAGCGCCGACGTACAGTATTTCAATCGAGCGCTCATTTCCCTTTGTGCGTTGTCTTTTCTTCCTCCTCCTCCTCTTCTTCCGCCGCCGCTCGCCATTGAAAGGCGATGAACTGTGGCCTCCGCCGTGCTCGCTCTATGGAAGCCGGGCGTCTTTATCTGGAGCACTGACAATTAGCTGCCCTCGGGGGAGCGAGGTTAGGTGGAGGCGCGTTGTCGATCAGCCCCAGGGCTAGCAGGACAAAAGCCCCGGAGGATGGATAGAGAGCTGCGGGGAGGTTTGCGCCAGCCCGGAACCAATAGGAGAAGGCAAGTCCCTCCGGCTATGTGGCGCGCCGAGGGTGTTGTGCGTGTGTGTGCGTGTGTGTGTATGTGCGCGTGAGTGTGCAAGCTCGCGCGTGTGTGTAGAATATTTCCCCGCAAGCCTTCATATTTTTCTTGAGCAAGTTTGTGTGTGTGTGAATGAGTGTGTGAATGAGTGTGTGTATGTGTGTGTGTGTGTGTGTGCGTGTGTGTGTGTGTATGTGTGTGTGTGTGTGTGTGTGTAAGGGTCTTGCCCCAGGGCCATGTTATGGAGAGTGCAGGGTGGCCCCTACACTGCCTGCATACTAACAGGCCTTCCATTGTAGTCCTGTAGAGTAGCATTGTACTGGAGCCCAGGGTGGCCCCTTGGAGCCACACACACACACACACACACACACACACACACACACACACACACACACACACACACACACACACACACACAATATTCCAAACTACTATCTGCCTCAACCCCCTTTCAAAGGCTTCTCTGTCCCTTCTTTACTTTCTGGGGGTGCCAAAAAGGTGTTCTTTCAGCTTCCGGAATATTCTCCAGAGTTTAAGAAAGCCAAAGCTCCTGTTTCCTGCGACTAGTGCTTCTAGAAGGTTCCAGGATCCTGTTGAACACACTGGAAAACATGACGAGGCCTCTCCTCAGACATTCCACTGAGCTCTACTGTTGTCTGCAACACTTTATGATTTGTAGGATCACACACACACACGCACACACACACACACACACACACACACACACACACAGACACGTCACACATATTTACACTATACAGCTCCCCCGCTCTGACATAACAGGCTGTGAGTCAGGCTGTGGAGCTGCAGTGCCAGAGCCATGGTGCCTCGCCGTGGATTAGGCTCTGAACACATGGCCATCGTTTTTCCTCTGACACTCAGAATCACCTCGGCTTTGTCCCCGCGGCATCAATCAGGATTCACTTTGACACGCGTTGAAACCTGGGAGCCCCCAGAAACAGGAGGCCGCTATCCCCTTCTCCCGGTTTTCCTCGTGCCCACCGCTCCTTTGTGGCGTTTGATTCCCGACGGCTCAGCCCCGCAGAGGCTCATGAGAGAGTAGGAGGCGTTCGGATCACATCACCACAAACACACACAAAGACACCGAAGCCCTGTTTACCTTTTGAGGACGCCGCGTGCCGATCCGACGATGTTATCTTTAACAACACGGCGACTCGCTCGCTGTCGCCAAACAAAAGCACCGTGACTGAGAACTCTCTCTCTCTGTCTCTCGCTCCCTCTCTCTCTCTCTCTCTCTCTCTCTCTCTGTGTGTTGTGTGTGTGTGTGTGTGTGTGTGTGTGTGTGTGTGTGTGTGTGTGTGTGTGTGTGTGATCCATGCACGGAGCCGTTATCAAAACAATGAAGGAGGTTGAAAAGAGAAAAGGAAGCTGAACAGAGCAGAGGCGTCCAGTTGGACAGCCGTATTTAAACGAGTGCGTGGCGAGGGGCCCTTCTTAACAGGCAGAGGCGTCCAGTTGGACAGCCGTATTTAAACGAGTGCGTGGCGAGGGGCCCTTCTTAACAGGCAGAGGCGTCCAGTTGGACAGCCGTATTTAAACGAGTGCGTGGCGAGGGGCCCTTCTTAACAGGCAGAGGCCCACAGCAACAACCTCGGCAACAACGTCATTATGCTGCACATACCGTACAGTATACGCTACGGGAGCGCGAAATGCAGGCATGGCCTTGGAAAACTCGGAAAACGCCTCCATTAGTCAGCCGTGACGTTCCCAAGCCCAGGAGCAACAGGCTGTACTACTGTATCTAATGTGTCCGGGCTAAAAGCAGCCACGGCACGGCACAGATACGTTCAGGTGGTTTGGGGCTTGACAGGGAGACAGTTGTGTTTCCATTTAGGTCAGTGAGGACCCCATCGAGACAAGAGCCTGACCGTTGAATTGAATCATAAGTGTTCTGCAGTGGGGACGCAGCTGGCGCAGAACAGAGACGTCTGTGTGTGTGCGCACGTGTGTGTGTGTGTGTGTGTGTGTGTGTGTCTGTGTATGTGTCTGTGTGTATGTTTGACAACAGAAAGTGTTAGTATAGAGATAGAGATAGAGATGGAGAGAGAGAGAGAGAGAGAGAGAGAGAGAGAGAGAGAGAGAGAGAGAGAGAGAGAGAGAGAGAGAGAGAGAGAGAGACCGGTGCTTATCTACTGGCACATCATTCTAAAAGGAGAGTGTAGGGACCGTACAGAAAGAGCAATGTTCGCTTCGGTACAAATGCATGCCAACGTGTCACGTAGAAAGACGGCATCCCAGGGAAGCTGGTAAGTTTACTACTGAGCGCACGCGCTGTGATTGACCACAATATGGCGTCTTTCCACTTGTCTGAGGAGTCCCAGTCATCATGAGCATAATGATACAACAGAAAACAAAAAAGAGGGGAAGAGGGATAAAGGATAGAGAGAGGAGGCCGAAAGGGAGAGGGACGCAGAGACCAGACTGAGGGGTGTGAGTGAAGCTCAACGTTCAATCTCGAAGCGGTTCCCTACTCTGACCGTCCCATTGAGGAAGCCCACGCGCTCTCTGAAGTAGACTGTGAGAAACACGCTCTGTCCACAGGCTGGCCCAGGGGGCTCGCTCAGAGTGGCAGAGTGCTGCCACGGAAACCAAGGCCTGCGTGCCACAGAGCATCCAGAGAAAACCATACTGTCATTTACAGTATGATGGCATGTGTGTGTGTGTGTGCGTGTGTGTGTAAATACGTGTGTTTGTGTAGGGGGGGGGGGGCACCAATTGATAAGGTCACGCTCTCTCCATAACAACATGTTTACACTGAGAGTATGTTCCAAAGTCACAACACGCTGACTATCATAAGGCCCTCTCCACAGCTCCAGGGCGCGGCCCGACCTCCACAGCACACTCAAGCAAACGCCGCCGTTAGCGACGGAAGACGCACGCACGCCGGGGCAACACGTCTCTCTGCTGAAGGCTCGCGTTCAAACCGAGCGCCGCGTGTTCAGGGACGAGCCTTTATGCCGGGCTGAAGACGTTCAGGGACGAGCCTTTATGCCGGGCTGAACACGGCCACTTCAACTCACTCGCCTCCCGGCACCACTGGTCCTGGGTTTGGAGTTCACGTCTGCCCTTTGCGAGCACCTTCATTCGTGTTGACCTCGTCTTCGTCAGGAAAAGGGCTTGGTTTTGTGAAGGGATTGTAACGGTGTATGGATTTGAAGAGTGGCAAACAGAAAAAGTAAAAAAAAACAAAAAACAACAAGGATAGTTTAAAGGTAAACATTTGTACAGAGGGAGGGCAGAGGAAAGTGCACAGGAGCAAGCGAGAGCTGAGGAAGGCGCTGACGGGAGGACTTGGTAGAGAATCCTTGATAGATGATTGAAGCGTGTGCGCGGAAAGGCACTTGTCTTTTCTTCTCCCGACCGGTAAAAGCCTCCTCTCCGCGGCGAAAACTTTCCTTCGGCGTTCCCCACGGCAGGGTCAGTGATTTGAAATGGGTTGACGGCTCACAATTCACTTCCGCCGCTGAACGATTGAATGGGCGCCGCTCAAATCCACCCTGGTCTCAACCCCATGGTTTCAATGTCTCTTTTTGTTTTGCATTGCAAAGCCTGCACAGTGCTATTCACCCCGAGCGATTTACGGCGCCATAAACCGCATTGCTGACGCATAGAAATATGAAAGAGCAGAATGCATCCATGTAAACGTGTGCTTCATCAAAGTTACAATGACAACCTGTGGAGTGTAAGCTGTATTGCTCTATCAATTGGTAAAGACAGCAGACTGTATGCAGAAGTAGACGTAATGCATCACATGGTTATGCAGCAATGTATGACTTATCTCAATTGCCTGACCGAATTTATGAAACTACATTCTAAATATAAAATTTAATATTTTATGGTTGGTGAAATAAATTCCTTTTTTTTGTGTAAGTCTATGTTTCCAGTGTCAATAAAAGCATTGTTTCAGCACTGTATAAAGCCTGTTAACTTTCTTGAAACTGAGGTGATATAACATAATCTTCAATCAACAAAACAGATAAACTACTTCTACGCAAGTGTCACGCAGAGTAACTGTTTTCAGTTCCCCATGGCTTACAGTGTGACCCGACAGCGAGCCAATTAACTGTGACACAGTCCAGAGCACACTTATCCAACACATGAAAAACTGACATAATATCCTATTTCAAACGTAACATGCTTAACATATGATCCCTTGCAGTTACTAATAAGTTGGTGTAAAAGGATTAGAGAAGAATTCCGATGCTGTAAGCCACTGCATTGCATTGTTCAATACCCTAAGAAACGGTACATGAGAGGTACAGGGCTTCACTGTGGAACATCGGCTCTGAATGTATCAGCACACAGCACCTAGGATGGATTTTATTTCCTGTTCAGAAACTTTGTCGAATAGATGGGCAGAAAACCTTTGTAGAGGAGCAAAGGTGGTACAGAAAGATGAAAGAGCAGAGAGACAGCGGGGGCACAGAAAGGGCGTCAGAAGAGGCCCAGTAGAAGCCTCTCTCCCTAACAACGGCGGACCTCCGCTCTGGGCTGTACTGAACACGACGAGAGGGAAGGCCATTTTCCTTCAGGGCTCTCCCACTGTCAGAACAGACAACCTCCCTCCTATGCTGTCTCTGTGCGCCCCGTCTGTTTTCTGGCCCTTACCTTCCAGACCCCCTCACAGCACAGACACCGAGCGCAGACGGTCAGAGGTAAAGGTGGCCGTGCGTGAATGGCGTGCCAGTGACACTGTGTGTGTGTGTGTGTGTGTGGGAGGGGGGTTCACCTTTGACCTCCCCCAGGAGCTCGCTGGCTTCCAGGCGCTCCATGCGCTGCTTCCAGTCCTTGGTCAACAGCCGCTCCACGCACGTCGACTCTGCCAAAGGAAAGACAAGGAGAGAGTGAGAGAGAGAGAGAGAGAGAGAGAGAGAGAGGGGGAAAATAAAAAGGTAAACCAGTGTTAACCATTCATGACTCATTTCAAACCACTGGGCATCTCGATATTTATTGACAATTACATAAAGACACTAACATTACATACGATATAACATGGAAAATGAACATGAAGACCAAACTATCTAAAAATATCACCTACATGTATGTATGTGTATGTTTCAATTTGTGTGTGTGTGTGTGTGTGTGTGTGTGTGTGTGTGTGTATTCATCATTGAGCTGACTTTAAGGTAAGAACAATGTACGTTCGTGAGTTGAACATTCGATGGCGTCACAGTTCAGCCCCCATAGCGACAGCCCGACCTCCAAGGTGAGCGCGGCCAAACCCATCACATCAGGGGGGGAAAATCCCCTCAAGCTCTCTACATTTAAAATGGTTAACGGCCCCACAATGGGTCATTTGTGGGGCTGATCCTAACAAAAGGACTTGTGCGTTGGCCGGGGCACATTGTGCATGGCTTAGCGCGGGCCTGTTGTGTACGTGCCATTGTGTGGTCAGGAGGCCCTCTGCCAGTGGAACACAACTTCCTTATTCAGTCCATTAAAGCCTGGCATGTTTACAGTGGATTATGACGATGTAAATGAGTTAATGCCGGGGCGGGAGCACGTGGCGCCAACATAAACAATGGAGGGAGGGAGAGAACAGAGGCCCTAACACTAACAAAGAGCTCCAGCTCCCCAACCATTCCATCCAGCGTCACCCTCCTGGTGCCTTCCCCTTACGCCAAAGGAAAGGGGACTTCCAGGGCCAGACATCAAACCAAGTCATTTGTTCCAATGGGCCCTCTGAGCAACACACCCTCCTCTACCCGACTCCTCACACACACACACACACACACACACACACACACACACACACACACACACACACACACACACACACACACACACACACACACACACACACACACACACACACACACACACACACACACACACACACACACACGCCGACGCACACACACCTGCACACTGACGCACACAGTTTCAGGTGATATACTGGCGATGCTTGGAGCACACCAGGCAGTTTGATATGAGTGTGTGTACGATTGGGTACACAGTGATATTTACAATCAGGGAGAGGGAGACAGGGCCTACTCCCACCCGCCACGAGAGTTAAACACGGCCAGCAGCGAGGGCCTCCATGAAATAGAATTAGAGACGCGATTTATGGGATCACTTAGCGAAGAAAATACAACCTGTAACTCTGGTGGACATCTGGGTGAGTCGAGTGTGTGCCGTGTGTGTGTGTGTGTGTGTGTGTGTGTGTCTGCGCGTGTGCGTCTGTTTGTGTGTGTTTGTGTCAGATTTATACCCCCTGAACCGATAAACAAGTGAGGCAGGACTGCGAGGCAGAGGGGCAGAGGAGAGAGGAGGAGGAGGAGAAGGAGAAGAGGGTTTTACCCTAGATGGCTCTTCACGTGTGTGTGTGTCCCCCCTCTCCGTGTTGCGTCTACGCCGGGGATCAAGTGCTGTTTAGATTGGGGACTGGATCAAAATTCCACCCCGTCCTCATGCACTCTCTTTTATCAAGTGGAGCCGATATTAACATGACGAACGGCTCGCTCAGGAGGAGGAGGAGGAGGAGGAGGAGGAGAGGGAACAGGAAGGAGTGAAGAGGAGGAGGAGGATGCAATGACTGGAGGAAAGAGAGAGAGAGAGAGAGAGCGAGAGAGAGAGAGAGAGAGAGAGAGAGAGATGGATTAATAGAAAGTGAAATAGAAATCAAATGAAAAGAGAGGAGTGTAAAAGACATTGAGAGGGATGGGTGATGCCCATTGGAGACACAGAGGAAGAGATGGTGACAGCGGTGACGGAAGAGGGACAAGGAAGCCAGAGAGAAAGTAAGGGACAAGCGGAAGACAATGAAAGGGAGAGCGAGAAAGGGTGAAGGAAAGAAAGAGAGAGGGAGAAAGAAGAAATGATATGAAATGAAAGATCAACGGCCTGGCAGCCAGGTATCTCAGGTGGAGTTTGGGGTAAACACACTTTATCACCCGTCCTTGTGTTGTGCCAAGACACCGCGTTGAGCGTGTTCTACTAAAACCGTTTCAGTCTGTGTGTGTGTGTGTGAGTGTGTGTGTGTGTGCACGTGTGTGTGTGTGTGTGTGTGTGTGTGTGTGTGTGTGTGTGCGTGCGCGTGTGTGTGTGTGTGTGTGAGCGTGCGTGTGTGCGTGTGTGTGGGTGTGTGTGTGTGGGTGCATTGGTGTTGTTGTGTGTGCCATACACCGTCTTCAAGAACAAGACTTGCCCTGTTTGAACTCCATTCAGCTCCCCCTCGTTCTCCCTCCTCTCCCTGGAACACACCGCCATGACGACAGCATCAGAGCCGGGGGGCCCATTCAAATCTCTTGGTTACGGTAACACATTCAGCTAAGCATGCGTCATTGTGTTGGGCTTTCATTAGGCATCCCGTGGAAGCCACTGTCTATTTCTGGTCGTTTGCGACCGAAGGGTTTTTGGAGCTCTTTCAACGTGCAGTGTCTAAATAAGACGCACAGACGACACACCACTGGGGGGAAGGGTTTCCAAATAACTTCGGCGAGGCCAATAGTGTTTGAGTCACCTCCCCCGAGTGGGAGGCCATGCATGCATTTTTCTTTTCAAACTGCCAGCTCACGTAACTGTGACAGCAGCACATCGTGCATAGACATGTATGTCAGTACGACTGGGGGCGCACACTGCACGTGTTGTTGAGCCGAACGGATTCAGAACAGATACAGAGTAAATGATAATGACGGAGAGAGAGAGAGGTGGGGGGGGATACAGATAGAGAGAAAGTATCCAGAGCAGCTGGTCTGAACAGCTGGCCAGTAGGATTGATGTCAGAGTGAAATAAAACTCAACATATGTCCAAACACGAGGAGTCAGCCCACGGAGGGACGGAGAGAGAGTTCCTCTGCCCTGAGCACGCGCGCACTCACACACACACACACACACACACACACACACACACACACACACACACACACACACACTCCTCAAAAGAGTTCCGCATTACCAGGAAGTCTACATCACCTCTCTGTCGACAGGCCGTGTTGCAGTGTGTTAGAAAGTCATTAGGGCGACCAGTGGGCAGCCCCTCTAACGTCCAGGGAGAAGAGAAGGAAGGCCCAGGCGAAGGGCCACGTGTTATCCACAGCCAACGCGGACAGTCAACAGTGGTCAACGTAAGTTCATCGCACTTCTAATGAAAAGTCAATGGAAGCTTCTGAAATGACGGAGCATGACCTCTACACACAGGGGCTTTATGAAATGCATTAGCATCTAACGCCTCATGTCTAACATAACAATGACAGCTCCCTATTGATTCATTTTTTCTCCAGTAAAGTTGTGCGTTTTCACACAATCATTCATGGTGCTTTACGTTTCAGCTCATTTTAGAAACAAATTCACCACCACACATTTTGTTTTCAGAGGTATTTTGCATTTACATATGCTTTGTACATACATAAAGTTCTACATAATCAGCTGCTATAAGTTGCCTCTTTCAAATATTTTTTAAACCAATTAAAGGATTGGAGGGATTTAAAGCGTTGAAACGCGATCATTTTACCTCCCATATCCAATTCTAGAATGCAAGATGTCTAAGACCCATATCTCCTTTGTTCAACGCACACTTCTAAAAACACAGGTTCAAGACACAGGCTTCTGTTTCCACTTAAGCCATGATATCTGAAACCCTAGCCCAACTCATGCCACGCACACACACACACACACACACACACACACACACACACACACACACACACACGCACCCCCCCGATGCGATGTGTGTTTGAGAGACAATAGAGCCGTTGTGGTGTGCTGGTGGGGGCATGGTCAGGAGGAAGGCGGTGGGTGGGGGGGTTGGGGATGGGGGTCACTGAGGGTAGGGAAGGGGGTTACGGGCCCAGCAGAAGTGTGTGTGTGTGTGGGGGTCGGGGGCCCTAAAGGCCGGTCGACAGCGACTCGACAGCTGACTCCAGACGGAGCATCCAACATGGCCGCCGCCCATGGGTCCTCTCACCTCTCCTGTCAACACGTCCGCGCGGCCAGAGGAGAATGGCCTGGTGAACGGCACGGGGCAGCTGCTGCTTCTACCACCCGGAACGGGAGCTCTCCTCAAACACCCCCTCATGTGCCCCCATTCACGTACAGTGCAGAGGTTGTTGTTTTTTTTCCGGAAAACATATCAATGTATCCGGTATATATCCATACCAAAAAAACCACCTTGCCGCCAAAATTTGTTCCCGAAATATTTGAACATTTGAAATGTCTGTACGTTTTTTTTTGCTACATCTTCTCCCTGAAGACACCCGAGCCGTGGAGGTCTGAGGTGACCAGGCTGGGAGCATATGGGCCACGCTGCCGTCCAGAGGAGAGGGGAAGGAAGGAAGGAGGAGGAGGAGAGGGCTGGTGGCCGTGGAGGCCCACGTGATTTACATGGAGCTAAGGCCCCGTGGCTGCCACCCATCGTTAGGAAAGAGATCCCTATCAATTACACAGGGAGAGACGGAGCTCGCCCGCTACAAGAGCGCCATACGGAGAGAGAGAGCCTGGCTCTGAGTCGAGGGGGGGGGGCATGGTGCTATCCTGTGATGTGATACATCCTGACGGCTTCATATCATTCAGAGTTGTGAGCGCCAGACCCTCGTTTTAGTGTGATTACAAACATTCACACATTTCCTGCCTACACTCGTCCGTGGACCAGCATTCGGGCTCTCTCTCACGCGCACGAACACACACACACACACACACACACACACACACACACACACACACTTCAGCTGTCCATGATCCCATGGTGGGGCGCAAACACATGCCCAGTGCCAAGCCTTTCGTAATTGGCCTATGGACTTAACTCTCTGGCTGACCGGGCTCTCCACTTTGGCTGTCACTACCAATACTGACAGCGTCCACTTGGACTCTGGGGCCAGCCATCCCCCTGCATGGACATACACACCTGACGCTATGGAAACGACTGTGGGCAACGGGTCGTTTGAAACTCGTGACACACATACTACTTAGTGTCCGTCCAAAATTAGAAGCACCCCCACAAACACACATAATCACCAACACACACACACACACACAGAGAGAGAGAGAGAAAACAATGCAACGCCTCATGTCTGAGACATGGGTAGGTATTTTTAGGGTGATGTGTGCAGAGCAGAGGCAGGCAGGCAGAATGTCTCTATTGTCCCCCCTGTGAGGGGTGTGAGGGATGTGTGGCCTGCTTTGATCCGGCCCCTCCAGCTGCTTAAGCCATCAGAGGGGGACTGGATCCCCAGGCCACCGCTCACCGTGGCTGGGCTAAGTGAGCTCGCGCCCGGGCCTGTACCTCCCAGGTTAGGTGGAGGAGACGGCTGCTCAGCGTCCACAGTGTGGCGGGTCTAAAGGGTGGGGTCGGTTCAATGACATGAATCCATTTGCTCACACTCATTCTGGAGCTTTCTTTAAATGCTGTTAATTGTGTAGAAATGTTGCCTTTTGCGCTGTTCGTCTTTGTGTGTTTGCGTGCGTGTTTTGTGTGCATGTAAGCGATTCACACGTAATACCACATAGTAGTGGGACGTGCCATGGAGTGGCAGCTGTTCAGTTTTGTTAAGCCGGACGGACACTTGTCGAGCGCCGCCCGCTCCGCCGCACCCTGTCACTCAGCGCTCGGCCTCTAACGGTCGTGACAAAGCACGGGGGATCACATCTCATATCGTCTGCTGTACAGCGAAGAGTGTCACATTCAGGGCCCACTCCCGTATCAGGGAAAAAACACAACACAGCATTGGCAAATCGAAAAATGTGTTTCACTTACTTCCGTCGAGAGAATCTCAAATTGAGCAGGCCTCATTCATCCGCGCGGTCCATTTGAATTCAGTACGGTAATTCTCACTGGGTATAAGCGCGGATTATTGAGAAGTCAAGTGTGTGCTGGGCACCAGGGCTGCTCTGGGCCCATTAGGTGGCTGGCTAAGTTGGCACGCGGGCACAGTTCCCGTGCCAGGGCTAGTTAACGCTGGGACAATGCAGCTGATGATAATTTCATCGACGTGACGATGGAAGAGCGATCGCACACTTCACTGGATTTTTGGAGGGTCTTTGCTGAGTGAAATGTAATATCTTTTTTTTTTATTAGTGAATTGTGAGATTTGCCTGGCAACCTGAAACCGTATTTGCACTGAAGTGTATAATAACAAAAAAAAAAGGTAATATGTCGAGCGAGGCAAGACATTTTTTGGTGCTTGTCCATAGCAAGTAGGCCTAAATGTGTTCATTGTGTACTATATATATTTAGAAGAAAATCGCCATCTCTTGTTTGGCGAGTCCATCCAGGCTCATGCAGCCTCTAAAAGCCACAGCAAATGTGCCAAGGTGACAATCCTTGCTCCATGCAAAGAAAGCCCATTCTATTCATTAGGACTGTCACAGGCACTTACGGCCCTTTAAGTAGCTGACAGCTAACAGCATGCCTCCGGGGGGGCTTGGACGGAGCGCGTCAGCGAACAACAATGGCGTCTGCACTTTAGCCCCGGGCCCCGGAGCTCACCGGGGTCACTTCCAGTTAGGCTAAGTGAGCACTCAGCAGCTAATAGGGTTTATTCCATTTGATCACCGCGAACCTCACCTCAGAGCGCTGCCCTCAGGTGGCCCTTCTGCAGGGGCCCGGGAGGCAGAGAGACAGGGCGGAAGTGCTGCGCTGAATAGTCGAGGCTTTGATTCATGGGCCCTTTGCGCCAGTGAAGTAAAAAGGCTTCAAACTGTAGGTCAGAGAACAGTAGCCAGCCACATTCCAGAGAGGCTGTAAGCATGTTCAGTGGGATCTCGAGGGGCAATCATTGTTGCACACCGTGCATGAGTGAGAAAGCCTTTTCACCAGATCACCCTGCACACCTTTAAGCCTACTCCTTGAAACTGAACAACAGAAGTTCAATGTTTCACAGCTTTTTCATACAGACATCAAGTAGTAAACTGAAGGAGGGTCCCTACCATTCAGGATAGCCACTACGCTGACTAAACAACACTCCACATTTTCTATATTTTTGGCCTGACTTCACAATTATATAATACCTACTATAGAGACTGCACAAGCCATTAGGAGTATCAAGGAAAATACCAATTTACTACTTCCAAAATGTGACATCATACAGCATACAAATGGCAAGTTAAGTAAGACAATAAATAAACAACTAACCAAACAAACAAACAAACAAACAAACAAACAAATGAATAAATAAATGTAGAAGAACAATGAAGTAGCCTTTCTATTTTAGTAATGTATTGAACTCTTCTGCCTGTATTGGAACATTTGAAAAAAGCCAAACCAACTGTGTACCAGTGTACCTGAAAATGATTTAGAGCCTCTTTAATCAAACAAACTAACATTACTATGTAAGGTCCAAGTACACATCTATTATTTCCACTACGCCGTGGTGATTCACTTTGATGGGTTATGCCAATGTATGTAAGTCTAATTAATTTGGTCTTGGTTAAGTGCAACCATTACAATCAATGGAACTTGTAAGACCTCAGGGACTATAATTAGGGTCGGAAGAGGCAGGCTCAATAACAAGTGTTGTTTTTCTGCTGATCTATCTGGAACACAGGCAGGGCCGAGCAGCAGAAGTATAGAGGGAACAGAAAAACACTTGCTATGCGCGTTAAGTGAAAATATTACAACAATTATTTATTTACAATAAAACTACTAATTAAAGTTGATCTTGAAAATGTACTTTATACAGTGCAGTCATTGAATGTTCCCGTTTGCCTCGAAAGATAAAAAAACAGAAACTAACGAGAAGAGAAACGGGAGCCGTGTCAACCGTCCGTTTGGGTTTTCCTCTGAGCGCTGTCGTCGCGGTGACATCACCGTGTCCTGAGCCCAACATAGCGCACCCGAGCCAAACCCTGCTATTGTACAGCAGATAAGACAGCGGTCTATCTCCTAGAACAGCACGCGCTCCGCCGCACTGCCTTTGGCTATCTCCCGCGTAGCTTTATAGGGTCTATCAATAGCCGTGTCAGGGGCCTTCAACGGGGCCACGTAAACCCACCCTCTGGTCTCCGAACCATTACAACGCGTCCTATGATCAGATAAGGAGGTTGGTTAGATCTCCATTGATGTGGGCTGGGTACGAGCAGAGGCACGCACAGAGAGTCTCACCGTCCTAGGCGAGCGTGTAGATCTGACAGAGGGAGGAAAGGGAGAACGCTGATTTCTCCCACTGACATTATGATCTATGGGGTGAGGGATTTGTCACTAGTAATTTAGGAGGTTCAAACAAGCCTCTGAAGAAGATGTTAAGCGATGACAAACTGAAGTTACACACACTTGCGAAACAACAAAGGTATGCGTGCGCGATCACACAAATATAGCTGTGTATCAAGCATGGGGTCCTATTTAAACGTGTGAACACAAAGAGTCGTTTTGGCTACCGTCCTGCTCAGTCTTGGTCAGCTCCACCAGTTTCTTCTGCTTCAGAGTAGTGTGTGTGTGTGTGTGTATGTGTGTGTGTGTGTGTGTGTGTGTGTGTGTGTGTGTGTGTGTGTGTGTGTGTGTGTGTGTGTGTGTGTGTGTGTGTGTGTGTGTGTGTGTGTGTGAGTGAGTGTAACAGGAGTGACTGTCCTACCGTCCTGCTCGGTCTTGGTCAGCTCCACCAGCTTCTTCTGCTTCAGCGTGTCCACCACGTCGGCCAGGCTTCCTTTGCGACGCTCCGGCGTTCCAAAGGCCAGCCCACCCAGCAGGTCGCCGCCGCGTTCCCGGGAATACTCCTCCGGCTTGGGCGGAGAGGTGGAGTCATTCCGGTAGGAGTAGAGGGAACAGCCTTTGCTGCTGTCGTTTTCCTACAAACAAAGACAAGCAACGACATGAGGTTGTCACGGTTGGGAAGTCAGGAAAGTGACCTTACCTTTAACATTAGCTACTCGCTAATAAAGACTGCATGGAGACACGTACCAGGACACTGGGGAATCCCACCAATGCACTTTCCCTTCAAAGCACTGCCTCTGAATGGCAGGCTCCATTTCACAGCTTGTCAAACTATTCATGTCATTGGCCCAGTGTGATTTTGCTTGTTGTTGTGAATCATTGCATTAAACCTCTTGACAACATGCTCTGGACAGAGTCAGTCTGCTGCTACAATGAACAACCACCACTCATAACCTTGACGTGGTGCAACTGACATGGCAATAGGAAAAATGGACGGTTTTTAACAGACAGTCTGACGCCACAATGCTTGGAAGCCTTTCAAAACTAAACAGGTTGTCGTAGTACTTTGATCACACGTGGAACCATTACATCACGTAAAATAAATCAACTTTGTGGTAAAAATGTGGCTTTAGTAAAGTTTGAGTTCTGCTCTGTTTTCAGAACACTACTTCCTGACCAAGGAGATAAAGTATGGACTCCATCCAGCTACACTGCTCAACTCCAGACACTTAGAGACAGGTGCTCCAAAACAAGGGCTATTCCTGTATGTTTTCTCCCCCCTGGTACAGAGCAGGGGGGTCAGCAGAAGACATTGGGAGGCTTACGTTTCAAAGACAAGGGACTTTGGCTAACAGTGACATCTTAAGGCGTCCTTGAAAGCCTTCCAAGTCTTTCAGCTCTGTTGTGCAAATTGTTTTTGAGTTGGGCAATGCCTCTGCATTGAGTGTGTCAGATGCATTCTGTACAGGGCATGTTTGTGTGGGTGGGTCGGTTGGTCTATGATACTGGGAGGGGACTCTGAACAACTATGCAGTTAAAAACATGGAGATAGCAGCTACTTTCACTTGTGTGGGTCCTGGTTTGCAGATTGATAATAATAATAATAATAATAATAATAATAATAATAATAATAATAATAATAATAATAATAATACAAAAACGTTAGCTTCCAAAACTATTCATATAGTTCAAGTCAAATAAAAATAAGTCTGGAGGAGTCAACGGGAGCCGAAGTTAAAGAAGCATGGAGACACTGTGGAGCTGAGGGGGATGAAAGGAGCCGTGGAGCTGGATAGGGAGTCCTGTCTGCACTGCCTGTAGCATTGCCTGCAGCACAACCTCCACAAAGGACCATTGTGTGGCTTGGTGCTCGTGTTCAGGTCTACATGCATGTGTATATGCTGGTCATCAGCATTGCATCTTCAAATGAGGAGGTCACTTGCAAAACCTGCCAAGTCAGAGGGCGTTCATTCTTCAGACAAGCAGCTTTTGTGTCTTAGGATTTATGTACAATTATTTCAGTGTCATTTATACTGACTTTGCATGTTTTGATCCTCATTATTTTATGTGGAACGTCATCATGTCATTGTGTTAGCCAAGGGGAATAACTCTGTTGTTATGAATAAATGACTTAGCAAGCTATGCGGGTGGCCTCCTCCTATAGTATGTCCCATGGAGGGCTTGGGTTTGTGGTGCATGTCTCACCCTCGTAGTGGGCCCTATGCTCTCCCACTCTGATTCGTGGTTGTCTCTGATTAGCGGGCGCTCATCGTTCTGGCTCTGATTATGTGGAGGGGGAGGGGAGGAGTCCTGGATTTCTCTGTCGTCATTGGCCCACGCCGAATTGTCTTGACCAACCGCTTCGTCGTCTTCTGTCGTCGGGGGAAACGGAGGTGTGGCACGCTTGGATGACATCATTCTGTGGGGCAAAAAATAAGCCGAAGTTTTCATTTAGACCTTTTATGACAAGATTCTCCATGACCAACTCTCTGTAAGACTTTAGCGAAAGATATGAGCAACAAGTGACGCCCTCAAATCTGTATCTCTGTATCATATTGGAGACGCACAAACCCAAACACACTAACGTACTGTAGTCTGCCTATCTCATAGGTCAAATCTATTTAACGCCATGCCAGCACTGGGTTGTGCTATGATCTTACAGAAGAGCTTCTGTGAAAACTGGTGTTTCCTCACATATGCCTCAGGCCTGTAAGACTCACCAGTAAATAAATCAAGTAGTACAATAAGTTCATACACACCCACACACACTGGAAATCCCAGCGCGTTAATTGACTAAACAGCTTCATCCAGGGAGACAGACTGAAGCGTCGCGGTGAGTGTGTGTTTACCACGGAGCACGGACTACTGTGTCTTTGACATGAAATATCTTGCCCACTCAGCATTAGTGCTCCATAAATCACGGCTGGCTTTCTATCTCTGAAATATGCTGTCTCCTGGGCACTGCTGAACATAAATCGAACTTTCCCTCGTATATCTGGACGGAGAGAAGCAATGGGGGAATTAAGAGAGGGAGCAGGAGGATGAAAACAGAAAGTAGAAGGACTGGGAAGAAAACGAAGAGAAAGAATGGAGAGCAGAAGCATGCGTTTGAGCGTTGGTTTGATGCAGGTTGAGAGGGCATGTTCACAGATACAGTGTAATAGTTTGGAGATTTGCTGGTGGATCAGAAGTGAGAGACGGTAACGTTAAATTGGAGTAGAATGCATCAATTTCAACTTTAAACGGCCTTCAGTATAATTCCGAGGAAATCCCAGGGAAAGTCACAAAGTATAGCATGTCGCACACACAAACTGTTCTAGATCAATGACACGTTACACCAGCTCTGACCTCACGCTAACCCCGAGGATGATGTCAGAGAACCAGTCACCCCGGGACTAAATTTAACGCAAATACATACACTTGTGCCCAATGGCCTCTTCAATGATACCTTGGCCCCTAGAAGGAAAATATACCAGGCTAGTTTACTCTGCTTATAAACATTAATGTAGGGTTGAATAGCATCTTCGACTACAAATACACACTTCCAGAAACCATGGATAACGAGCGAGCAATCGCTCGACAATTCCAGTATTTCCTGGCCGTGGGACAGAAAAAGAAAAAAACAAACATGCTCATCACTTACCAACAAAGTTTAACTCATGCCACCATGTAGCTAAGCGATAAGGTCAGTTTGTTCAAAAACAAACTGCACTGTTCCACCAAGGAGACATGGGGACTAAAGAGGAGTGAGGAGACACAAGAGAAGAAGGGGCCTATATTTAGCTGACAATATTGCTGCTGCTGTGTTTATGGGGGGCTTAAAACTTAGCTGGCTTCTTGGAACCGACTTCTCATATAGCCAGGAATGCCAGGCCTCATAAATTGCTGCCACTGATATGGTTTCATCACGCAACAGAGCTCGAGGCTATTAGTTAAAGCATTAGCAAAGCCCGGCCTTGTCTGAATGGTTAGCATTACCTCAACTCCATCACTAACACAGCCAGCACACTGGACAATAGCAGCAATCACTGGGACTTGAGTTTGGCATCCCAAACAATGAGTAATTCTTAAAATATAAGACGAAAATGACGGTGGCGTTTCTTCTCTTGCCTGCAGCAATCCAAAAGAAGGAACGTGTTGGTAAAATTAGCCTCCCTATCGCCATCGCTCATAAGGTCTTTTGTACACACTAGAGATGCGCACTGTAGATGATTACAGCGTTGTCAGAGCATAAGAAAAACATTTCCATCCACCCAGCTCCAATTACCATGGCGGCCATGCTGCTGATGTACACATGCACACAAACGCACGCACGCACGCACACACACACACACACACACACACACACACACACACACACACACACACACACACACACACACACACACACTTTGTTGATGAATCACAAAGAGACAGAAGGACATCCTGGAAAATGAGGGTGATTTCCCTGTAAACTGAATCTCACCACAGTCAATAATTCGGTTGGTGGGGAGAAGTGCTGGGAGCACCGCAGAGAAATGGAGTGATTGCATTTTTACCGACAGACAGGGAGGCCCGTCCCTGAAGGTGGGCGTCAGACGGGCCGACAAAAGATTGATTTTGGCGGCCTACCAGGGTGTCGACGAGAGGGTAATGAGACAATGATGGCATAGTGATGGTCTGCGCAAAAAAAAGGAAACAAGAGTCACAAATCCACGGCACGTCGCGAGGATCCTCAGAAGCCGTGAAATGTTCCCGGGCTGTTCTACCGCAAGCCCCGAGGACACACTGGTGATGAAAAACAGCCAAAACCCACTTATCATATGAGAGGGGCTGATTAAAATTCCCTGAAGATCAATTGTTTTATAAGTACATAGGCGGCGCACTGTTTGACGTGGGCAAATATGTTCCCTGTCATTTGTTCAAAGTCATATGGGGCGGGAAGTGAAAATGAAGAACAACATTTCTATTCTGGGAAACAAAAGTGTTAGTTTAACAATTTGAGAGAACAAGACTCATTCCCAGAACACTACAGCCGGTATTTTCATAGCGATACAATATCTATGACTCCATCTAATCATAGTTCTGGAAAAGTCAAACTGAGGAATTACTTATCACACACACACACACACACACACACACACACACTCCGTATCTACTTACAGTTATCTTTGGACATTTGGCGTCAAATAGGCTTTCTCCAGCACCGCGTAGCCTTTGAGTGATGAACTTAAAACCTACTTTAAAATGGACACCAACTTTGAATCCTTTTCGTGAGTCTATAGAAAAGCGATGGAGGGGATTTGGCAGGACGTCAGCATGGCTCCGATCCGGCCCTGGAACCTGGCTCCTTGGCCAAAACATTCAGCGCATTGTGGAGACGGGAAGAAGAGGGACCTGAGACAGATGAGAGGGAGCAAGCTAGGGCCCCCCTCTCAGGAGAACAGGACACAAAGCGCCATTCACAGCCCAGGTCGCCGCTACTTGTGGAGCGAGAGGAGGGCTCCAACAAAGGCCTTTGATTCGACCAATTGAGTGTAAAATCTCCAGCCACCCCAGCTGAAGTGAACTGAGGAATGGGAAATGCCAGAGAGACAAGAGACTGAGAAAACACAAGACCACAGGAAAAAAAGAGCGAGACCAAGAAGCAAGGATCGCTTAGAACATGTACGACATTCAATGATAGGATGGGTAGATAGTAATCGTTGTGCCACAAACAGTTACGGTTAAGGTTTTCGTACATCGGTGGACTCAGATTTAAATCAAATCTACGTGAAATGAGAGCGGTTCACACAGAGTCCCCCCGCTCCCCCCTCTCCAAGGAAAACAACCACGGATATCTGAACGGCTCTGCCAGAGCATCCCTCAGTCTGTCCGGACTGCCATTAGATCATCTCAGAGCTCTCAGAACAGAGGGAACTGTCATGGTCCAGACATGTGGAATGTGGACACACACACAGCCCTGCTTTCTCCCTGAGATCCCTCAAAAAAAAAAAACATTCCAACGATTTGCCCAAAATAGAACTGTTCGCCAGCCAGCCTTGCCCCGGAACCCCCCCTCCTCCCCCCTAAACAGGCCAATTTTTGTCAGTGCCCTAATGACAAGAAAAGCAGTTTTGTTTCATGCCATTCCGATCCCTTAAATGGACGTTGTGTGAGAAGGAGGTGGAGGAAAAGAAGGGATTTGGGAAAGGCTCCCGTCAGGGTGGACCTCCACATGACAGGCACAGAGAGTCACTGAGGGCCACTTCAGAGCACGCAGCTGCCTAGTGTCATTCCTTCAATGACCTTTAGATGACTTCCAACAAACAATGAAGGGACTTGTGAAGTAGGCAAACATCACCGGAGTTGGCACGTACTCCGTGTGTGTGTGTGTGTGTGTGTGTGTGTGCGTGTGCGTGTGTGTGAACACATTCATCAACCGTTGCAGACCCAGATAAATCCTTTCATGTGTCCAACGTGAAGACAGAGAGGAATGGAAAGCCATTGTTGGAGCGGCGGTGCGCTGCCGCGGGCCTGAACGTGCTGGACTCTCAAAGCCATTGTTGGAGCGGCGGTGCGCTGCCGCGGGCCTGAACGTGCAGCACTCTCAAACGGCTCCTGAGTACAAGGGCCAAATCATCAGCACCTTGAGAATGTGGAGCTGTGTCCACACACCGTCCTGCTGGGATGTGTGTGACCGCTGAGCGCAGGTGAGGCAGGGAGTGGCTCGGCCCACATTCAGCAGGTCACCTCTGCTGGACTACAGAAGGCGCTTGAGGACATATCAAGCCTGTTCCCCCCCACCCAAAACGTTACTTTGGGACATTGAGAGTAAATTAGCAATTAGCTTGAATGGAGATGTCGTAGAAAGAATGAAAGAAGAAAGAATAATTTTCCCTTACGTACACGCGGGCGTACGCGTGGTCGATAGCTTCCTTCATCGGTCATATGGAAAATCTCAGAAGAAACCGATGGGGGCCCCCCCCCGTTGAAGAGGATGAATGCATCGTCTATGTGTCTGGCTGAAACACAACACACTCCTCTATGGAGGCTCTCTCTATTCTGGGGCCGCCTGAGCCGGGGGCCCGGGCCCAAACCGCTGCCCCGCTGCAGCATCAAGGAGTGGCCTTATTGACCAACACCCCTCCCTTGTGCCGGTGTTTTCCCTGGCCGGGGAACACACCCGGGCCAGCACAGACGCAGCACACACAGGCCTACGTCCACCTACAGAGGCCCGCCATTCAAGACCAAAGTCAACACGGCGGCGGCTCCAATGGGCCATTTGTCCGCTCCGCTCGCTAGCAGTGTTCCGCCAACTCCACCCCCCCCCCAGTACATCAGTATATTTCTCTCCTGCTCCCGTCAGGTGCTGTGTGCCGTCTGCTGCCCTTCCCCTCGGTTGTCCGATGTGTCCGGGGCTTGCACGTCTGCGGGAAGCGAAACGCGGCGACGCTCGCGAGGGGACCGCAGCGGGCGTACGTTCTCTCCTTCCTCTGTGGGCCGGGCCGACTGGCTCCGTCGTTCTCCCCAGCTCCCTGCGAGGCGGACGGAGCGGCCGAGCGATAGCCTGGCGTCCGGGGTGACTCTCCGCTGCTCTGAAACCCCCCCCCCCCTGCCCCGCCGCTCCCAGCCCCTCCCCTTATCATAGTCCCTGAGCTCTTCACACGGGTCAACACAGCTGGGCTGAGCGTCGTGGATAAGCTCGTTACACAAGTGCAAGCCTCGCGGGGCGACCTTAGCTTCAACTCCAAAGAGGCTGTAAACAAGGGGCAATCCCATTATCCTAATAATACACGTTGACGAGGCCCCACGGACGCTCTTTGCTTTGAGTAGAAGACAACCTACGCCACCAGGCAAGACACTGGACGCTGTGGAGGCCCCTGGGCCTTTTTCAAAGGGATCGAAATACATAGGAGCTCAACTATCAACCCCACATAGATTAGGAGGCACGTGGAGTCCTTCCCAGCCTACGAGCGTGAGAGGAGTTTGCTTTCTGTGTTTAAGAGGGACTGACACAGAGACCGAATTTTATGAGCGCAGGGTGCTGACCAAGAACAAATCTGTCTGCTGCAGCTGCCTTCACACATATTTCAGAGCCCGTGCGTCTCAGAGCCCCGGGGCCGACCGCAAACAAAGCGAGCTTTAAAAAAGACATTAGGCCCCGCGAGGGGCAACCCGGCGTCGGAACAATCACCCACCGGGTTGGCGTGCTCGCTCGCGCCGCGTGCCCGGGTGTTTGTCGTCACGTCGTCCTCCGTGGCCGCGTGAAGCAGAAGTGACGCGAGAGCCACACAAGGGCCCACGCCGCTCCCCGTCCGCACGGGGGCCCGCGTCGCTTCCCGTCCACACGGGGGCCCGCGTCGCTCCCGGTCCGCACGGGGGCCCGCGTCGCTCCCGGTCCGCACGGGGGCCCGCGTCACTCCCTGTCCACACAGAGGCAGAGAGCACGCTGAAGCTAAGGCGAGCGGACGCGTGTCACTCCCAGGCCACACTCAGCTGCTGACATGGCCCGGATTCTAAATCGCTGATGGTTTCTGAAAGTGACAGACTATGGCCTGAGACAGAAATCACTAAGTATGCGGTTGTGTGGGGATTAGGGTTACGCTGTATGTTTGAGCGGCTTCCTGGGGAACAAGTGAGAGTACGCTGATGTGAATGCAGCAGAATGGAGACTCCTCTGCTCAGTAAAGGATCATGTGAATGCAGTAGAATGGAGACTCCTCTGCTTAGTAAAGGATCATGTGAATGCAGCAGAATGGAGACTCCTCTGCCAGGGTAAAAGATCATGTGCGGAGGCATCCAAACAGGTGGCTCTTAAAGCGCTAAAGCCCCTGTAACTCAGGATTAACAGTGACAAGGCTCTTCCCTGGAAGACCCCTGCTGTAATCCCCCCGCTGCCTTTCTCTTCTTTGACAATGTGCTTTGTCCCTCAATTAAATATGACTGGTGAGCACAATGTGGCTGTATTATTCAAAACGCCACCGTTTCCAAACATAATTCTCCTTCAATTATGAAAGGCCATGAAAGTGTAATGGGCCCAGATGGTGCACCGACCGTGCCATGCAAGGTACAATGTGAGGCTTCAGTTCTGGTTTGACAGTTCAACTTTGTTTCATATTGTTTGTATGTGTGTGTGTGTGTATAATACTAAAACAGAGTCTAGTCAGTCATTCCAATGGGGAATGGATTCATTGGGTAGATTTGACTCCGCTTTCAAGTGGCCCTCACAACTCCATTTGGTTTTCTAGGGTCACTGCATGCTGTAGGGACAAATGCCGAACAAAATCACAATGGAAAAAATAAAATAAAAAAATAAAAAATTGAAAGTTGAAAACTTTGAAAAGTAACATTCAAGTCAAAGTGCAGTGTTGTGGTCCTTGGAGACCGTGTCAATGGTAAAACAAGATTGTTAACAGTTTAATGAGTAAAAAACGTAATAAAGTCATTTAAAATACTGGCAAGAAAGAGATTATGACCATGTTCATATTGCAAGCCTTAGCTCTCAATTTGGATGTATTGCTCAGATCCGATGTTTGGCTGTTCACATTATTTTTGAAACGTGGCCACAATGACAAAGATGTCACACGCAGCATGCGAGATCTAGAGTGACATGAAAATCACATGGATTCCGACATGACCATTCAGACTGAGGTAGCATTGCAAAATATCGCACCTGTATCGGATTAAGGACCACATGTGAAAGTGGCCCGAATCCAAACAGAAAAGATCAGATTCCATGTGATTTGTGCTGTTCACACTGTTATGGGAAAGCAGATCTTGGGCCACCTTTGCCTGCAGTGTGAACGTAACTTAAAGGGTGCCATAGAGAGACATTTAAACCAGGCAGAGACTCATTGAAGAGGAGGTGGAGGTAAAAAGCGGAGCAGTGAGACGAGTACCGGGTCCTGGGGCTCGTACCAGGAACTCTCAGGATCCTCTACCCGCTCTGGGAGCAGTGGTGGGCGGGTCGCAGCCAGACTCAGGTCCCATAGTGGGCCGCATGTCACAATCTAAACTAATCTCCCTGCGTGTTATCCCCCAGTCAGACCAGGACACAGCACTACTGCCTCACCAAAGGCCTGTGTACGAGTGTGTGTCTCTATGTGGGACTCCCTCTATGAGTGTGTGTCTCTATGTGGGACTATGTGGGTGTGAGTGTGTGTCTCTATGTGGGACTCCCTCTATGAGTGTGTGTCTCTATGTGGGACTATGTGGGTATGAGTGTGTGTCTCTATGTGGGACTCCCTCTATGAGTGTGTGTCTCTATGTGGGACTATGTGGGTATGAGTGTGTGTCTCTGTGTGGGACTCCCTCTATGAGTGTGTGTCTCTGTGTGGGACTATGTGGGTACGAGTGTGTGTCTCTGTGTGGGACTCCCTCTATGAGTGTGTGTCTCTGTGTGGGACTATGTGGGTACGAGTGTGTGTCTCTATGTGGGACTATGTGGGATGAGTGTGTGTCTCTGTGTGGGACTATGTGGGTATGAGTGTGTGTCTCTATGTGGGACTATGTGGGTACAAGTGTGTGTCTCTATTTGGGACTATGTGGGATTCGCTGTATGAGTGTGTGTCTCTATTGGGACTATGTGGGATTTGCTCTATGAGTGTGTGTCTCTATGTGGGACTATGTGGGTACGAGTGTGTGTCTCTATTGGGACTATGTGGGATTCGCTCTATGAGTGTGTGTTTCTATGTGGGACTTTGTGGTTGTGTGTGTGTGTGTGTGTGTGTGTGTGTGTGTGTGTGTGTGTGTGTGTGATGTGTGTGTGTGTGTGTGTGTGTGTGTGTGTGTGTGTGTGTGTGTGTGTGTGTGTGTGTGACTGTGTGTGTGTGTGTGTGTGTGTGTGTGTGTGTGTGTGTGTGTGTGTGTGTGTGTGTGTGATTTCCAGTGTGTGTGTCCGCGTGCTCGGGGGTTCCAGGACGGTATACCTGCACGCCTAACAATGATCCGCTAACTCCCATCAACCTCACAGTGCTTTCCCACACAGCAGAGGAGAGGTAGCCCGACACACAGTCACGAGGTCGGTCGGTTTGGTGCGTGGCCGGCCGGCCAATCCCCCCCCCCTTCTCCGCGCCACACAGGGTAGTTATTGTCCTCCGCGGGGCACCCAGCAAACGCAGAGCTATAGTGCAGCCCATTAATCCGGCTGAGCACGGCGCTCCCTGAGACCTGAGAGCAGCGGCAACGCCGAAGAAGACCTGCGGCACGTCGGGGGTGGGGGGGGGGGGGGTGCACCTGAAGTCATGCGTGGCGTGACACGCCGACACCTGCGCTCGAACGTGTCCAAGTAGGCCCCTGTCCTCACCGCGCAGCACACACTATACCTGGAATCTGTTCCAACAGCTGTTCAGAGATCTCTTACATTCAGATAATGATATCAGCGCAATCTCTGCGAAGACCGGAGGGAGGATTCGATTGCACGGTCAAGGAGGGAGGCAGTGTTGTTGTTTTTTCTCCCCCCGCTGCTATTTAGAGCTACTTATCTCCAATCTTTCCCTCTCCCTCCTCTAATGTGCTGACCTTCTGAGAGTCTACCCCTCCCACCCGTCCACTACACCTCTCCACGGTCCATCCCCCCATTCTGCCCCCCCCCCTTCCAGCTCAGTCCCTTCTTCGCACGCAGCTCTCCGTCTCACGGTTGTAAATCTCTGTTAGTCCTTTATTAGCTATGCCTGATGGATTAACACCGGCGGCTGGTCTCTGGGCCTAAGTCATGTATTAGCTAACTACACAATGATCTCTAGGCCTAAGTCATGTATTAGCAAACTACACAATGGTCTCTGGGCCTAAGTCATGTATTAGCTAACTACACAATGGTCTCTGGGCCTAAATCATGTATTAGCTAACTACACAGTGGTCTCTAGGCCTAAATGTATCATGTCCCTGGGCCTATTAGCTAACTACACAATGGTCTCTGGGCCTAAATCATGTATTAGCTAACTACACAATGGTCTCTGGGCCTAAGTCATGTATTAGCTAACAACACAATGGTCTCTGGGCCTAAGTCATGTATTAGCTAACTACACAGTGGTCTCTAGGCCTAAGTCATGTATTAGCTAACTACACAATGGTCTCTGGGCCTAAGCTAACTACACAGTGGTCTCTAGGCCTAAGTCATGTATTAGCTAACTACACAATGGCGTCCACTCACCGTGTCCGGGGTGGAGAGGGAAAAGATGCGGTACAACAGAATTGAACATGTTTGGCTATCTTTGTCTTATCCAGTAACAGTCCAGTCCAGTGGAGGCTATCTGATGAAGGGATACGTTTGTCTCACTGTTCAAATCCAACTTGACGATTCAATTTTCAATAGGGGGGAATCGTTTGAACAAAATATGATTCAAAATAATGAATGAATACAAAGGAAACAGTACATGATAGACTGAGCATAGAGCTGCCAGACGGGCTCCTTGGAGATTTACCTTAACGACTTTACAAACAGTCACTGGCCCACTGCCAAGTTCAGCTACACTGAACATTTGACCTGTACAGTCCTGTGCTGTCAGTCTATCTGAACGCCACCTGATGTACACTCAGAGAGAGATTTATGACCACAATTGACCAACCATCAACTGCCTATATATAGGTAGTCTAGAAAACAACAAAATAATACTTACAACTAGATTTATTAGATCGATTGAGACATTTGGGGTACAGTGTACTGTAGGACTACTATCGAATAAATAAGCATGATTTGCTGCTGGGGAATTACTATTATGGTCCAGACCATTTTGGATTCAACTCCTAATATTTCTTTTATAGTTTCTTTATCTCTTTTAGCGTGTGTGTGCTTTCATTGATCCTGCGCGCGACCCCATTGATCTTCCAGGAAACTATAGGAATAGTTCTGGATTACTCACAGATTAGGAGGAGCGCTTCCACATGGCGTGCTCTGTATTTAGCAGGTGTAAAGTCCCATTGTGAAGAATAGGGGTGTCAACGTGACGGGCAGAGAGATGGACAGATAGAGCGCTTTCGGCCCCGGCACCCTTCCTGCTCTTAATCCCGCCTCATCCTGTTGTCGTAGGGATTAGTTACTCTCTGTAAGGGACGTAATTATCTGTACGTGAACGCGCGCGCCCGCGCACACACACACACACACACGCGCACGCGCACACACAGACGCACACACAAAACACACAGTCGGCCCCTTTGAGGGAGAAGACAGCACGTGCGCAGACGCACACACACACACACACACATACACACACACACGCACACATACACTTTCCTTAAACCACAGGTGCCTTATGGCTAATTGACTTTGACAAAGAACAAAAGGAGGGGATGAGAGGATTGAGAGAGCAGATCCCGGGGGCTTAGTCCCTGGACGGTGATTAAACAGGAGGACACTGACACTTTGTCTCCGTCCCTGGCTGAGCCTTCTGTCCCGCATAGCTGCAGGGTCAAAGACGCTGCCACATATACAGGCAAAGGTTTGGACTCACGCTCCCACTCACGTCAATGGTGTGTCCAAACTTTTGACTGGTACTGTACATGCATCTAAAGTGTACTAATTATTGGACCCAATAAATAAACCCACAAACAAAGGCTGGATGTATTATAATATTCATAAACCTGTTTTTCTATTGCCCCCTCAAGTTTTTCTTTTGATGTGAATAGCCATGTGGTACTCATGAAGAGTTAGACTCTGTTGTCATTTAATTCATTTGAACGACTAAACTCTAGTAATTCACTGTAACTACAACGCAATGAAGTGACCCAGTTGATTGAAAAGCCAAAGTCGTGTCCCCTGTGGGCCGCTGCTACAATGGCTTCCATTGGATTAAGTTCGAGCAGGCTTTGTTTAAAGCTGGCGCAAATCTAATCAAGAGAAGGACTCCAATTATGCTCACTTGTACTTAAACGATCTGATCACTAAAAATGGAGAGGGGGAGCTTCAGTATGGAATCTAATGGCCCGGCCATTAGGGTTCGTTTATTTTGGCTGACAGCAGCTTTACAACGAACTGCAACTGTTTTTACAGTAATGAGAAAAGCTCTAATTAGGGAACCGTCATCTGCTGAAGATTTAACCCGCTGAGCTGCATTAGGGGTCAGCGCGGTGTTCTTTGATCGTCGGTAAAGGATGCACGAAAGAGAAAAGCTTCATGTTGCACTAAAGAGCAAAGCTACAGTCACAACCTCTCAGCAGTCTTAGTCCAAGTAGGAGTTTCCTTACTTCTCTTCCTTGCTTCCCACCCCATTCCTCTTCGCTGAATAGGCCACTCTCGCTTCTTAAAATCTGGAACGCTCGTTCAAACGCTCTTTCACCCACATTATTCATTGTGAGATCGGCCAGGTCCAGTCAGTTGGCCAACAGCTGAGCCTGACCCGGAACTTTGAACCCTGACCCCGGATAGTTAAAACAGGAAGCAGTACACGAGAGAGTTTGAGATCGGGCCGCATTTTTCATCCGGAGCATGCAGAGTGTACCAGTTGGTGTGGTGCAACAGGGGATTAGTGGATGAGCAGAAAAAACCCACACAAGCACACACGTTGACTCACGCGTACACTCACACACACACACACACACACACACACACACACACACACACACACACACACACACACCTCATCTCCCTTAAACGCCAACCAGCAATGACAAAACCTCTCCCGGATTTACTAACACACAGCCGCATAAATCCACAATTTGTGTGTTGACAGCTTCCCGTTGGAGTGTGTAGGAATAATGAGTGGACAGCTCTGTCCCGTGGGGGAGTCACACAGATCACATGGGGGGCTCCCGCACTGTGACAGTCTGGGATTTGGCCCCGGGGCCCAGTGACATATGCCACAGTGCATCGGACGTCAGGCCCCCTGAAAGGATGAAGTGTGCTTGGATGTTTGCTGGACAAAGTAAGGCATTCGGATGAAGAGGATGAATAATATTACTGCTGTTATAAAGTTTGCAGTGGTGATGAAGATGATGATGATGATGGAAATGACCATGATTACTGTGCTGTTGCTTCTGCTAAAGATGAGGATGAAGATGACAATGGCGACGGTCATTCTGAAGACTACGGGGCAGGACTAGGAGGACGGCGACATTGCTTTACCCTAAAGGCAGGCCTATCAAAAAGGCAGAAGAAAGACCCATGTGTTGCCCATCGAGTGTGTTGGGCTGAAGTCTTCAGGAGGGCTTCTTCGGTGCGGAGGAAGCCAAACTCACCACAGTCCTCCATCTCACCGACAGTTCAGCGCGTCCCCTCACCTTTCCCTGCCTCCTTCCTCCCTCTATCTGTGCGTGACCTCATACGAGGAGGCTCTCCCAAAGCCACGGAGGGAGAGCGACCCACCGCCGTGCCGGGGAAGCAACAGGCCCCGCTGCGGTTTGGAGGAAGACGAGAGGGGAAAGAGTGAGTCAGCCCCGCAGCATCTTCCTCGTCTCCACTTGACGTCAACCAAAGGGGATGAAACGGGCAGGATGCTATTCGAAACCGCCACCCATTTCAAGGGAAATCAACGGGAGAGAAGGAGTTAATTGGGTGGGTTTCTTCAGAGAGAGAAAGAGTAAAGTGTAGGTTCCGCACTGTTGGCGGCTTGGAGCCCCCCGTGTACGACTTAGATCCGACCACGCTCTCCTTACGCAACCCGCGAGCCCTTTAAACAGAACCATGTGGACGTTGGGTGGGAGCTTAATGTGTGTGTGAGAGAGAGAGAGAGAGAGAGAGAGAGAGAGAGAGAGAGAGAGAGAGAGAGAGAGAGAGAGAGAGAGAGAGAGAGAGAGAGAGAGAGAGAGAGAGAGATACAAAGAGATACAGAGAGAGAGAGAGAGAGAGAGAGAGAGAGAGAGAGAGAGAGATACAGAGAGAGAGATACAGAGAGAGAGAGAGAGAGACAGAGAGAGAGAGAGACATAGAGATACATAGAGATACAGAGAGAGAGAGAGACAGAGAGAGATAGAGAGAGCAGAGAGAGAGAGAGAGAGAGAGAGATACAAAGAGAGATACAAAGAGAGAGAGAGAGAGAGAGAGAGAGAGAGATACAGAGAGAGAGAGAGAGAGAGAGAGAGAGAGAGAGAGAGAGAGAGATACAGAGAGAGAGAGAGAGAGAGAGAGAGAGAGAGAGAGAGAGAGAGAGAGAGAGAGAGAGAGAGAGCGAGTGAGAGGGGAGAGAGAGAGAGAGAGAGAGAGAGAGAGAGAGAGAGAGAGAGAGAGAGAGAGAGAGAGAGAGAGATACAGAGAGAGAGAAAACACTGGCAAATGTGTTTATTGTACAAACACACTTAGGTTCTAGACATACAGAGAAGGACACCCTCGACCCTAATCAAAAGAACCGTGTCTAATTTGCTTTGAACACATTTGATGCGTACCTCCCCAGAGACCTGAAATGCATATGAATTTATTTGGATATTTTTAGATGGCCCTATTTATAAAGAGTGAACTTTTAGATGCTTTACCTCCGCCATAGACACAATAATATATTGTACATAGAATCATGTCAAATTTGTGATGATTTTTTTTGCTAATTATTTCGTTAAACATATCCATTAGTAATTTAAAATGACTAAGATTGTGGCACAGTCCAGTTCCCATACCCTGATCTCATCATGGCCAGAGAAAAGGCAGTGAGAGCTAGACTCTTATTTGGTTCTGGGAGAGCCAAACTGGCAACCTTTGAGGAATCATTAACTTGTTAGCCCATTAGCTCCCTGCAAATCTGTCTTGAGGGCTTTGAAGTCTTTATAAATGGCTTCCAATCAGACTTCTCATGCTTAACAACAGCATCCCCGGCATGGAGAGGCCGTGCAGATGAACCAAGCCACTCCAAAACAAGCACGACAAAGAATGACCACTGATACCACATGATTTGAAAAGGAATGACCAATAAAACCATCGGACAAAAAGCTTACACAGTAGCTGAAATGAGCTTAAATCGGATCCCAAAATGTAATCTGGTTTTGCTCCAACTGTGCTAATCAGTATTCCAAAGAACACTGATGTAACTTCCTTTTTGCACTGTTATTGTGCTGATGAATTACTCATACTTTATTTTTATTTTCACTTATCTGCTTACTGTAAAGTGACCTTGAGTGTCTTGAAAGGCACCCTAAAATATGATGAATTATTATTATTACCTGGAGGTCAGCCTCAGTGTTCTGACAGAGTGTGTGCATCGTTGAAGGACAATAGACAATAACAGCCCGGGCCACGCCAGGCTGGGATTCAGAGAGCGGCTAGAGTATCCAAGGGGCACACGTCTTTTTGAAACTGTTGCTGAGCCGTTAGGGGTGAGTAGAAGTGGACTCACTGCGGAACGTCTCAACCTTAGGACTACATCGCTTACGAGACAAAGCAGGGAGACACAATACGTCTCTGCTATCACGACAAGTTAGCTTTCTAAAGACCCTAATCGTGTTAGGAGCCTCCCCTTTTGTCTGTTACCACCATGTCATTCCATTTTCAAAGGCAATTGATCTTAAAAGAGACAATAATGCTATTTCAACTTCCTCGCTAAACCTGATAACATTAAGAAGTTAGAGAGCGATTGATGAAATTAAAAGCAAGGTTAAGTGGTCTGGGTGTTTTGTTTTTTCAAACCAAGTTTTTTACTTAAAAGTTGAAGAGGACAGAGAGATCGTTTTGAAAGAACTATGAATTTTGGTTTAAAAATCGACGGGGCAATTTTAAGTAAACCCGCTTAAGTCCATTGAAATGTCATGGCAGGACGAAATCTTCTGGACCTTTCAATTGAGCAGACTACGTATGTACAGGAGCAGCAATTCCCACAAAGCGTTAGTCAAGTTCTTCACCTGAAAAACATGTAAATATCTTCAAATGAAAGGTCTGCCTTTGTCATAATTCTATTTCCAATCCAGAGTACAGAAAAAAATTATGTGTCACTGTCCAAGCACTTTTGTGAGTGATAAAACCACCCCTAAAACACTATCCAAGTGTAATCAAAGTACTCAAAATAAATGTACTAAATAAACTTGGTCCATTCTTCAACAAAGTAGTTTGCTATTTTAAATCGTGAAACATGCTCATTTAAATACGCCATTAAACAAGTCTTTCAACCAAAGAATACAATGGACAAATAAGTCACACAAAGGCAAAAGCAGGTTCAAAAGCCAAAGAGCATCAGGTAAACCAGTGGCTGAGTTTCAAATGGCACGT
>JAPMUY010003960.1:0-65000 GCA_026901105.3 Galaxias olidus | reverse complement strand
GCTCCTTAAGGCAGCTAACCCGGTTAGCTGGATGGCAGGACAGCATGGGATTAGATAACACAAAGCGACGTATCGTATCGACTTGCAAGGTAACCACTTAGCTTCTTTCCTCACTCCTTTGCGTCTTATGATCCCAATATGGTGTCCTACTTACAAAATGGTCTTCCCTGAGTCTTGTGCTTACTGATGGAGCTCAACCAATCACATGAATCCCCATGCTAGGCAACACACGGTTGGCTGTGTGGAGCCACTTACAATGAGCCTTTTCGCCGGGCGCTTTATTATTCGGCTACTTCAGCATTAGCATGACATCTGCAATTATAAGATGAATCAAGAGATATGTATTGTGTAAAGTAAGCAAAGGTGCATATATAGTGAGCATTAATTAACACTGTGAAAGTGTATTTACGTTTATGGGCCGGATCGAAGGAGGGGGATCGGTGCATTGTCCAACACCAACACGCTGTCGTTTCGCGTCCCTAAGCCCTAAATAAAATGCTTCAATGATGTAACGTCGGAAGGCCCACTCTCCATCTCCGGATTAATTCGGTCCCTTGGGATAACCTTGGAGAGCACAGAGAGTGAGTTGTAGCAATATTTTGTGACATTCCCTTTTAAATGTAATATTTAATGCATCTCCTTTTACATTTGCACATTACAATCAATGCAAAGGTCGATATGTGATCGTTTATGGTAACTACAATAGCTCCTCTCATTCAAAACCTCCCTCACAAAAGGAGAGTGCTTAACGCTCCATGAACAAACAGCCATCCAATGCATTGTACATTGAAACCTGCACAAGAGCAGGAGAAGCACATATAACAATGGAATATACACATCAGTGGCACAAGTAGCACGTATGCACACAGACACACACACACACACACACACAGACCCAAGCCAGCGCAATGCCGTATTTTTTTTGCTTTTCACCACAGCTCTTTACAAAATGTAAATAAAAAAAGAAAATTCTATAGCATGCGTCCACAAAAAACAATTGACCTCACAGAGCAGTCTATATTTTCCATGTAAGCAAGGAGGGGACCAGGCGGAGGTTCCCTGAGCACGAGATTCGACGGCCCGCTGGGGAAGTCACTTCCAAGTATTCCCAATTCCGGCAAGGAGAAGCTCTCCCTCAGGGACCCCTGCAGTTTCACCCTTGGTCCAGAGAAAGTTCCACAAGATCTGCCAGGTCTAATGTCCAATGCTAACTCCACCAGTGCCGCTGGTTTACTGGTTAGCTGCTCGGGCGTTGGAACTCTGTACGTGTGTGGTGTGGGCTAACACAGTGGAGAGCCTGTGGCTCGCAGCTGCCAACCCGCTTTGGTGACATGAGGTTAGCATTAGGAGCGCTGAAAGCACAACAGGTGGCTCCCGTGGCAGCCAGGTCGTTTTCCCTGTAATTAACCTGCACTGCTGCTACCGTTCCCCTTGTAGGCTGAGTGAGGGAGAAGGAGCCTCCCGGACAAATGTCAGTGAGCCAGGACGGCTATGGTGTCCGCCGTGTGTTGGATTACGTCGGAGGAACATGGAGTCTAGCGCTGTCAGCTGGATACCAGAGTGGCCCTGCCGCTGCTTGGCACTCCGTCATCCACACCCACCATGCCCGGCTGGCACACAGCGCTGCTGCTCGCACCACACAGTGTGGCATGCGGCGAGGACACGGACACACTCCTTTTCTATTCGAAACGGGAGTTCGGTGGAGTAAAAAAAAAAAAGGAATTTATAGGAAGAAACTACTTTAGGTGTCAACCACCGAGCAGAGTTTTCCTATTCTGGGTGCTCCTGTCTGTCTGTCTGACCAGTGCTAAAAGTACCATGGGCTTCTACTGCAGCTCTGGCCTCCACCTCCACATGTGGATTAAGGACCCTGCTCCAGACATCAGAAACGCCCTGCGTCAACTGCTGGCCAGTGACCAATTGGATTTCCTCTGTGCCGCTAGGTGGGTGTGTCCTTGTTTTGTGACCACACACACACACACACACACACACACACCGAGGGGTCCCTACACATCCCCGGGCGCCACGCTCCATTACTCCTGCATGGCCACTGTGCCTGTGTGTCGGTGGCTGAGGGAGTAAGACTGGAGGATGCCGTTCACGACGCGCTACAGAACACGCATAACCACGCACAGCATAACCACGCACAGCATAACCACGCACAGCATAACCACGCACAGCATAACCACGCACAGCATAACCACGCACAGCATAACCACGCACAGCATAACCACGCACAGCATAACCACGCACAGCATAACCACGCACAGCAAACCGTGGAGGGCCAGACCTGTTTTCAGAACGGCCCGCTCTTTGAGCGTGTTTGTTTGTGTGTTTACATGTGCAAGCACAAAAGACACGGTATGTCACCTTTCCATGCGCAAAGAAATGTGTGATCCAAACCCTGACGCTGCGCAATATAATATCAACACTCCATTCATACAAAGACCACACCGCAACCAGCAAGCCTGGAGACACAGACACTTGTAGGTCTACCTCAAGACAGACCAATAGCAACACTTGCATTCAACCAAACAAAGAAGATAAGCCGATTGCCTTTGCCGTTTCTGCGCAGGACATTAGGGAGGCTAGGCCAGAGCATCATTTTCCAGAGCTCCTTTTCGATATGTTCTTTTGGCCCACAAACCCCACAAACTCCGTCCGTCAAGCCAGGCAAATAAATACCAGGTTGAACGATGTCGTTTCGAATGATTCCATCTTTAAAAGCGCACTAATAAAGTAAAAGGATAATGGAACTTCCAGGCAGAAAAGTTGTGAGTGTAAATTCGGGACCCGGAGTCTATTTTGCACAGCTTGCATTGAGTATCTAACATGTGAAGCATTGTGCGACTACAGAAAACACAGAATGGAACTCCACACAGAGGAGCCTACATGTGGTGACCCACAGGGGAAGAAACGTCGTTCTAGAACCACTGCAGTTTGACTTGACTTTAATGGCAGGATGGATGTTCTAAGAGCCCTCAGCCAACTCATCTTCGTAATTTTTCCTGTTTACGTTTCAGTGCAGCCCCAAAGTACACAACCCACAATACAGACAAAACGTTTCCCCAATATGACACGCCCATCTAAATCTTAGATATATTTATTACCAATAGGATGGCAAACACACAGCATGCAGATTGGCGCCCTTACAGCTGGTGTGCCAGGTATGATACCCTTCAATCACTCTCCATTGGATTGTGGGTAGCAGGTTCCCCTGCCTCCCCAAGTGAAAGGAAAGGTTGCTTCATCCACTGAAAGGGTAAACAGGTGAAATAGAGCGCTTTCTCTATGGGAAATTGGAAGTGCGTTGAGTGATATACCCACACCCCCTCCACACACACACGCACACACACACACACACACACACACACACACACACTAGCACTATACACACTCGTTTGCATTTACGTATTCACTCGTACTGCCTAAAATACTGGCTCATTTAAGTCAGATACAAATATTTCTAATGCATGTGTATCGACACACACCTCAACTTCAGCAGCGGCTGAGAAATATTTGCTGTGCTTTAACTGCTCATTCACTGGGGCCTCAGCCTTTCTTTTTCAGCAACAAGTCTGCAATTTGGGTGTGTCTTTAGGCCACATATAAGTATAGGCTGGCTAATATGTAATTATGACATAGAAAGAAATACTTAAAGCTAAATGTTTAATTTGTATTATAAGACAATATGGGTCCTATTTGGGGGTAGTAACTTTTTATGCACAAGCAAGTGTGACAAAGGATCCAGTGTGATTTTAATTTCATTTAATCAAATCAGTAGTCATACTTACTATACTAAATATGCCTCGGAAATACAGCCACACGCTTGATCATTCTGAGTATGATGGTCACAAAAAGCCTTGTTTATATTATCACATTCTAATCATAAAATCAATGAGTACATAAATTCTTTCAGCCAGTGGCTATTACACTCACAAAATAAACTAGATCCAATGCACTAGGCGTCTTTTAAAAGGTATGGTTCTCACTAATAAAATGTATTTAACTCAATTATTTGCGCGAGTCTTAATCCTTCTCAAAAAAAAGTTTAAGATTTATTATTTTTTACGAGAGCGCTAAATAAAACATTTTGTGCAGTAACCTCTAAGAGGATAATAATATGAAAGTAATATCGGTTTTCATCAGCACATTGACAAGGCCTACTCGTTCGTTTAATATAGATGTTGTACATAATTAAAAAAAAATAATTAAACAAAGAACTCTACTTTCTAATGCACTGTTCATCAAGTGCATACGGACCCTTTGCTCCTATAATTCGTATTTCTTCTTAAATGTTATTTGATAATTAGCTTATGCTTTTTCATAAACAGCAAATAAAAAATGCTGCCTGCCAAGCCATATGGCTATATACAAATATTCCAATGGGCTATAAACGGGCACCTAAATGACTCTGGGGTACGTTACAAATGAATATCTCTACGAAGTGCCACTTGTCAGAATCAATCGAGTGTCGGGTCCGCTGCAGGGTTTCCCAGACAGTGGATCGCATGTACAACTGGTCTATAACTGCCGTGCTGGGACAATGTGCTGAATTGGCAGCCTATTTATAAATCTGCCATTTGGACGTGGACAGCACTCTAATGCCACTTTACCTTATGAGGGAACTTCAACCCACAGCACCTGCTCAAAACAAAATACCATAGAGGAGATCAACTTCAGCCCGCGGAGGGGTCCCGTCTTCGGATTGTTTTTCAAACAGGACACTTTAGCTTACAAGGGTGCTTAAAATACCCTACATGAGTTCAAACAATAAAACATGACAGATAAAGACATATGGAAATGCATTTATGCTAAATGTATCAACTCGAGCAGAGTCAACGAATTTTAAAGGCATGAGATTGCATGTCCAATAAATTAAAAGTACCGGAGAACTCATGGAAATCAGTGTGGTATTTATCTGGACATTACCATAAAACAATAATATTTACTCCTCAGTATTTTTTTTAAATTGTAAACTCACCGACACGTGTAACCATTTTAGTCTTGCGTGCATGCAAGAGCTCTCTTTCAAATGTTATCGATACGAATGCAGGGCTCCGGACAAGTTATCAGAGAACGTTGTGCGTCTAAACTTAGGGAAACACCCTAAAGTGATGATATATCAGTTTTTAACAGACAGGCTGATAATTCGTCATGCCTTGTCCTCTTATACCCTAATATGTGAAATTATCATTTTTTCCCACATCACCTCAATCCCCAATTGACCCTGAAACTTCTACCTACTGCCAGTGAACTTCAGTTGAGGAACACAATCATATAGCCTTCCACAATCTTACGTAAATAGTTCAACAAGGTACACTAGTTATATGCAAAAAAATCCTCCTGCCATTCAGCCTTAAATCGTCTAGCAAACAAAAATAATAAGTCCACAAATCTTTGCCTAATCGTATAAAACTGTAAAAGTAAATAGTACATTTACCTGCAACATTTCAACAACAGTAACAACATAATTAACAACATAAACAACAGGTCGTTATGGTTATTGTGCCACTACATTACAATCAATATATTTTAATCAGCAAACTTACTTGAATTCCCTCTCTTGTCTTGCTGCACGCTGAGACCACAGTCTTGGTTCTTCGGTATTGTCTCAGTGGATCCGTTTTAGAATGAAGGGTTCAGTCTATTTTAATTTATGACTCACGCATTCTTTTAGGGTCAGTATCCGTGACCCCGGAGAAAGTTAACTTGTGAAAGAGACATCCCATGTATGCATGGCTGCGGAGATTGGTCTAGCCACTATTCAGCCTCTACTTATTGCAAAAAGCAATACTAAGTGCGTTCTAATTAAAGAAAAAATGCTTCTCACCGAACTTGCACACTCGAACCGCTATGGACGGAGAGCCAACTGGCCTGTCGTTCTAAGCAGTTGAAGGTTTGGCATTCTCCTGCTGGCCACTAAAGCGCAAATCGTTGTCAACGAACAGTAGGGTACCACGCTGTGGTCAAAAAATGAAACTGCCTCACACAATACTGTCCCATCTCTTGAAAGAACCCGAAAGCATTGTCACCAGCAAATCAATTAGGGCACACATTATTAACTTCGTAGGTCCTATAATATAATAAATTATCTATCCTACTAAAAAAATTGTCAACTAACTTTATTATTAAACGTCAATTTCCCCCCAGAAGTGTGCAAAGCCATAACAGATTTTAATAAAAAATAACGTTGACTTTTCGGGCTTTTGCTTTCCAAAAGCAACATGTGCTTCCATATGAGTAAAAAATGCGCATGGGCGAAAGAAAGACTCGAATATACACAATACATCTATGCTTGTGAGCGTGTGATGTGTGTGTGAACGTTTTCAAATATGTTGGAATTGTGTTTGAAGGTGTTAAAGTCCCAGTTTTCTTTTTAGGAATAAACATAACGGATCTATTGACAGACCTAATTTGAATGCGTGCTTGCTCTCTTGTTAATTCTGAAAACGTAAAACTTGCTAGGCCCACACAACATAAAATTCGCCCTTTAACAGACTACCAGTCCATATTTGATAGTTAACACATTTATCTAAACATGCAGATTTTAATCATTCTTTTTTTTACCATGTGAATGTGTGTTTTTCGGTGTTCTGAAAAGCGCTTTTAAATTAAATGTATATAATATATTATTATTATTATTATTATTATTATTATTATTATTATCTGGGGGAAAAACGTGTGTTTTAAAATCTGTATTAGACTGGGCTATAATTAGGATACTCTGTCCAAACAATCCTATATCTAAACCTGGTCTTTAACACACAGGCCCCCTTCCAATAATGTAGACATGATTAAAAACAGCTAGAGTAATAAGCAGGTATAAGCCTGCCGCCTACATGTTACTACATTTTATTTAAAAAGAAATCGCTTCGCAAGGACGTAAACACCTTACCCTACATCATGAAAGTTTTTTTATACATACTTTGCAACAGGAGAATTAGGCTACTTTTGGTGTTACCTAAACCACGTATAATTTTGACCTACACAAATCAAATTTGTTCACACAATTTTGTTGGAGGGTGTCTGATTTGGTGCATTCTGACAGCAGCTTTCCATTAGCCTTTTCCTTAGGAGATATTTAAGAGACATTTTATTGCAGAGCTGGGAGCGCTTGAGAGGCCGTTTCCACGTCCTATACTCTAACGCCACCTAATGGTGCAGACAGTGGACAACTGATCTATGCCATCGAACTGATAGTGAATGCCTTATTTGATGTCTAATAACTTGCTTTGCTTTTTGGTAGAAGACTCTGAAGATCAAAAGGACAAAAAACATATCTCGAACTTAGTATTTTTCTACATTAACTGTCAAATGTATAAACAAATCAAACATTTTTATTTAAAGACAGGAATTTAAACAATCAATCTAATTGCAGTGGGCTATGTAGGCAACTGTTTGTACTATTTGTAACGTGACCAAACAGACTAGGAAGTGACGTCACACATGTTGACATCTTGAGGGTGCGAGCTTACTTGCGGGCATGCTAATTTATATAGCCTATTTTTCTAGCTTGTTGAAAGATACATCGCATTGAAAATGACTTCTGCAGAGGATAAACATGGCACAAAGAGACCGGCATCTCCAACTGAAGTATGTACTTCGATCATCGCAAAAAGACGTATTTTCGAAATTATTTGGATTGAGTTTACTAATAAGCTGGCTAGCAATAGCTTGGCTACCGTCGTTAGCTGTAATGTTATTAAAATAACCTTAGCAGCTTGCTAATAAAATGCTAACACTAGCTTTTTTTTTGCCATGCCAACCTGTTTGCCATGTTAATTACCTTTCTCGGTGGCTGGCATAGTCAAGGTTTTACTTTCTAATCTAGTTACCTAAAAGCCCCTATGGTTAGTATGGTCGGACTTTTTCAGTCTATCATCATAGTTAACGTCAGGCCAGGAATGAAAATGCTTAACCCTGCACGAGGACTTTATTTTTGCGGAGTATACCTCGCATTACGTTACTGTGTTGCTTCTTTTGGAAGCAGATAATTATCTAACTAAAACTTCCGGCAGATCAAGTAGTGAACGGTTTAGCGATGAATGGAAAATGATTAAATGCTTATTATTTCCTTTTAGTATTTAAGAGAAGACAGGTGGGGTTAGTAAGCTTTTAGAATGTCTTATATTTGGCTAGAATTCTGTGCAATGGGCCCTACGACGTAATAAACTAGGTGAGTCACGTGTATGTGGAAACACACGAATGGTCAAATGGGACTCAATTGAAATGTATTTGATAAGTAACGATTGAACACTACCCTCACAGGATGGACAGTGGGCAGCAGCAGACCTGGGGAGCAACGAAAGAAAGCAGAAGTTTTTACGGTTGATGGGTGCAGGAAAGGTTTGTGTCTTCAATGTATGCCTTTCTTTAACAACCTGGTCCAAAAACTGATTAACCTATGAGAGGGCATTTGCTTTCATCAGATTCAACTGCTATTTATCTTCTAGAAAGAACACACTGGACGCTTAGTCATCGGAGAACACAAACCACCATCTTATACTCGAAGTGGTGAGTATTTTTTACAATCTTACTCTGTTAAACTTCACAGTCAAAAAGCAACTTGACAGTCTTTAAAGCCTCTTCTGGTTGGTTCATGGTTCTTCGTGTCAGGAAAGTAAAATAACCCATTGCATATTGACACCAAGAGACTAAAGGTTACTTGCAGTCAGGTTAAAACACACGGTGCAAATCATTGTAAACACCCTTTCACAATTGTGTTTAAGTATGTCTCCTTTATAACTGATACATCTCCTTCCCCCCCAGTTCTGAAAGCCACACTATTTTAGTATCAACATGTGCCCCTTGCAATCAATACCTGTAGTCGTTGCCTTTCATTAACTTGCCCTGCACATTCTATTCCGTACTGAATGTATTCTGATGTGTCTGATTGGTGTGTCATCTGCAGGCGTAGAGGACAAGAAGATGAACTCGGAGCTGGAGACGCAGTACAGACAAGGCCTGGAAGGAAAACTAACAGGCAGGAACAAACGTCACTGTGGTCTCGGCTTCAGTGAGGTGTGTGTGTGTTTTAGAAGTCACTCACTTTAAAAATGTACACAAGAAAGATCAGGAGTATGTCAAAGCTAAAGCTTTTGTCTTCCTATCATAGCAACACTGCCCCTGTGTGTCCCTGTTTAGCTCACAGAAAAGACATTGTCAAAAATGTCATTGTTTGTAAAGTAAATGTGTAATTCATTTCTTTACTAAGTTCTTATGAATAAGTCTCAGGACAAGAAACCAACAATTGTGTGGCTGCAATAAGTATACGTAAAACGTATAAAAACTTAAATGTTTCATGTAGCTTGGTGGTTGTTCAACTGTTTTGTTTTCAGTAGATCCACTCTTTGTTTGCATGTCGTTTTTAAGAGTTAAAGTTGGGGCAGGCAGTTTATTTTTGGCATCATTGGGCAAATATTCCATATTAACCGTGCAGGATATTTTAATTCCAGTGGTCTGAGAGAAAACCTCTGCTCCTGCCCTCCTCTTGGCTCTGTTTACAGGCTTCACTCAATTTTGCCCCTGACGGCAGACTTTGGCCAATCACAGGTCATTTTAGAGAGAGGGCGTTCCTACTGGCTATTCTTCAAATGCAGACACTCGTTCACGTCCCTTCAGACAGTGAAAGTGTGATTCATTGACAGACAATCCTGGTAATAAGTTGCTATTACAGCATTGGCAACAACTGCCAACACTACAAAGCAACTCAAAAAGAGGAAGACAGACTTATCAAAAAGAGTCTGACAATAAACGTAATAGAACACGTGTAAATATCAGTGACGCGTTTCAGAGATGGAGAGAACTCCGAGATTGCATTGGCCACAATTTGGATTCGGAGCTTGCCCTTATGTTGTTACGTTTAATGCCAAACTCATGCAACTGGCTTTTCGTTTGTCCCTGGCTTTATACATTGCGTTGGTCATTGCTATGCGTTTGTATTTGCATATTGCGTTGGCTTGTACAATGCGTTGTTGCTTATTGCTTTGGCTTTGTGCAATGGGTTTGTCGTTGCCTATTGTTTTGGCTTTGTACAATGTGTTTCTCGTTGCCCATTGTGTTGTCGTTTGTATTGACAACGCTGATAGTTACACACAGCCTTCCACCAGCTATGTTTACATTGCTGTTGTTCGATATTAATGCAAAAATTATGCAACTGGCTTTGCGTTGTCTTTTGGGTCGGCTTTATACATTGCGTTGGTTGTTGATTTGCATTTGTAGTTGCTTTGTACAATGTGTTTCTCATTGCATATTGCGTTGTTCTTTCCATTGACTATGCTGATCGTTACACATAGCCTTCCACTAGCGATATGTTTCCATTGCTGTGGTCTGCTACTTGCGACCTAGTCGACCGTTTGGGAGTTGAAATATTTCTCTTAGCATAGTCTATACTTACGACAGGGTAACTGGCAACGAGAAATGCATTGTACAAAGCTTACGCAATAAGCAACCACCAATGCAATGTATAAAGCCGACGCTATAGCCATTTACAAACGCGAAGCCAGTTGCGTAATTTTGGCATTAATGAAACCCCGTAGGCCGTTGGCTTGCTGATGGTTGCCTCTGGTCAAGCAGAGCAACCTTGTGTTGCGCGAGTATGAAGCGCGTGCTTATGCCCGTGCTCGTCTGTTGGGAGGGGCTTAGGATAGGGAGCGCTGCAGGAGAAGGGCTTTATTTTCAAATTCAGGCGTTTTGTTTTGGCTTTTGTAGAAACTGCCTACCCCACCTTTAAGTACGGTTAACATACCTAAATAGGTCAATAATAAATTTACTGCACCGTCAATGCAAATTTAGCATTTGTTTAATCTTATTTAATCTACCAGAAATACTACTGGTATAATTAAAAAAAATTAGTAATCAGTATTCAGTAATCAATTGAAATAACTGTATATTATACCCTTTGTCTGAGAACAAGCCTATTGAAGTTGCCTACAACCTTCGAAAGGTTCCAAATCTCAAGTACACGTTGAGCGCTCATTGTATGTCAAAAAGTGAAGGATTTGACTTATTTTTGTGTCTCCATCTAACTGGAAAAGGTCTACTGAATAGATGTAACATGTACCTTTTCCTCTTTCCAATTTTTGCACTTGCAGCCTGAGCCACTTCCTTCTCCACCTCCAGAAAGCCAGTCTGCAGCCGAGCCAGAGAAACCTGCCAGTCTGGAAAGCATCCCAGTGGTCCAGGAGTCTCCAAACGAGGCCTTGTCTCCGAGTCCAGAGGCCAAGTCTAAACAGGCTCACTCCAGCGCAGAGGACAAGGAGGACAAGAGACATAGCTTCAAAATGGCCTTTGTCAAGTCGTCTTAAGACTGGACAAAAAAAACTGAACTTTACGTAATCTTGATTGGATATCAACTTTTCAATACGTTGTTATTTTTTTTTTGTGTGTCTGATGTACGATTGCGATTTGTTGGATTAATTTTTTAATGCTTCAACTTTAAGGAAAACTCTAATGGCATACTTGTGATAGTAACAGTGTGGAAGGGAGCTGTAAAATGAAAACAGTAGATTGTGCACACTTATTTTTCAGCCAAGCTAGGCTGAACTTCATTGGGGGAAGAATGATGACGGACACATTCTACCTGCTTTTCAGTGCTCTATGTTCAAGGCTTGGTTTCCATGATTCAAATGGTTAGATTGAAATATATATATGGAGTTGAGATGCAGAGGCAATGGAAAAGAATGCTAGAGAAATAAAAAAACCTTGATAAACCTTTATCACGCTTACACATTTCTTTCAGCTTTCTTGAATGTGATACACTTAATGGGGTACACTTTTTCCATTTTGTAAGTAACCCTCTTCTATTTTATGTACTTTGCCTCACTTAGTAGACTTGACTGACGTGATCTCTAGCTAGTAGCTGTGCCAAAGTTCACTTCAATAAAACACCAAGGCTTACTTAAATGTTTATTCAAAGGAAAAAGGAATATTTAAGTTAACCACTAGAAACACATTTACACTCATTTGTCATGACATTAACTTATTTGTGTCATTACATTCTATGTATGATAAGGTATGGTTACGTGTTTACATTGTGTGTGTGATTAGGTATGGTTACATGTTTACATTCTGTGTGTGATTAGTTAGGTTACGTGTTTACATTGTGTGTGTGATTAGGTATGGTTACTTGTTTACATTGTGTGTGTGATTAGGTATGGTTACTTGTTGTTTACGCTCTGTGCGTGATAAAGTATGGTTACTTGTTGACATGTGGACAGCAGTACATTCAGCCATGTACTACTACGTGGCCAAAGTTAATGGCCGAGGATATTTCATGAAGCAGCATTACACAATCAGCCATTAACGATAAAAAAAGAACTGCCATTGGTTTGTTGCCCATAAAGAAACATATTTGGTTACATCACTTGGTTCCCTAACACAAAAGAATTAAACCGATTCAGTAAATTCTTCATAACTGTAGAAATGACCCTATTATTTCAGTGAAATAATGTCCTTTTTGTATTTAGTAAATTCTATTATTATTTCAGTGACCGCCTGATACTTCTCTGTGAAGCACCCCCCTGGAAAGCAAAGTTAACATTTTCATAAATTGTAAGTTGGTGCAACGACTATTATATGAAGAAAACTAAATCATGCCTATATTTAATTAATAAAACAACTCCAGACAAATGAGGACCAAGTTAATCTGTGGCAAGACAAGGCAAAGATTTATACAAAAACAATCTCCCCACTTTTTGCTGTGGCCTGTACCATGTAAATTCTGCACACTTTGTTGCTGTATTGCAACCGTGATTACTCTGGGCCGAAAACCACATACTTTCAATTCCTAGGGCATATCCTCAACTCTGAATTAGAGCTTAAAGAAAATCCAGGGTAGAGGGGCTCTGTAAATGTGGTCTGGACTTTATGGAGCAAAGTCACCTCTTGTCCTGACACACCAAAGAAAGACAGGATGCCTGCTTTATGGTTGAGATAAACCCCTATTTTTGGATAAATAGGACAATGAATTTCTTTCACAATACTGTTGTAAAAGAAAACATGACTAGGGGTACATGCTAATTTCCAAGACTTATCATTGAATCCAAATCTACACTCGTTACCAGATCCTTTCCTACAGATTGTTTTATATGCCACAGCTATAGCAATATCTTGGCTATACTCTATCTCCCAGTAATGACATGCAGAAAGACCTTCATTACACAGTACCTGTCTTATCACATCAAACCTGTTTTGACCCTTGTCTAGATAAATAACAGAATGGCTCCAGCTCAATTTGGTACCGTTTTTTGACAGACAATGGTGTCGAAATGCTGTGAGATGATCCAAAGTCGGTTGACAGAAATCTGTTGGAATTGAAAAGAAAGGAACCAGTTAAGTAGAAGAATAAACATTTACTTGTGTGTCAATCTACAGTATGTAATTGAAAGAAGGTACTCACATTCCATCAATGTGGCTCTGCTTATGCTTTCAATAGACATGCAATTCACTATTGAGAAGATCATTCACAGATTGCAGTTTAGGAGTGAAATGGTGGTCATGTTGTGGGGCAAACATTGTGTATTAGTTCAGAATAGAGGCGATTTGCAAATGTTCACTTCTGCACATACCCTGTCATGAGTGAGCGGTACAGTAGGACCAGTCAAAGGGACAAGGGGTTGCAATGCAACACACATTTACTGGAACTGTATAAATAGGAGAACTAATAGGCATTTGTGTGTTGTTTAGTTAAAACAACAATACTAAAGATGTATCCTTATTTCTAGAATTACCACAACAAAGGATTAGTAGTTAGTATTCGTATTAGTATAAGGATGGACTATAAAAATCATACCACTGTAGGTCATTCGGTTCAATTCTTTTTTACAGGAACCTTCCACTTCTTCTGTTAATTTAGAAAGCATTGGCTTCAAGGTCCCAAAGAAGAGGTGGGAATCGATGGTGACAATGTCTAGATCCTCTGGAGGGCAGAGGGATGGGAGACGCTAAACAGGCAAAAATTATTAGGGTTATTGTTGTTGCTGTAACTTCTTAAATGCCAGCCTTTGAATTCCGATGCTCATTATATTAGAACAATCATTATTTTATATTAGATAATGTATGCTTTTGATGCATATAAGTGCTACTACAAATTACCATATTCATAAGAATTGTGAATTATGTTTCCAGCCATAGATTAAATTGAGTGAGATGTTTTTTTTTTTGCAGTAGACTTAACAAGAGATATTGGTGATGATACCTGGAGAAACTCAATGGGGTCCTTTGTCTGTGAAAGCATTTCAAGCTCAATACTTCTCTCCTTTAGCATAGCAATCTTCTCCGCCAGGCGTTTCTTCAGGTCATCAGCTTGGTTTATTTCAAAACGCTCCTGAGATCTGATCAGGTCTCTCAACTCAGAAAATATTTGCTCAATCAAGCCTTGAAGCACATTCAACGTTTTTTCGCTGTCCTCCACAGCTACCTGTGCAGAGGACTAAGAGCCCACAAACAGATGTGTAGATTTGAGATTCAGAGAACCCAATGCATCCAAAAGCCTTCAAGTTTTATTTTGACTGGAAAAGATTTTATATACAGTACTGTGCAAAAGTTTTAGGCAGGCGTGAAGTCTTTAAAGTTAATAAAATATATATATATATAAATGTTAATTGTTGATTTTTTATCAATTCATAAAATACAAAGTGAGGGCAAAGCAAATCTGTATCAAATCAACATTTGGTGTGACCACCCTTCAAAACAGCTTCCCGTGCCTAAAACGTATGCACAGTACTGTGTATGTACAGTATATATATATATATAGTATATATGTCCTCGATTACTGCTTACCTTGAATGGTTCAATAGCCTGCCTTAGTTTCTCCAGTTCTGTCTCTCTCTGCAAGACCTGTTGACTGAAACTCTTCTCTAGGGCCGCCTGTGAAAGTTCAAAACTATATTTTATTTTCAATAGGTTCTGTATTTCTGAACACAGAATCGTAAGTTCTTACAATGGCTTATACGATATGCCCTGTTTGGATTCACTGCAGGAAATACACATTTCAGTGCTCCCTTTGCCAACCCTAAATTGGATCATATCATTAAAAGTTTTGTCTGTACTGTGCATTCTCTTTATGAAAATTATCTCAAACCTTCGTCAGAACATATCGAAGATGAAAAGGTACTTAAAGTTACAGTATGTAGTTCTGGAGAATTGGGGTAAAATGGCAAGAATTTGAATCACAACACTCAAAAAGGCCAACCTCCTGAGTCTTTGGTTATCTCTCTCAATGGCTCATTCCACACATGCCCGTGCGCGCTCTGACTTGACTTCTTGAGCCTGAGCAAGGCTGTGTTTCATGAAAAATGTGTATGTTGTGCGTGTTTTTGGTTGTCAACAACAACGCATAAAGCGATGTCTGTTTCCGAGGTGAAAAACAAAAGAATTCCAACCGTCTGATCGTAAACGCTCGGTTCACACCAAAGCAAGGAGCACAGACATAAATTACCGTTTCCATAGTAAGGACATACAGTTAGCTAACAAAAACAATTTGATAATTTTATTCCCCTATTAGTACGAGCTAGTGCATGACAATCGTTTTTATTAAGCTGCGATTGGCACCATAGCTACTATACGTTGCTGAGTATATCCAACATATGCATGTAAACGAATAATGCATTTTAGACATAAATCTGGCGCACTTGGCAATTTGACAAGCCAAGTCTTTTGCGATGATATGCAATGACTTCAGCTGATTTATAACTACTAATTCACACCGCTACTACTTTCGTCTGCGATGCGAATTGCAACCACAAGCTTGTTCGGAGGGTGACGTGGTATGCAGGAATTTTACCTAAGAGTGTGGACGCAAGGTGATTGACAGGCAGGTAGCCCTTACTCCTTGCAAAAACTCTCCTGATTGGTTGGGGATAGGCCGGCGTCCCTAGATTTTTTTAAATCTGAATGCTGGGCCCAGGGCGCTCATATATAGCGAACCTTATCTCTGAGCATTTGGCTTAATGATATCATCCAGGAGGTATGTAATAAACGTAAAAAAAAAAACATAAAAAATTTAATCTACTGCTAGAAATTCAAATGTACATTGTACATACATACACACCCTTTTAAGGTAGAAAATTACAAAAATATGCACTAATTTGTTCCTGTGGCATACCTTTTTCTCAGTTTTGGCCTCCGCAGCTGACACGATATCATGGCCTTTGTGTTCATCGACCAAACACAGCAAACAGACACAAAGCTGGTGGGTCCGACAGAAAACCTCAAGCGGGCGTTTATGCTCTGGGCAGATCTTCGACTGCAGGTCACTGACGGCCTCCACCACTTTGTGTCTCTTCCCTGTATGGAGCTCTTCGTGGAGATTAAAGTGGGGTGCGCAGTAAGAGGCCAAACACTCCAGACAGGACTTTCCCGCTTTCCGTTTTCTTCTGACGCAGACCGTGCACTCGACCTCGTCGGGACCCGCTTCATCTAAATCAGAAGGAGGGCACTCCACATCCGACGCCCTGAGTTTCTCCACTAATTCTGCCAATATAGGGTTTTTACCTACAACGGGCCTTGGAGTGAAGGTCTGTCTGCAACAAGAGCAGCTGTAGAGCCCTGTCTGATCGTCCTGATCCCAGCAGCTTTTAATACAACCCATACAGTAGCTGTGTCCACACGGAATGGTCACTGGGTCTATCAGAAGATCCAAACAGATAGGACATTTGAACTGGTTCTCTGCAATTGAAACAGTGGTCTCTGTCATTTCTCTGAGCAAACAAACTCAAAGTGATGTGTTCTATGCTGCATATATGATAGGCTATAAACACACAATTTCTCCCAAAACAAAACTTATCTAGGGATCGGCTTTCTGGTACAAAAAGAAAGTGAAAGTATGTGTGTGTGTGTGTGTGTGTGTGTGTGTGTGTGTGTGTGTGTGTGTGCAGAGAAAGCCATGCTTCTCTTCATATAACACTCACTATAAACAGATACATAACCACCCACATGCTCACACATTTCTGCAGTAAGGGGCCTGCTGAAAGACAAATCGAAAATGATTAAATAATCAAATCCTGTTCTCAAATACATTACATGTATTAAATTACTATTATGTAATATCTGACACTTTCTGTCTCTGTATTGAATATAGATCTGGGACTCTCATTGATGAGACAGATCGCAACTCAAACATATATTATTAAATAATATAGTGTGCAAAAATGTGTTTGTCCTCAAAGACCATTTTATATCATTATATATTTCCTCAGCATAGGCATGAAATAATTATTGGTGCAAAGTGAAAGAGTAAACATGTGGGAAAAATTTTGTCCTTGGTCCGGTCATTGTGAAATGTTTTTGCCTTCTTGTCCCTTGTCTTATTTTTTGATCAAGTAATTACTAGATGTCTTCGTTTGGGTCCAACTCTCCCACGGCTGCTTGTGACAGGCAATATGTAATATGTATGCGTCCTCAATAAAATCAAGGTTTTGTTTCTTTGTTTAAATGTTTATTTCCAATAAACACCCTTGCTGTTATATGAATTATGTAAAATACATTTCTGACTGACAGGGTGAGAACAATCATAGGTGGCAGTGATGAGCTACAAAAAAATAAAAACAATTATGTGCACAAATATCTCTCTGTTAATAGAATAAATATATGATTTATGGTGTTCCATAGCCCTCAGTGGCTCTTCTGTGGCAGCGTATTATTACAGATTTTCAATCACTCTACACTCACATAAGATACCGATTGCACTCCAAATAGCTATAATACTTGAAAGCTATTGACTATTGTTACAAGTTATGCAAAACATGCCATAATAGAAGTGCAAAAGCATAGGTAAAACTCCAGTCTGATTTTAACAATATTTATTACAGACATTTTGGTTCTTCATAGTTCCAGGTTGTTCTAGCTCCAATATAAAAAGACACTCCATAAAAATAACTGAATGGTAAATTGAATGCTTCCGTAATTGTTTTGTTTGTACAGTAGGTGATTCTCCTCATTGCTCAGATGAAGCTTTGGCTGAAAAAAGAGGAAAAACACATGAAATTGGCAGCTGTAACTGTGCACTTCTGTGAATGACTGCAGACATCAACACCACATATCAGTTTCCTAAATCAAGGCGAACCCCTTAAAGTATAAACAATAAAAACAAGCTACACCATTGTTCACAAAAAGCATAAATGACCCAAGACGGTTTGCACACAGAAGGTCAACGCGTGTCAACAAAGCAGCCCCCCCAACATTGTCAGACATCGCCCTATAGGACCACACCACCCCAAGCAACCACACAACACTGAGATCCATCTGAGGAGAAGCAGGGTACCTTCTCTATACCTGTTCACCATCTTCCCTCCCTCTCGCTCTCTGCACAACCAAAGAACAATAGTACATGATAGTGGTCAGCGCACCCATCTTTATCTCTCATGGAAAGGGCACAGTTCTAATGGAATTCTTTTTCTACCTTGTGTCTGAAAGATCTACAGTGCATCCGGAAAGAATTCATACCCCTTCACTTTTTCCACATTTTGTTATGTTACAGCCCAATTCCAAAATGGATTAAATAAAAAGAATTCCTCAACATTCTACACACAATACCGCATAATGACAAAGTGAAAAACGTTTTTTTTTATTTTTTGCAAATGTATTAAAAATAAAAAAATTGAATATCACATGTACATAAGTATTCACACCCTTTACTCAATACTTTGTTGAAGCACCTTTGGCAGCAATTACAGCCTCAAGTCTTTTTGAGTATGATGCAACAAGCTTGCCACACCTATTTTGGGGCAGTTTCTCCCATTCTTCTTTGCAGATCATCTCAAGCTCCATCAGGTTGGATGGGGAGTGTCGGTGCACAGCCATTTTCAGATCTCTCCAAAGATGTTCAATCGGGTTCAAGTCTGGGCTCTAGCTGGGCCACTCAAGGACATTCACAGACTTGTCCCAAAGCCACTCCTTTGTTATCTTGGCTGTGTGCTTAGGGTCGTTGTCCTGTTGGAAGGTCAACCTTCGCCCCAGTCGGAGGTCCAGAACGCTCTGGAGCAGGTTTTCATCAAGGATCTCTCTGTACATTGCTGCATTCATCTTTCCCTTGATCCTGACTTGTCTCCCAGTTCCTGCCGCTGAAAAACACCCCCACAGCATGATGCTGCCACCACCATGCTTCACTGTAGGTGATGAGCAGTGCCTGGTTTCCTCCAGACATGACTCTTGGCATTCAGGCCAAAGAGTTCAATCTTGGTTTCATCAGACCAGAGAATTTTGTTTCTCATGGTCTGAGAGTCCTTTAGGTGCCTTTTGGCAAACTCCATGCGGGCTGTCATGTGCCTTTTACTGAGGAGTGGCTTCCGTCTGGCCACTCTACCATAAAGGCCTGATTGGTGGAGTGCTACAGAGATGGTTGTCCTTCTGGAAGGTTCTCCCATCTCCACAGAGGAACACTGGAGCTCTGTCAGAGTGACCATCAGGTTCTTGGTCACCTCCCTGACCAAGGCCCTTCTCCCCCGATTGCTCAGTTTGGCCGGGCGGCCAGCTCTAGGAAGAGTCCTGGTGGTTCCAAACATCTTCCGTTTGCGAATGATGGAGACCACTGTGCTCGTTGGGACCTTCAATGCTGCAGAAATTTTTTTGTACCCTTCCCCAGATCTGTGCCTCGATACAATCCTGTCTCGGAGGTCTACAGACAATTCCTTGGACTTCATAACTTGGTTTGTGCTCTGACATGCACTGTCAACTGTGGGAGCTTATATAAACAGGTGTGTGCCTTTCCAAATCATGTCCAATCAATTGAATTTACCACAGGTGGACTCCAATCAAGTTGTAGAAACATCTCAAGGATGATCAGTGGAAACGGGATGCACCTGAGCTCAATTTTTAGTGTCACAGCAAAGGGTGTGAATACTTATGTACATGTGATATTTTATTTTTTTATTTTTAATACATTTGCAAAAAATTCAAAAAATACTTTTTTCACTTTGTCATTATGCGGTATTGTATGTAGAATGTTGAGATTTTTTTTTTATTTAATCCATTTTGGAATTAGGCTGTAACATAATGAAATGTGGAAAAAGTGAAGGGGTATGAACACCTTCCGGATGCACTGTATGAACAATGTGCTTAAAACAAAGAACAATGGCATGGCAGTTATTTGTCCTGTTTTGTCTTCACAGCCATGAAAGGATTATTCAAAAGTTTAAATGTGTGTGAGCATTTATCTGTGTGTGTGGGTGTGTGTGTGTGTGTGTGTGTGTGGTTGGTGTTAACCTACCTGCAACCAGCTTGCTTTTGCGTGAAGCCTCAGATGCCAGGGTATGGGACACGCTCATGATCCTCTCCTGCTGCTGCAGGACTGACTCCAGGTCAGTGAAGTCCACAGGGCCACACACCCCAGACGACTGCTGCATTTTCTGAACACTGACACACAAGCACGTTTAAACCAGATGTAAGCATGCTTTCTATGCCCATTTTACGTATTGTCTGGTTTGACTCAAAACTGTAGTTGTAATTATTTATTCTGTGAAACAATATATTTTGGGTTGTAGCACACAGAGCTGCTTTCAAAAAGAGACCTATTAACGGTAGAACATATCCCTGTGTAGAGAAAGGTTCATAAATATAACTTGAAAGTTTCCATGTACATTCAAAATCACAAAACCAAACTGTTTTTCACAAAGCATTTTGAATAAGAATACCTTGTGCAGGGACAGAATTGTCCACTCACAGAATGGCTTATTTTCATATATTTTAATTATATAAATGCTATTATTTATTCATAGCAGGCACTACAAAAAAAATATTACAGCAATTGCAGCCGTTTTAATGACATGCATTAAAAAATACAAAATTTAGTAATTTTGGGAATGCCTGCAATTCTTCGTCTATACAGTTAATAGTGCTAACTACAGTACACGGGCACAGCTAGCATACTGATATTCAGTCAATCCTAATGCTTCGAACATAAAATACTGGTGCCTAGGGGAACCAGGATTCCCAACAGCGCTACGTGAGTTTCTTCAGGTCAAAGGTACTTGGATTTGGCGAGGATGGTCTTGATGCGGTCTGCCCTTCGCGAGCGCTCCTCCACCTCCTCAGGGGTGATAGGGTCATCTGGGTCCGACTCCACGTACCGCTCCGGGATGGGGACCTTCTGGGGCATGGATAACTACAGGGAGAAAAGGCCTTCTGAGCAGCAGTGGACACTGGCTGTTATCAGCCCCCAGTACTGAACTGAATTTTACTCGTACTGGTAGCTCATCCAACACTCACTCAGATGACTCCTCCACAACCGCACAATATTTACAAAGAACACGTTTTAAGAACACGTTTTGGACTGTGTTTCAGCAGGTGTCGTTTTTCTACAACCACACAGGTTCATCAAGTAGCAACAGAAAAGGCAGCTAAAAGGTATAGGCCTTAACATGGCCATGCACAGCTCTTTACCTCTCTGCTGAGGTCCATGTTGTAGTCAATGGGCTCCAGGTCCACTTCTCTCATGGGCTTGGCCATCACAGTCAGCCACTCGTCTGACTGGATCCTCTGGCCCTCTTTCACCAGGCTCTGGCCCTCGTCGCTTTGGCCCTCGGCCCCCAGGCGCTCCTCCTCCACCTGGGTCGCCTTGCTGTCTTCTCCCTGCCGCTGCGAACCAAAGGCCTGCTCTGAGTCTCGCCTCCACTAGGGGGTGACAAACACCACAGTGAAAACAGCGCTTAGAGGTCCTGGGTGCTTGGAACAAAGAGAAGCGTGTATTTGTTTGACTATTAAGAAAGATAGAAACCAACCACCAAAGGACTCCGCCACAACAGTTTGGACTGAAACAACATCCTTCCTCAAATTTGCACAAACACCAACAAAGATAGTAAATCATATACCACCAAAATTGTCTCGGGTTAGTTAGCGTGTCTGCTGGTACCAGCACACAAGAGATCATCCCCAGCATCAAACATATGCATGCATTCATACCACTCCTGGGCATGTACTTAGCTGAAGGTTGAATCGGTATTTTCATGCTTCAGGAGAAAGTGCATCTCATGCATTATTGTACCCAGTAGACAGAGGAAAGTCAGACATCACAGGAAGAGAAACACACATGCATCCATAATTCATCCATCCCACGCTAAAATGGAAAAACACAGCCAGAGGTGATTTAGAGGCAGAAGTATTTTTTATTCTCCAGTGCAAATCTCTACAGTAGAGCAACAGGCGCAAGACAGGAGTTGTGCATTGCTTTTCAGTTATACAGAATTAGTTCATAATCAGTTTTCAATTGGTTTTTGCCTCTTGTCCTATTTCCTTGTTGTCACCTAAAAAAGTCCACATAGGTGTTCTCCTGCTATATTGCTATTACATTTGTTCAACATTCAGCTTTATCCGTGTTTGTTATTCCTAAAGGATCTCGTCTACTGATGATGTAAAGCAGAATAAAAGGCCACATACTGTATACATACTAAGGAATGAGCATCTTTTCAAGATGACTTCAACTAAGGTAGAGACAGTTTCAACCTATTATGTACTTTCAATAAAAATAAACTTGAAAAAGCGTTATAAAAAAGAAAAAAAATGTAAACATATGCTGCGATTATGAAAAATCATAAGAGATTTAGCTGAAAACCAATAAATAGAACACGCTTTGGTTATTATGGCGGCAAGTGGAGAAGAAAGCCTTAATACTCAGCTGCAAGCAGGAGTTGATTAACTTAAAGCGATAGTTCACCAATTTTAAATTTTTTGATATGTTTTTCATCAGATACCAATGTTTGATTTTAAACATTGTAGGCCTATTGTCATTTAGCATTTCACAATCATACAGCAGAATGTCAAACGAGGTCAGAAATGACTCTCTATTGCGACATCGGGGTCCTTTCTGTATCTTTTTTAAACTGCCGCCATTTTCAGCCAAGGGGAGAGCGTTTGATGGTTCTTTGTCTGATTTGCGTGATGATCTGTGGTGTACAATGAATTAACCATTTAAATGCCAGTGGCCGGAAAAATACGTAAATTTCACTTACATTGATCCTACGACCCGAACTTGTTCAATATACTTTATAAGAAAATCAGTAAAATATCCCTTTAAATTGCCCATGGTTACAAACAACTTCAACCACTAGTAATGAGGGGAAATGTAGTTGGAAATGTGCTGCTTATACTGTATGAAGCCATGATATCCAGTTTAATACCAAGCAGGATGAAGTAAAGAAGTTATGACTCTGACTTCTGGAGTTGGGATGGATTCAATTAATCTCAAACTAAGAAAGCGATCACAAAGGTTGATTAAGTGCAAGAAAAGCGAGTGGCAAATCAATTGTGATCGGAAAATGGAGTTGGAATGTGATTTCGTGACAATTCAATTGAGAGATGACTCTTGGCAAAACAAGGCACATTGATTCCATCTAAAGAAAATAGACCCGGGATGTGTGAGAATGATCTGTGCCACTAACACTGCCCATCTTCTTGATTGCTCTTCATGTAAATCTAATAACATGATGCCTATTTCCCACACCCTCTTTATATATGTATATATATATACAGTATATATACTACAAAATATAATATTACAAATGTATACTGAAAATATTCATCAGTAAATAAATAAAAATGTACATGTACAGGAGTGTAAATGTACATAAGGGCTTCTCTGTAAGGGCAGATTACTGCCTGTATTCTCTCTCTCAAAGGATCTACATTCAGTGGTGCATCAGTAGGGTACCCCTGCACTTTTCAACACGGGACCAACAAGGTCTCAGTCCACATAAACACTCGCCAGGCCTTCCTTTCCCCCTGCTCCTATGCTCTCCCCACCTGCTTCGCAAGCCCCACACGGTTAGCCTGGCTAGCTAGCTCGCTCCTAGTAGCCCGTAACCCGTAGCATGCTAGCGTCTGTGACACGGTGTTAACTACCATGGGTTAGGAAGTTAGCAGGGCTAGCAGTAGCATTAGTAGTCTTAGGCCCATTCTTTTAGGTGGGTGGCTGTGGGGTGTAGCAGCAGCGGTGGTAGGCCCGGTGTAGGCTGCTGCTGCGTGGCGGGGGGTAACGTACTGCGGCAGGAGGAGGCTCAGAGCTGACGGTGGTGGTGGCGGCTAGGCGGGCGCTGGACGAGGACGAGCGCTGTGTGGAGCTGGTGGAGACGGTGGAGTAGCGCTCGCCCTGGCTGAGGTTCCGCTTGCGCTCGCGCACCAGCGCCCTCTGGTGCCTCTTCATGCGCTCCAGCTGCTCCTCGGCACTCATGCGGCCCCGCTGCTGGCTGCTGCCGCCCGCGCCGGGGGCCGACGCGTCGTCCGAGGGCGAGTACAGGCGCTCCAAGGCACTCTTAGGCCTCTCCTAGAGCGTCATGGTCAGAGAAGGAGGAGATAAAATGGAAAGAGGGGAGGGAGGGCAAACGTTGGCAATCGATAACTGGTAGTGGTCATTGAAAGAGAGAAGCACAGAAGGACAGACATGGTGAGTGGTGAATGAAAGAATTAGGCAAAAGAATACATGATGGAAGAAAGGAATACAATTTAATTGTACACACTGAGTCACAGACTAGAACCAAATAGCATTATCCAATGCAAGTAGCCAGACGAAACGAATGGTGACCCACCTTGGTCGCTAGGCTTCCCACCCCTCTCCTTAGGGTGACGTAGGATGAGATGTTATTGGACTGGTTCAGCCTAAAGGAGGAGCCTGACAGTCCTGTAGCCAACAGGAGATAAGCACAATATGGGGAGGGGAGCATGATCTGTCATGACATGTGCTACTTCTAACGTTTAGCAAAGACAGACACTTTTACCTTTGCACTGACGAGACACCCCAGAATAGTCCCTCAAATGACATTTTCTTTAAGAGTGAATCAGGTCAGTGCAAAATGATATGAAATGATGAATACAGTATGAGAGTTTATGACATCATCAGTCATGTTTCGCAAAAGGAATAACGGAATGATGATATTTTGCCTTCTTTGATAAAATTTTTTAGATCTTATGCTTATTCCTTAGCCAGAATGGGACATAATGTACTTTAGTACATGGACCTACAATCGGTGGTCCCCTAAACTACACACACTCGTTCCGTCAAACAAGGAGGCTGCAATTTACTATATAGGGCAAACAGACATGTCTATGTGGTTCAGTGCAGGTCCACCAAAAGTTTTGAAATTGTATCTTTGACCTTGGAATGTTCAATGGATACTGCTTCTCAGAAACTGCGGACCTCATGGGATTCTCACATGCTCCAGAGAATCAGACAGAGAACGGTGCAGAAACAAAGGGCTGTCGTCAGTGCAAAAACACCTTGTCAATGGAAAAGATGAGAGGGGAATGGCTAGACAAGCCCAAGCTGACAGGAACGTCCTAACACCAGAACAACCCCATCTTGACACCAGAGGTGTGCTGGAGGGCATCTGTGAAACTTGAAATACGACCTAGACAGGTTTGCCAAAGAAAGAGGCCACTGAGTGTGCACCGTCCCTTGAGGCTGGCTCCTGATAGGGCTGCACCTAACGATGAATTTTCAAACGATTAATATAACGATTGTTTTTATCCCCCAATTAGTCCTAGTAATCTAACGATTATTTTAACAATTTGTCTTGTACTCGATTAATATAACGTCTATGCACCCGTCTATAATCATTAGACCTTATTTATTATTTATTTATTGACACGTTCACTGTAAGGTTTATCAAGCCTATGTATTGGTTTAAATTAGATTCAATTATTTATCAAATAAATGTATGCCCAAAAAAAATCTAAAATAACATATCTTGTGAATCCACTCCACTTTCATTGCGTTAGAATAGCCAACTCTGAAAATCCATACCAGGTTTTGCTCATGACCTTGCAGTGTCCTAAAGTTTGCCTACTCGTCAAGGTAACCGGCAGATAAACGGTTAAGCGACCTCGTCTCGAGTCTGACCAGACAACATAGCGAAAGTACTCTATCATGCTAACATTGTTACAAAGCGGAGGCTAGTGGATGAGTCGCCCCAGCACTAGCTCCTGATAAAGGCTGGTGGCTGACCTTTGTCAGGGAGCATCTGGTAGTCTGCTTCACGGCCTCCAGCGCCCCCGCTCATCCCCTGCAGCTCCGGCTCGCTCAGGTACGACCGTAACTCCACCTGCAACCAAATCAAAAACCAGACTCGAAACCCACACGCACATACAGTGCTGTGAAAAAGTATTGGCCCCCTTACAGATACCTTTTGTTTTTGCACATTTGTCACACTTAAATGTTTCAGATCATCAAAACAAATTTTTATATCAGACAAAGATAACCTGAGTAAATACAAAAAGCTGTTTTTATATGATGATTTCATTTATTAAGGGAAAAAAGCTATCCAAACCAACCTGGCCCTATGTGAAAAAGTAATTGCCCCCCCTTGTTAAATCATGAATTAACTGTGATTAACCAAATTTTTTGGAAAGCTGAGTTTAATTTCACTAGCCACACCCAGGCCTGATTACTGCCAGAACTGTAGAATCAAGAAATCACTTAAATAGAACCTGTCTGACAACATGAAGTAGGCTAAAAGATCTCAAAAAGCAACACATGAATGAGTGAACGAGAATGTCCGGGCATCAGTTTGTGACCTTAAGCTCAAGCGCACTTGGGTTATGCAGCAGGACAATGATCCGAAGCACACCAGCAAGTCCACCTGCTGAATGGCAAAAAAAAAAAAAAAATGAAGGTTTTGGAGTGGCCTAGTCAAAGTCCGGACTTAAATCCGATTTAAATGCTGTGGCATGACCTTAAACAGGCCGTTCATGCTCGAAAACCCTCCAATGTGGCTAAATTAAAACAATTCTGCAAAGAAGAGTGGGCCAAAATTCCTCCACAGCGATGTGAAAGACTCATTGCTAGTTATCACAAACGCTTGATTGCAGTTGTTGCCGCCAAGGGTGGCACAACAAGTTATTAGGTTTAGGGGGCAATTACTTTTTCACATAGGGCCAGGTTGGTTTGGATAGCTTTTTTTCCCTTAATAAATGAAATCATCATTTAAAAACTGCATTTTGTATTCCCTCAGGTTGTCTTTGTCTGATATTAATATTTGTTTGATGATCTGAAAAATGTAAGTGTGACAAAGAAGCAAAAACAGAAGAAATCTGTAAGGGGGCCAATACTTCTTCACAGCACTGTACACTATACTGCACTTGACAAGCACGGTCAATAAAATTGTCTAAAGGGGGTTCAAATCTATTCCATTCCGCTGTTATATATGTGGGGTCAGAATACAGACAGTGAAGGACTGACAGATTGAGTGCACGCCTAATAACGATACATTCTTTTGATATAGCACTTTTCCCAACACAAAGCGCTTGACAGTAGAATGTTTTTTGATGTTGGCATTTGTTTCCTGCGTTTAGGAAACGTACATGAACAGCACCGTGCGACCTCTCATGTTCCACTAAGCGGGTCAGGGAAGCGGGCCTCTCGTTGTTTCAATGTGTAGGGCGGGTGTACCTTGCTGTCTCCGTTGACGTAGTGTCCTCCCTCCCTGTCCCGCTTGCGCTCGTCCGACTGGCGCTTCAGGCCGCGCACCGAGGTGTGTCGGATGACCGAGGCGTCCCTGGGGAGGGGCGGCACCACCGGCGGCACGTCCTCGTAGTCGTAGACGTGGGGCAAGGGGGGCCTGGGGGGGGCCTCGTCCTCAGCCTGCAACGCACCAGCATTAGTCTGATCTGAGCGCTCACCTTCCTTTTGTCGCATTCATCCGACGGGAAGAATGGGACAGACCAAGGGAAAGAAAAGGGTTGGTCAGCACGTGGCGCGCGGTGTGTCTGTCGTGGGCGGAGGACACTCACCCACTTTGGCACAGTGTTGAGAGGCAGTGTGTGGGGGGCGGGACTGGCGTTGGAGCTGCGAGGCGGGGGCTGGACCTCGCCGCTCTGGGAAGGCATGGCGGCGTCCGACACCGAAGGCACTAGTTTCCTTTCTGGGAGAATGTAAACAAACATACGCACACACACACACACACACACACACACACACACACACACACACACACACACACACACACACACACACACACACACACACACACACACACACACACACACACATACGCACGCACACACATAGCCACTTCAGTAAATGTGAATGGAGGGGAGGGGGGGCAAAAAACCTTTACGCTGGCAATTGTAATAATGTGGGATTTGAACCCATAACTCGGCACTGTATCTGAATAGGGCTTTGGGAGCTCAGTGGGTGTTGTTGTGCGCTCACCTGGGTTCTGCACAGAGTCTATGGTGACCTGGTAGTTGGATTTGCTGGAGCTCAGTCCGCCCATCACATCCTCTATCCGCCACAGCTCCCGTTTAATCTCGCCTTTCTCCTGCTGCAACACAAGCACACCCCTTCAGCCTTCCCCACTGTGCTGGCCCCACGTCACACGACGGGGAAACCCTCGCCCATCTCAGTGGCGACTGCCGCCCGATTCCCACGGAACGACATGAGGGTTTCCAGACGCACGTCGCTCACGGTCGCGGATGGCGCGCGACGGCTGTAATGCCATGCCTCACCTGGGGGGTGGCGCTGTGGTTCATGTGGGCTTGGAGCAGGGTCCTCAGCTGCTCCACAGAGCTCTCCAGGCTGCTGTACTCCTCCCAGGCCCGCGCCATTTCCTGTGTGGCAGGACACGGGCAACGAGACGGTCAGTCACACACACACACACACACCCGCTAACAGGTACCATTACACCTACCGTTAGCCCGACAGTCTCGAACACACACACATATACACACACGTATACACACACCGTGGAGGCTCGTGAAACCTGGGCCCGGATGTTCACCAGGTCCTCCTGCAGCAGCTTCTGCTGGTAGGCGATCTTCTGAGCGTGGGCCGGCTGGTCCTGGTACTGCTCCATCTGCTGGTGGGTCATGTCAAGCACCACCTCCAGCTTGTCCTGGATCAGGGGGTCACGTTTGAGTCAGATCATTATTTATCAAGCCGTGTCACCTCGGCCATACAGCAGAACAGCCTACGGCTGTGAGTAAGCACATCTATTATGTATTACGTATTTGTGACCTAACATGTTTATGGAACCAATTGGCAAGAAGAAGTTGTTCTGCAGATTGGTGGAGGAGAAAATCATGTATCCTTAAATCCTGGTTATCCTCTGAACTCACGCCATCCCTACTGAGGGAGTGCCATGGCATTTGATTGACACTTTACGCCCATACCTTGTCCTCCTTCAGCGAGCTGAGCCTGACCTCCAGCTCCCTCAGGATCTTGTCTTGCTCACATAACCGACTCAACTTCACCTGCAGAGGGAGACAGAGAGCTGTGTCTTACACCCCAGATGTATGCCTTGAGTGGTGGTGGGGGGGGGGGGGGGGGTGTCCTCACTTCTCACACCATCTAATGTGAGGCCGTGTGTGTGTGTGTGTCACTTCCATCCCGCCTCCCGTGCTCGTAAACCATGCCTTATCACTTCAGCTCATGTGTGTATGGTGTGTGTGTGTGTGTGTGTGTGTGTGTGTGTGTGTTTAATCGCATGACTGCCTGTGTGTTTCCGAGGTATCCCCAGACTCCCCTGTCTCATTAGTCGATAATTATGCAACGCAAACCCATTATGCAAATCGGAGACATCCAGCGCTCCTTTTATTGTCATGGAGCTTCTGAGCCTGGCTAATTAATCGATGAATAGAATCGCCAAACTCCAGGACAAAGGTTGGATCAATTAATCACACCTGCTTTATTTACTATCTGTGGAAACAAAACATTGTTATGAATAACCAGCGTTTCATTTCTTGACCTTGTTATCTTATGTGCTTCGTCAAACAAGCCGTGTCTGGTTTTGAGGAGACGGCCTGTACATAAACATCCGCTTGGCCACATTTAACATTCTGTTACATGAATTATGCAGCTGCTGTTGCGTCTCCACAGTCATATTTTTCTTTGGAGCCATCCAATATGTATTAGAGCCAAAAGAACACCAGCGTTCTCATAAATGGTTAAGGTAGCGATCCCGCACGAAGCTTTAAAGGCCATCCATTTAGTGTTCATCCCTGTTGAAGATGAGGTAAATAGCTGCTGCCCCTCTGTCAATCAGTGATGTCATTCCTGCCCGTTCCGTTCCCCAAAGCATCTGCGGACTCTAGCTCCCTTCACCTCGATTCCCGACACCAAAATGTTCAATATTTAAAACTGTGCTTTGGGAGCTGCGGTTGCGTTGTTTAGAGTGTGTGTGTGTGCTGTGGACTGTGTCCGAGGTACTTACATCCACATCACTTTCCGCTACCTTCAGGGGCTTTCCCGCTTCTTTCAACGTCTGACTTCCCACCACCTGTTAATCAGAACATGCACATTTATTTTTGGTGGTGATTATGTAATTATCTGGAACAGAGCACAACAGACTCGGGTAGAGTCGATTCCAAGTGAGCATTCATGGCACATTGAGCGGCCCAAACGTAAACTTAAACCACAGTAGCATTGAAATGCGTGGGATATGGATTCCATGTGTGACTTTCAGCATATCGAAGCGGCTCAAGACAACAACAGAGGAGATCTAAACGTCAGGATACAACATGACTACGGCCATCCCAAAAAGGCCTGGCAAAGCCATTTGTCCTCCTGAAGAAAGGACGAGAAGCCTATGGCCTACCACAACATTTATTCAATGAGACACCGAACTGACTAAGTCCAGGCACTCATGCTACGATTTACGTTAGGGGGAGGGGATGGGGAGGGGGGGCGTACCAAGGAGATGTATCAAACATGATACACAGTCACAGCACATGCACTGCCGAGCCATCCCATGCCAACTACTGAGCCAAAACATACCACGGTGGTCAAAGGTCAAGCAACACATACACACTACTGTATCAAGCAGTGCGACGGCCTCGCAATCAAAATGTATTTGGGTGCATGAACAGGCAACCACTAACAAACGCTCTCTCCTCGCTCGCTAAACACTCTCTCTCTCTCTCTCTCTCTCTCTCTCTCTCTCTCTCTCTCTCTCTCTCTCTCTCTCTCTCTCTCTCTCTCTCTCTCTCTCTCTCTCTCTCTCTCTCTCTCTCTCTCTCTCTCTCTCTCTCTCTCTCTCTCTCTCTCTCTCTCTCTCTCTCTCTCTCTCTCTCTCTCTCTCTCTCTCTCTCTCTCTCTCTCTCTCTCTCTCTCTCTCTCTCTCTCTCTCTCTCTCTCTCTCTCTCTCTCTCTCTCTCTCTCTCTCTCTCTCTCTCTCTCTCTCTCTCTCTCTCTCTCTCTCTCTCACACACACACATACACACACACACACACACGTGTATGCACACAGGACAGGCACAGTGCTTACGTTCCATAGGGGCCTGAGAGACCCAGCAGTGCAGTGCAGTAGTAAACTGTGAACCATGAGGACAAAAGGCTCTAGTGTTCTGATCTGGAGTCAAAACACAACAGAGGGCTGCAGTCACAAAATGGCTGTTACTTTAGCTCATACAACTAGAGGAACTATTGGCTGTTCACTTTGAGGTCATCAATGTTTGTTTCCAATCGTGCGTTTGACATTCGTCGGGTAGCCACTGACGTGGGCGGGCTTAACACCCGACCGTCTCAATTTGTGCTACAACGCCCCTCGAGAGTGAGATTGTTCAGAGATTCAACGTAACGGCGAAGTGAGTTCATATTAGTATCAATGTTTAGTAGGGGCAAGAAGGCACAAAAGACAAAAAAACAGAGATAAGACAGGAGAAGTGACTCAAAGAACAGAAGAAGAACAGGTCTCCCCATCACCAATGCCCACCTTTAGGTCCAGATACTCCAAGTCCTTCTTCAGTTGCAAATATGTATCGTCCACCTTGGAGGTGAGGTGACAGAAGAGACACAGGTCAATAAAAGGTTAAGAGAGCAGAGGTCAATCAACGGGGGAATCCCACCAGCTGGGCCACCACCAACTTGGGCACATGTAGTATTAAAGTAGATGCTGTAGGTTACATTTTAACTTATAGTTGTTATAGTTAGTAGTAATAAAATGCAAATGCAGATTTGCAATATTTTTAGTAAGGTAGTAGTAGTAGTAGTAGTAGTAGTAGTATATATATACTGTACATATATATATCATATATATATATATACAGTACCAGTCAAAGGTTTGGACACACTTTACCATTTATGTCAATGGAAGAGTGTGTCTAAACTTCTGACTGGTACTGTACATATCATATATTATGTGCTTTTAATTTCATACTTAATGGAGGAGCCTTTTTTGTGCACATACATGTACAAGCTTAGATGCTTGTACATGCAAACAGGCACATGCACGTACACATACACACATGAGCAAATGGTATATTTGGAGGCTGACATTCAATTACAGCTTTTCTGCCTTAGCTTGAACAGAACGCATGAAAGGTTGCATCACACAGACATAAAAAATAGAGTCACTACACGCATCGGTTTTGACATCTCAAGCCAGAAAACAGCTCCACTTGGAGGCAAACTCTCGTCATTTTTCCCCACCAAAGAAAAAAAATGTCCTACACAGTAGAGATTGGCACATCAAGGGCCAGACATATAAAAAAAAAGAAGATCAACCACACATTGGCAGCCAGCCAGTCAGCCAAAGCATGGAAGGGCTTCCTAGAAGTCGAATAGTGACAAATGCTTGCTAGATGTAGCAAATGGAACATGCTAACATACAATATTACTAACACAACTAATAGAAACACAAACCGGCATGATCTAATGGGGCGACACATAATCATTGGAAAACAGCCTGAAAGACAATCACAGAAACCTTAGCCATGCTGAGGGATTCAGCTCACATCACTAAAAGACTGGAGCTGGTGGTAGAGGTTGGACCAAATCGTAGTCTGTCTCAAAGTGACACGTTTTAAACCATTCCTGTTGACTCAACCCAACTCGGCTTTAAGCTTTCCTTACATTTCACACTGTTAGAACAGATGGTTGAATCATGTTAATGCCAAACAGCAAGGTATTGTAGTTGTGCTAGTATCGCAGTCAAATTTGAAAATGTTATTACGCTTATTCAATCATTAAAATTAACGAATTGACATATTGTAAGCAAGCCATTGTAAATAGTTTCTAACAATGGTCTTTTGAATGAGTTTGATGTTTCTATCTTTATGAGTCTAGTGCAAACTAACTTAAGCTGTGTCATCAACTCATAACTTGATCTCCACAATATTGGCATCAATTTGGATGTAGTCGTTGGCTGCTGACAACTCACACACCTATCAGAGCATCATTCGTTAGAAACAACCTCTACCAACTCCAAGTAGCTACAGGGGGGAGGGGGGTCAGGCAGGGGTGCAATGGGGGGACCCCCACCTGGGTGTTGGAGGGCCCTGGGAGGGTCAGATTGGAGGGGCCGCTGAGGAACGGGCTGGCGGTGTCGCCGGTGTGGGTGGTGTTGAGGAGGTGGTGGTGAAGGGGGACTTTGGGGCAGTTGAGCTGCCGAAGTTGCACTAGCGTGTGGTGGCGCGCGCTGGCCATCTTGGCCTGGTGCCGCCGCAGCTGAATGAGGAGCAGGGTGAGCTCCTCAGGCTGTGTGCACCAGTGGACAGTGACACTGACATAGTAACACGGACCTAGATATACTCGTACCGGCCCTGTCTGCATAGATATACACCTACCGTCCCTCTATAATACATATACAACCATTCATGTACTGTCCCTGTATAATACATACACAACCATTTATCTACTGTCCCTGTATAATACATACACAATCATTTATCTACTGTCCCTGTATAATACATACACAACCATTTATCTACTGTCCCTGTATAATACATACACAATCATTTATCTACTGTCCCTGTATAATACATACACAACCATTTATCTACTGTCCCTGTATAATACATACACAATCATTTATCTACTGTCCCTGTATAATACATACACAACCATTTATCTACTGTCCCTGTATAATACATACACAATCATTTATCTACTGTCCCTGTATAATACATACACAATCATTTATCTACTGTCCCTGTATAATACATACACAATCATTTATCTACTGTCCCTGTATAATACATACACAATCATTTATCTACTGTCCCTGTATAATACATACACAACCATTTATCTACTGTCCCTGTATAATACATACACAACCATTTATCTACTGTCCCTGTATAATACATACACAACCATTTATCTACTGTCCCTGTATAATACATACACAACCACTTATCTACTGTCCCTATATATACAGATACAACCATTTATCTACTGTCCCTGTATAATACATACACAATCATTTATCTACTGTCCCTGTATAATACATACACAATCATTTATCTACTGTCCCTGTATAATACATACACAATCATTTATCTACTGTCCCTGTATAATACATACACAACCATTTATCTACTGTCCCTATATATACAGATACAACCATTTATCTACTGTCCCTGTATAATACATACACAACCATTTATCTACTGTCCCTATATATACAGATACAACCATTTATCTACTGTCCCTATATATACAGATACACATCTAGCGTCCCTATAAATATTATGTATTTATGCTTATATATATACCTATATATAGATATATTTATATCTACCGTTCCTGTATAGTACATATACAACCATTGATCTACCGTCCCCGTATAGCACATAAACTGTGTGTACTTGAAGCTGCAGTCAGAGTCAGGAGAAAGGCATTACGCCACGCAGCTAGTCCGAACACACCTTTCAAACCTTTGTTAGGTCACATGACTGAACCGTAGTCTCCATCAGTAGAAGGTGACGGCAGTGTGACCTGGCCTAGCGGGGCTTGTCGAGGCGGGGGGACCTACCGTTTTGCCGTGAAGGCTGGGCGCGCTGACTGTGTGGGTGATGTAGCCCGAGGGGGGCATGGAGCGTCTCTCTATGGTGGCAGCCTGAACAAAAAAACACTCTGCCTTAACAGTGCTTTGAGTGACCATTGACACACACACACACACACGCACACGCACACGCACACGCACATGCACACTCTCAAAAATGAACTTAAACTCTGACATGATGCAGATCCTGATACACTAGGTACATTTACACATTACCAGTTAAACATTTGGACACGCTTTCCTATTCACTTGAAGTGTGTCCAAACTTTGGTTGGTACTGTACGTGTATATAATCCTCTCAACCTATGTCAAATCAACACGTAAAATACGTCTGCCTGAAGGAGCGTTCTGGCGTTTCAAGGCGTATCCTACTAGGGGCTAAAACAATGCTGCTGTTTCCAGGAGCAGGCTCATAGTCTAGTGGCACTCCAGCCATTTTTTATTTTACTGGTATTAGTTTCTCAAAAGTAAAGTAAAATTTATATAGTTATGAAACGAGTCCAAGTCACTTCCAGTGATATTGATAACTCTACTCAGTGGAGCACCATTAATGACATGGGGTCTAAGCTTCGGCAACATTTCTTTTGATCCGAGGGGAAAACCACTTTTCGTACCTTGAGCAGCTGTGACTTGGCTCTGCGGGGGGAGCCGGAGAACGGGCCGTCCACAAGCGACCTGTCCCCCTGGGGCTGGACAGTCAGCCGGCCTGCAGGCGTGTGGGGCCTCTTGTTGGGAGACATGGTCCGGGAAAACCCGGGTGGGGGTCCAGGAGGGGGGATGTCGGAGGGCGACGGGGGCACTGAAACGCAGCGGGGACCCCCCAGGGAGCCCGAGCGGGGGGCAGCGGAGGCGGGGGGCACGGTGGAGGCCGGCCGGGGGCCGAAGGGGTAGTCCGGGGCCGGGGTGTAGAGCGGGGCTGTGGGGCTGCCATGGCGGTACTGGTGGCGCTGCTGCCACTCGTAGAGCTGCCACACGGGGCCCGCCTGGTGGGGGCCCTCAGGGAGCAGGTGGAAGTGGCTGAGGCGGTCCTGGGCGTACTTGTACTCCCCCTGGCGAGCGGCCGTGGGCGGGCTGGGGTTCTTTGGCAAAGACTGGTAGGCCTCCATGGAGGCAAACTTAGGCTGAGTGGGGGGGGTGCGGCGGGGGAGGGTGCCTTCTCTGGACGGGGGCCTGGAGGGGAGAGGGGGAGCATTAGATACTTGTTAAGACATATTCTCTGTAGCTAAAGCCGGTGTTATCTGGGAGATTACTAATCTACGCTTTTGGGAAACAACTTTCACTAATGTACTCCTGAAAGTGTTAGTGCTGACCGGTCTCTAGGGACCTCAAATGGCTCCTCTAAGTGCCACTAGAGGGAGATGTTGCTTTGACTCTCTGCATGCTGCCCAGTTCAAACACCTTGCTCGGTGGTCATGCTCGACATGCATACATTTTAATATAGATTTACGGAGTTGCAGTATTTTACAAACTGCTATCGATTGTTGTTAACAGAACGGACATCTACACACTGAGCATCAACAGTTTTCCTGAGGAGGTGAAATTACCTACCCTTTGTGTTCAGCCCGCTGCACTTTGACCCAGTGCTCCACCTGCTCCAGGGCGCTCCTCCTCTGCCCGTACCGGTGGGCGTCCATAGGGGGCAGCGTGGAGGCCCTGACGTAGGTCCCCGCCCCGATGCCATTGGGCTCCTGGATGGGCGTGGGCGGCGTGCGCACAGAGCCGTTCCTAACGCCGGCCCCGGGGGGCAGCGTGGAGGCGGCACGCGACGGGGCCCGCGACGGCACTCTGGAGCCCGGGGCCGACTCCGGGTCCAGGAGCGGGGCCGCGTCGGAGCGCAGGGAGGCCGTCTCCCCCGCCGCCAGCCCCCTGGGGGGGTCAGAGGCCGGGGCCAGGGGGGCGTCCCGGTGAAAGCTGCAGCACTCGTCTGCGTCCCGGAGGAACGGGGTGGGCTGGAGGAAGACGTCCTCTGGCTCGGACTGGGCGGGCCGGGGGGCGTGGTGGTGGACGTTGTTGGTCTGGGGAACGGCCTGCTGCTCGGCCGGCTCTGACACCTCCGACTGTGTCCCAGACGGCCTGGGGCGAAGGGAGGGAGGGAGAGAGAGAGAGAGAGAGAGAGAGAGAGAGAGAGAGAGAGAGAGAGAGAGAGAGAGAGAGAGAGGACGTCAAGAAGCGCGTAGGATACGGCCTCAGGACTCTGGAGGACCAGCACGACCAGTGATATTTAGCTCCATTCTTTCCATAGCTCTCAGAGGGGTTCCTTCTTGGTACTACAATAAATCATCTGTTTCATTCCAAAACCTTTTTTAATTTCGCATAGCCGTAAAGCACTAGTAATTGCTTATATCCCTGTATTGACCACATTGACATTTAACTAGCGTCTTGAGATTCTCATTTAGATGGCATTTAACTAAGCCTTTCTAAGTGTCGACAAGATTAATTATTACTTTTTTCGGCGTCGACCAGACTGGCCACCATCAGTATTAGCTCGTTGTCATCGCGGTTACAATGCAAATCAGTCTAGCTAAGATGGCACAGAGGACAAACGCCAGGCAAACCGTCTTCCTAAACCCCAACGGTCCGCCTCGCAGGGACATATTTGTTTACTAAGCGAGGTTCTTTCCATTTGCTACCTCTGCTGCCCTTTCCAGCGGGTCCAGCTTAGCATTAGCCTGGGCTCTGGGGGCTTTCCCCACTGATATGTCTGACACACATTCATCACTCTGACTAATAGCTAAGGGCCCGGCTGGGGACGAAAAGCCATATCGTTGCTGCTAAGAGGACTTCCCAGGCGGGAGCATGAATAATAGAGCGGGAGCAGCTCATTCATTCCGAGCCGTCGCTTCCCAAGTGCTGCACATCAAATGGAATGTGGGCGGATTGGGAGTCGCACGCATTGCCATTATAAACTGTTTAGGGACAATATGATAAGAAAAGGGAAGTGCTTGTGTGTCCAACATGATAGAGCGGTATTACACAGTGTGTGAGTGTGAGAATAGAGGCAATCAGTCTCTTTCGATTAGTGTGTACAAACAGAGACACAGTGACCTTCCAGTGATGTATCAGTTCATTCCAGTGAACGTTCATACGCAAACACACCAAAGGTTCTGTCTCTGTAGGGGTCTCCATATGTTCCCCACACCCCCTTCTAGCCATTCACACACTGCATCCATTAAAGTGTCATGAAGTGTTCGCACATGTCTCTCCGTCATCTTCAAGATGTAATCTAGACAGGCTGCTGTCCACTTGTGCACATGCGAATATTTGTGTGTGAGGAATTTAGTGTGTGTGTGTCTGTGTGTGTGCGTGTGCGTGTGTGTGTGTGTGTGTGTGTGTGTGATTTAGAGAGTGCCCAGTGCCAAGCCATTGCTCCAGGCTTGTCTCCAGAAGCCACAGTGTGAGAGGCTTGCATAGTGACTGGCCTAATGGCTTGGGCTGGCACACACACACACACACACACACACACACACACACACACACACAGCCGCGCTGCGTCCCGTCCACAGGCACGCTCCTACACAGACAGCCATGGCCACCTCGAGTGTCAATGAGGGAGACTGGCAAGGCGACGAGGAGAGATGATATTCCGGCCACGGCAGTAAACCCTCTGGCTAGCTCCCAGTGAACCTCAGACAAACCCCCGCTCCTGCCAGTGCACACAGAGAACATTAAAGGCTCCTTCACACCCGTACTCCTTCAGGTTCGTGTCCCACTGACAGGGGCCGCGCCGGGGTGAGGGGTCCTGTGTGTGTGCGTGTGCGTGTGCGTGTGCGTGTGTGCGTGGGGTGTGTGTGTGTGTCCCACCTGTCGAGTGTGCAGCCCTGGCTCTGCATGAGCGCCGCCTGGTTCATGGCCTTCAGCCAGCCGTTCATGTCCTCCTGCGTGTCGGCGCTGAAGTAGTACGTCCTCATCCCCACGTGCTCCGCCTGCGAGCCAACCATAGAGCTCTGCTTGTAAATGTACGAGCGCATGCCCGTGTGGCTGGCCTACGGGAGAGGAGAGGGAGCACGGTCAAGAGACGGACGGGCAGGCGCAGCCAATAGGGGGAGAGAGGGATGGACAGTCAGGAAGGGGACAGGTTAAGTTCAACTCGGCTTTGAAACAAGATGGAGGCAGGACTTCCATGCTATCCCGCTGACGACCACGCCACATAGACATCAGCCCACACACACACACACACACACACACACACACACACACACACACACACACAGAGAGAGACCCTGCCAAAACAGAGAGACAAAACAGGGCCAGCCAATAGAAAGATGAAACACAAATACCAGCCAATGGAGCTCCAGAGACCGAATGGGCCCAATGGAGAGAAGCACCCCGGCAATGGACCAATGGAAACACAGAGCAGCCTGAGTGACAGGAGAGTGGAGGGAGAAGCTTCCGTTCTAACAGAGCGCGACATGAGCCAGTCACTGGTGTCTGGAAAACCACGAGACACTTTACAACAACAATCCCCCTCTAGTTTTAACAATGTACTCTGAATGACCCTGTATTCTAACCGTCTACAAACAAATTGTGAATCGTGAGTGTCTCCCAGAGTTTAAAACAGATGTTTGTGAGCAGACCATTATTCATGTCGTTCCCGGGGAAGACGGATAGCACACTATATCGAAAGCAATTAGTCAGGCAGTAACACACGCCTAACAAACGAAAGGAACACTTGCAGGACTTCGTGAAGCCCCCGTCCGTAGTTCACAGTAAATCTGAGGCAGCATCAGTGTTTTAAAACAGGGATGTTTACAGTGAATAGCCAGACAAAGCCAGGGGGACGTAGTCCTTGGTGGGTTGGCACATCGGAGTGGCGTCTGGCGCTAGTTACATTTTAAACCGCTGGGGTTACGTTGGAAAATCACTGGCGATGCTTTTAAACGGCGCTGTGGATTTTAATTTTGGAGAGGCAGGAAGATAAAACGAACAGATTGCCAAAACAGACAGATGCAAATGATCTTTAATTAAATACTAATTCACAAATCTCCCCAAGTCCAATTTGAATTATGGATGCGTCAGAATTTATTCTGTGGCCTCTGTTAAGTGAGGTACGGCAATTATCTTCTGACTTTTTGATTCAAGTTGTAGTGCACTTTAATAGGGAGACTTTCAACATTTAAGCATCCTTATGCACTGATTGTCAGTGAATCTGAGGGTGTTCTCAGTTCCTGTTCGTTTAAAAATAACACACACACGAAAGATTGAAATAGATTTTTAAACTTTCATCTAGACAAGCAGAGATTTTAATCAGCAATATGAAACATTTTAAACTTCCATTATCAAAGAACTACAAAATAAAATGATTTGTATAACATATAATTTTAGGAAAATACAAGCTGTTCTACCATGTTGGTCTATGCCAAAAAGGTGACTCCAGGGCAAATCAATTGGCTTCACACCCTATTATCCCTCATAGATGATCATACTGTGTCTCTGAAGTGGTTTGATCCTTTTCTTAATGTGTCAGATTTGACGTGATTGTATTGGTGTAGTAAAGTTGTTTCCTCGTGTCAGTTTTACTTTGAAGTTTGTACGCACGTCAGGCTTATGAATCAATGAAACAAAGGCTGACCAATGGCACTGTCTTCTGTCCAAGTTGCACTATAAACTCTGGATGAAATTCTAAACAGGGACACGTTCCCGAACACACACACTAACACAGCCCCTCAGACATTGGCCTGTGCTCCTGGCCTCTTAGCCTGTCTGCTGTTAGCTAGCTGGCTAAGCTTCTTAGCCCCAGGCTGCGGTCGCTAAAGGTCAACCCACACGGCTGCCTGCACCCCCTGGGGAGCTTTCAAACCTGCGCCCTGACGTGGACCTGGCCTGGCCTCTCTGTAGCAACGGGGCTGGTGTGGCTAATGTAGCTCGGCCACTCAGCAGGGGGTCAGACTGGAGCTTTTAAGCAGCTGCCAAATGAGTCACTGGGCCTTTCCTGTCAGCACTTGGGCGTAGTTCTACTTTATGAGGTTCATTTTAAATTTAAGGCCACTGCGCACCCGTGGAGAGGCGTACCACGTTCCTGCTAGGCGCAGGGATACGGGCAGGTGCACGGGCACCTGCATGCCAGAGGCGTCCATTTTCTCACCGACCACTACCTCTATTTGCGGTTGCAGAAAGGGTCAGAGCGCTCACAGAGGTCTACCATAACAACGCCTCCCCAGTGGCTCACAGAAATGCTTAGCGGGACATTCGATGGTTTATTTAGGTCTATGCGTGACCGTCACACCTGCTCTGAAAATGCATGAGCATGCTGTTTTTCTATGTTTATGCTTTCGTTCTAGTTTGTTGTCGCCATCTCCCTCTCGCCACACCCCTACCCCTCCACTCTGCTCTCTTTTATCCCCTACCTCTTTTTACCTCCGTTTTCCACTCCTGCCGTCCCCTCTCCGTGCCTCCGCCCCTCCCCTCCCTACGAACTGAAAATGGCCCGTGTTCTCCCAGACAGGAAAGCTAACAATAGCAGCGGCCCCTCTCCCTCACTCCCGCCCAGCACTGATACGCACAGCCCTTTTCTGTTGGCTGCTATTTAAAGGCTCCCTGTGCTTACAGATAAGCCACTGTGCGACCAGACCCGTAAGCTCTGATAACGCGCAAACCTCTCCAAACTCTCCTCCCCACGTAGGCAAGCTGGGGCAATTTGAACGAAAACAATGCCGAACGCCAGGAAAAACCCAACGAGCGGAAATGGCTTAATCCTGCTGAAACAGTGGTTTCATATTAGAATAGTTGCTATCTTTTGTCTCCAAGCGCTGGCAACGTTGACCTTCCGGAACTCGCCCTTTAGAGAACGTCAACTTTCCCCCCTGCGACTCTGCCAGATCGCATGCTCGATGTCAGCACACAGATACGGAGCAGCACACAGAGACAAGATAAGGCAAACACAGATTCACACGATAAAAAAAACAAGCGCTAGACAGATCAAATATGAAGTACCACAACCATGTCACATAGCCCAAGACAAACTACGCCTTTGCGTGCATAAAAAAGCTGAAATATATACAGTTATTGTGTATATATTTTGAGGGGAAACTCAGATGGCACCGATAGTAAACAAACCAGAGGGGGAAACATGAAGAAGGCAGTACCTATTTTAAGAGTGGGCGGCGCGCCTATGTCTCATTGGATGAGCACTCACACTCACGGCGGTTGCAGCCAGGCCACCCACCAATGGGAACAAGAGAGGGAAGAGGTGTCAGCGAATTGGGAAAGAGGGGAGGTGTGGGACTTTAGGAGGGTGGGGGTGGAGGTGTGGGACTTCAGGAGGGTGGGGGTGGAGGTGTGGGACTTCAGGAGGGTGGGGGTGGAGGTGTGGGACTTTAGGAGGGTGGGGGTGGTGGAGATGGTGAGGGTGGAGGTGTGGGACTTTAGTAGGGTGTGGGTGGTGGTGGGGAGGGGGTTGCTTCTTGCTGGGTGTATGATTGGACCGGCATTACATTTGGATGTGATGGTTATGAGAAAACATCCACAGAGAGAAGCACACACACATAAACACATCCAGAAATTCGCACATGTACCGTTCAGCTTGAATACAGACACACAAACCCCTTTTTTTTGGGGGGGGGGGGGGGGGGGCTCCATATGGTTGGGGTGTTACTTGATATGGTGATGGTGAAGGGGGCTTCATGTTGGATAGTGGAGACCATCACACCGGACCAGACCAGACCATTGTCCATCTGAGAAAGCCCACACACTACCGCCTAACCAACCTCTACCAACAGCTACCTCCATTTTACCCACAAGTCACTGAAGCCTGAGCAGAACACAAAGTGTGATCCAGTCCATAAAACAAATAGAGATACAGAGCTTGGTGTATGTTTGGTTGGAGCATGGAGCAGCTCCATTTACAGAAACCCTGTGGGCAGCCTTCCAGTGTCTGTCTGTCAGTCTGTCTGTCTGTCTGTGACTAGCCTCTCGCGGATCATGCTACTGTCTAGCCACATAGTCAATGGGCTGAAACCCACACCAGGGCCATTGACTCAGGACAATAGCAGAGAATGGGGCCGGTGTGTGTGTGTGTGTGTGTGTGCGTGTGTGTGTGTGTGTGTGTGTGTGTGTGTGTGTGTGTGTGTGTGTGTGTGTGTGTGTGTGTGTGTGTGTGTGTGTGTGCATGTGCATGTGTACATGCTCACTGGAGCGTGTGCATGTGTACATACTACAGTATATATCCGGAAGCATTTGAATATCGGTGTATGTTTTGTGCAACATGTGTGTGTTTGCAAGATGCTATCAGATATACACACCCATTATAAGTCCTGCCCGAGGAACAGGTGGCAGTGATAATGATCAGTCTGATTAAAAATGACTTCATTATGATCTATATTTCTGTCATTTGTTTCACAAAATCAACACAACTCAGCTCTCTCGACGATAACACGGCACAAACAGCATCCACCTTAAGCAGATAACTGTTGCCGGCCACTCCTAAATCCCAAATAACACAGGGCCAGAGACTCTGAGCTGCACTATTTAAACACATCGCCACACAGTACCCCACAAACACAGCCCGAAAAGACACAGCATCATTCCAATAAAACAGTCTCAGGTTCAAATCAACATCTCTGCAGAAACAGTTCAAAACAAACACGTAAAACATTCAAAAGTGGGGTGACGTGGTTAATAAGAGAGCTAGAGAGAGAGAGAGAGAGAGAGAGAGAGAGAGAGAGAGAGAAGGCTCCAGAGAGGTATGTACCTTGAAGGCGTACTTGCGGCTGATGTGGTCCTCTGGTTGAACGGCTGAGACCACATAGCTGGGCAGTGGGATACTACCAAGCACCAGCTCCTCCCTGCTGTCTGGAGAGAGAGGGGGAGGGAGGGAGAGAGAGAGAAACAGAAGGAGAGGCAGGAAAGGACGGAGAGAGATGGAAAGGCAGCAGGAGAGAAAGTGGAGGAGTTCAAGACGGACAAGCAGGGGGGTAGAAGAGAGTGAGCGTACGAGAGAGACGGGGAGGAGGAGAGAGAGAGAGAGAGAGAGAGAGAGAGAGAGAGAGAGAGAGAGAGAGAGGGGGGGGGAGGGGGAGAGAGCTAGTGTGAATACCCCCGCTGTGTCAATACCCACAAATGACAAAACCCACATTGCCTAAGCACTATTTCTGTGACATCAGCGCTGTGCCAAAGCAGAGTGGATTACACATCTCACACTCCTCTGCCAATGCCAGCCATGCCCAACTGGCACTGCTCTGCCATTCCACTCAATCTCTGCCTGTCACACACACACACACACACACACACACACACACACGCACGAAGGCCTGCCAGCGGGGCATCGCTGTCCTGCCACTATGCAGCCCTGTGACATCAGCCTGCCCCTGTTTTAATGAAGTCACACCTCGAGAAATATGTGGGTGGGACTACTCTGCTGGGACACTATTTGTTTCCAGTGGACATTGTGACAGAGCGCTAAAATGTGAGTGAGTGTGTGTGTGTGTGTCCACATAAAGGGTGTGTAGAGGCAACGTAACTTTCCTTTGTCGCTGTGAAAGTTAGTAGGATGGTGAGTCTCATTGTGTGTATGTGTGTTTGTGTGTGTGTGTGTGTGTGTGTGTGTGTGTGTGTGTGTGTGTGTGTGTGTGTGAGAGAGAGAGGGCGTGAGTGTCGGGTTGATACGTGATAAGGCTGGGCCAGGATTAAAGAGTAATCGGTTAAAAATAATTCAAGGAGCTTTGGAGGAGACATTCCCAATGGCTGACCCTTCCCAGACCAGTGCACCACGCACGCACGCACACACACACACACACACACACACACACACACACACACACAATGAGACTCACACGCGCACACACACACACACACACACACACACACACACACACACACACACACACACACACACACACACACCATAGATTACATCCCATCTGTGGTGGACGGAGAGGGGGTGGAGACCACCACTTCACATTTAACCCAACACACACAGTATGAGACGACAGGGGGAGAGGAGAGAGACAGGGGAGGAAGAACAAGCTGAAGGGGGCAGAGCCATAGCACATGGCCGCAGTTCTGAAGTGGACAGGAGGCCATGCAGGGCAGCAGAGACAGAGAGGGAGGGGAGGGGGGTGAAGGAGAAATGGAGAGGGCAAAGAAGGCTAACAGGGACAGAAAACAGGAGGAACGAGGGGGGGACAGAGCGGCGCGTGCTCCTCTACAGACGGAGAGAGGGAGGCGAGAGTCAGGTGAGCGACAGGGAGGAGAAGGTGAGACAGAGAGGCTGAGGTCTCATCCTACTGCCCCGGCAGGCCTGAGGTGACGACGCGCCAGGAAACAGGAGGAGCCAGAGGAACGCAAGAGAAACTACATTAAGGAGATCAGGATGACCAGGCAAAGAGACGGCACAGGCAGAACGAGAGAAAGAGACGAAAACAGCGACAGGAGGGGAGAAAGGAAGTGTGTGAGATGGGAAAAAGTCTGACTGGGGGACAACAGTGTTTTTCTTTGTGTGTTGGTTGTGATGTGCCTGTTTGTGTGTGTGTGTGTGTGTGTGTGTGTGTGTGTGTATTGTGACCACTACACAGCCCCTCTACAGCCCTTGGGATTAACGCCTTCACTGATTACATTTTCCTCATCAACCACAGAGCCCCACCCTGATCCGTCCTATAGCTTATTATGTAACTCCCATCTCCACCGTCACTAACCCTCTCCTAAGACCCCCACACAAGTTATTTATGAACCCTAACCCCTCCCCTTTTTTATTTTCTCATCTGGATGTGACTTGCGGGGACACGGAGGTGTAAAGTGACTTGCGGGGACACAGAGGTGTAAAGTGACGGGGTGGGTTGTAGACACCTGCCTCAGAGAGACTCACCTTTGTAGTAGAAGAGGCAGTAGTCAGCCAGAACAAACCACTTCCTCTTCCAGAGCCGCATCCCTGAGCTGTCCTGGAAGACGGGCCATCAGAGAGGAGACCAGACACAGAAACAGAGAGACAGAAAGAGAGAGAGAGAGATAGAGAGAGAGAGAGAGGCAGTGAGAAAAACTTTATTATGGTCATTCGTCACTTTTTACTTCCATTTTCCCTTTCAAACATCGTCTGGGGTACGGTTTGGGTTTGAAGTGGGGGAGACGGATGAAAACACACCCTTCAGAGATTTCATTGTGCACACACATAATAATGGAGCAGGGCCCTGAATCCTCTTTTCTGACAGGTGTCTGTGTGTGTGTGTGTGTGTGTGTGTGTGTGTGTGTGTGTGTGTGTGTGTGTGTGCCCGTGTGTGTGTGCGCGCACGTTTATTTTTGGTAAAATGAATCCAGCAGGATGTGTTTGTTTGAATAATGTTTACCTGCAATTATAATCAAGTAATTGTGTTGGCTAGTGTGTGTGTGTGTGTGTGTGTGTGTGTGTGTGTGACTGTGACTGTGTAATTACAATGAGACTTTTGGCGTCTATGTGAATGTGCTCCAAAGAATGTGCCCTGGGGTGTCTGTGTGTGTCTGTGTGTTGATGAACGAGTGTCTCGTGTGTCTGTGTTGATGAATGAGAGTATCGTGTGTGTGTTGAGAAATGACTTTGCTGTGTGTGTGTGCGTGTGTGTGTGTGTGTGTGTGTGTGTGTGTGTGTGTTTCTCCTCTCACGTCCCGAGCGACGTTTAGCTGGTGGAGGAGTCAGGGGATGAGAACATCGTTCTAATGCAACAGTGGTGTTGTTCCCAGCACCAGTGAGGTGCCAAAGTCTCGTCCCTCTGTCGCACAGGGTTCAGGGGTCGACTGTGTGTGTGTGTGTGTGTGTGTGTGTGTGTGTATGTGTGTGTGTGTGTGTGTGTGTGTGTGTGTGTGTGTGTGTGTCTGCCCCCACCTGTTTGTAGAGCCATCCCCTCACCACCACAGGGACATTGGGGTTCCTCTTGATGGCCTGGTCTCTTTTGCCAAAGCTGTGCACCCTGCTGCTGGACCTGGAGACCTGCAGGAAACACAGAACACACAGAACACGCACACATGCACGCACACACGCACGCACGCACACACACACATACACAGCAGTTTAGATGGACCTTGCAGCCCAATCATTCAGAGGTTTTCCTTGGATAACTTTATTCTAGACACCGTACGATTCAGACAGAATAAAGCTATTTTTCAAATTCCAAAGAAGCACTATTACAGTTGAGGCCATATATTTGAAGACAGGTAGGCTAAAGACATTCAAACTCTGTCTGCAGCATCTCGTTCATGTTTCATGTTCGCCCTACGTCGTGGAGACCTGAAAGGTTGTCGTTCACGAAGAGGACTCCAAGACAGGCATAAAAAAGCGACAGGGAAGTTTGCTGACGATCACCAGGACAAATAGCTAGCCTTTTTAAGGGGAGAGTTCTCTGATGAGATACACTGATCCACGCTATGTATGGAGGACAAAAGATGAGGCTGTCCATCCCAGTAGCACCATCCTGAAGGTGAAGCATGGGGGTGGCAGCGATATGTGGTGGGTGGTTTTGTCAAAGTATGGGACTGGTGCACTCCAGAAAATAGATGGCATCACGAGAAAGGAGTGCTGTCTGCTAATACTGAAACATCTTAAGAAACCAGATAGAAATCTGAATCGTCGCTGAACTGAGGTCTTCCAGCAGGACAACAATCCTAAGCATTCGGCCAAAGTCGTGACAAAATGTCTCACAGACGACAAAGTGAACATCTTGGAGTGGCCATCACTAAGCCCTGACCCGAATCCAACTGAGGGATTTTTGGAACACGACCCTAAGCCTCTGATTCAAGAGAAGCAATTCAATGTCACATAACACCAACAAAGTGTAGTTCAACTTTTGATCCACTGAACATCTGTTCTGGTGAATCAAAGCTGAAACACTTTTCTTTCTTGGCTATTATTTTGAAAGGAACTCTCATGGAAATAAAGTAAAGTAGACAGAAACGTCTGGTGAACACGAAATATGTGAAGTAGCTCAAACCTGAGCTTGATTGTCTTTAGCCTAGGTGTATTTTAAAAAGATGCCCTCTGCTGTATGCACCACCCAGTGTATCGTCTGTGTTCTCCTGGGTGGAGACAGCCTGTGGCCTGGTCTGGCCTGGCCTGGCTGACCCTCTCTGGCCTGGCCGGGGTCCCCCATTAGAGAGCCCGTCCACCATTGTTCCAGTCCAGGGTATTAATAGACCTGGCTGTGCTGTGACGAGATCATCCATTAGTCCTCCATTAGACGGACCTTACAAGCCCACACATTCACATGCAATAGAAAACCTAAACGCCTCTGTCCCTTTTGTAAAATGCGAGCGCACAAATGATTCCAATGCAAAAGCCATTCAGCTCCTCTATCCCCCCCCCCCCCCCACCAGAAGCCTTATGTGCTGCATGTACACACACACACACACACACACACACACACACACACACACACACACACACACACACACACACACACACACACCCACCCACACCCCGTCACCCGCGCGGTCCCCTGCGGGGTGGGTGGGTGGGTGGGAGCCGTGGACCAGCGGAGCAGCTAGTTCCGGCAGGCTGCCAAACTGGGACAGCTTCTGAGACGCCTCCACAGCTGGCGGGGGGGGGGGGGGGGGTAGTTTGCCTGGCGGCGCTGGTTACCAGTACGGCTGACCAGCCAAGCGCGACGCGGCGACGCTAAACAGTGGAGCCGCTGTCAGCCAGAGTGAGTCCCTTACCTGCGGGCCTGTTTCCCCCTCCCTGACTGCGTTCTGAGTAAACATGGTGGAACGGCAGAGTGCTCCCTGTTGTGGAGAGACAGGAACAAGCAGCTGTCTGCTCAGGGACTCTAGGCAAACGCGCGGCACGGCCGTCTACGAGCATTTCAATTTAACTTAAGAGCACTGGCAGGCATCGTGCCCAGAAACGAGGTGTCACATTCCGGAGATGCGTCCGCCGCCAAGCGGTGTTTAAGCCATAGTAAACGTAGCACAACAAGACGCATAATCACAGGGGTGTGTAGTCACTTGGCTCGGTGGCGGGAACAGAAATGGATTTGCTGTGGGAGCCCGGACAACATGACAAATCTATGAGTCATGTGTCAGAGAAATGATTGGATTCTGTTCATATTTTGTCCGTGTGGGCGAATAGGAGATTGCCTATTTTCCAAACGCACTCCACGACCCGGTGACAGGAGAAGAACAGGAGGAGGAGGAGGAGGAGGAGGGGAGGGGGGGGACTGGCTTTCCCGGCGGATGTTTTGGTCGGCGCCGGGCGGGACGTAAGCTGGCCCCCAGCGGGCCGGAGCAGACAGCCCGTGACGAGGGTTGCCGTGGTGAAAGGCGGGAAGGGATCACACAGTGATGGAGGAGGAGGAGGAGGAGGAGGAGGAGGAGGAGGAGGAGTGGGCTGTGATGGATGGCCCCGGGGAGCCCCGCTAAATCTAAACCCTCCAGACACCTGTTGATAGGCTGGATGGAGTTTCAAGCCAATGTGTGTGTGTGTGTGTGTGTGTGTGTGTGTGTGTGTGTGTGTGTGTGTGAGACAGGGTAATACGAAGAGAGAGAGAGAGAGAGAGAGATAGAGACAGAGAGATAGAGACAGAGAGAGAGAGAGAGAGAGAGACCTCCACACAGACACACATACTCCACACAGACACTTCCCTGCCCTGTCAAACGGTCTCAGTTAGGTTTTAGTGGGACTGGGTCACTGATCGTCTGAGGGAACAGACCCTCCAAGCCCTTCACGGTCTGCCCCTGGGGTGAGTTATATCCTGGCTAATCTAAATAGGGACTGGGTCACTGAGTGTCCAACCCATCCACTATCTACCCCTGCTTTAGGTAAGCAGGAACTGGTTGGAACTGGTTGGGGTCACGCAGACAGGTGGGAGAGGAGCCACAGAACGGCCCACAGGAAGAAAAAAAACACAAAAACGTACTTTCTAAATATAGACGGCTGATTTGACAGCTAATTATAAGAGGTGCCTTTCCACAACCCAGTTGGATTAAAAACCAAATTTTGAGTGAAATAAGATCTGCGTCATCGCCACGGAGACCACCAGGGACTCATGACCAGTCCCCAGCTAGGGGCTCCATGGAGGAGGGCACTAACCTTGGGGCCGGAGGGGACGTCCACGGCGGAGGTGGTGGTGACTGCCGTGGAGGCCTCGCTGACGGTGCTGGAGGGACGCTGGTCTCCCTGGGGCTTGGACATGTGGATGACGCCCGGCCTGGACAAACACACAAAGACACTCCGTCAAGAGGTGCCATGGGACTAACAACACTGGACAATGTATAAGAGGAACTTTATGGAGAAAAACGGTTAGTGTATGTACACAATACATAAACGTTTGGCTGTCTTGGCATTTGTTTTAATGTAGGCACACACACACACACACACACACACAGCTAGAAAAGCTGGGTAGAGGTCACTTGCAAAGGCGTGAGGCCAGACTTCCTCTAACGAAGGCGCCTAGTTGGATATATGCTCAAGGCCAAGCACAGAAATAACGTATGTGGAGATATTGTTTGGAAAGACAAGATGGTTTGACAGAGGAGTGAGATTGTAGCGTCCCCCCCCCCGCCCCCCTGTCCCCCCCATCCCCCCGTCCCCCCATCCCCCCCTCACCGCCTCTATCCTTCCATCCTCTTCAGAGAGACGAGCGTGGCTCGAGGGGAGCGTCTCTGTGGCACAACAGATGAAGGACCGACCGTGGCCGAGTGGGACACGGCCTCACCTTGGGCCAGAACACAGGCCCGACTAATGAGCTCGTCAGTCAGAGAGGCCGCAAGCTTTGGTTTGACAGCGCGGTGGCTCTCCACAAAGCATCCAAATGGCATGTCATAGATCTGTGACACGCATATACATAGACAGGTTCAGGCTAAAAACATTTCATAGATCTGTGACACGCATATACATAGACAGGTTCAGGCTAAAAACATTTCATGGCATGTCAACAGAGCCAACGTCCATTTATAGTTGCACGTGGGTCCCATTCAGCAATAGCATGAGGAAACCAGTCCTTTTGTATCTTTACTAATATACTCATTAAGAAAATCAAAACTAGTCCGTGGTTGATCTACAGCACAAGCTAATGGCTGTCAATGCATGCCATTTATCTTTATTAATGGTAAATTCAATTTAAATTGATTTAACGCTAACAAAGTCCTCAATGGAAACTATTGTACCCGTGTTGTTAGTTCTGTTCAAATGAAAGAGAATTAGATGAATTAGGTGAATCCTACAAAGTAAAGACACAAAGTATGTAATCTGTTAGAGAAGATTCAAAAGACAAACATTGTTTGTGTTATATGGACACTGTGTGATTCTCTTGTCAGTGAAAATCCTGCCAAAGCATCCATTAATCCTCAGTGGTGCCTGCCCTTCTCCATTGTTCTCTGTCTCTCTCTCTCTCTCACACACACACACACACACACACACACACACACACACACACACACACACACACACACACACACACACCCCCCCCCGGTAGCCACTACAGCTTGTGGCGTGTGGGACGCGGCAACCCAAACCACATCACTAATGAAACTCCACAAACAACTCGGGGAAGAGTTGGAGCTCATTTCCAATTCTGAATGTAAATCTCAATGTCAGAGCGTGGGCTGGAGCGACGCAGGGAGACAGGGTGGGCGGCCGGGTAAGTAGGTGGGTGGATCGTAAAATGGAGAACGAGAAAGAAAGAAAGAAAGAAAGAGAGACAGATAGAGAGCTTTTGGTCCCTCTGTTGCACACCACATTCGAGGGGCAGATATATTGGTCCCTTAAAGTCGTTAACAGTATCGCCATCGACATTTCTCATTGTCCTGCAGGGGAGACGTTCTAAATTGTGTGACTCAAACCTCCCCAGGGCTCTCGTCTGCTGTGCAGGCTCCTCTCCAGGCACCTGCCCGCACTAACACACTCCTACAGGCCATGAGGCAGGCCAGACCCTTTTATTTGTGAGAACAGATACATAAGTAGTCACACAACATGGAAGTGCGTTCTTGGGATAGTTTAGTGATGGGGAAATGGAACAGACAGGCTCCACCTCACCACCGCAGGCACGCATCTTCTTTCTGCCTTCATGCTCTCCACTTTCTCTGTGTTTACCGTCGCCAGCTAAAGACTTTCCTCTGCGGGGTGCACTGGGTGAGTAACTGCCAACGGGGGCATCACCTCAGAGACGGGAGAGTCCTTCTCCCAAGCTGCACTTCACTCTCTGGTCTACTAGGCCCACGGAGGGCTGAGGCAAAGGGCACCCTTTGAAGTGGCATCAAAGCAAAAGATCACTCGTCAACAATGACATTCTCACTCCTGCAGTCAAAATCCAACTCACAAATACAGGCCTAACTCCAAAGACTATACACACACAAAACCCCACAAAGAGACATAAATACAGGCCTAACTCCAAAGACTATGCACACAAAGAGACACCTCAAGCTATCTTTCCGTCAAACATTTGTCTCCGAGAGTCTGATCTACCATCCGCACAGGTCTTCTGTGCCCTGGCTGCGAGAAGGAGCCCCGCGATGTAAATCTCGCCCTTCCATCTCTGACTCAGACAATTACTCCAGTCAGCGAGCGGCGTGACAGGGGAAGAAACACTTAAGAGCCTGGCAGTGGTGAAGGGCACTCAGCCAGCCCATCCAGAGCGTGACAGGAAGGGCCGGCGGTGCGGCGCGCCGGGCCCTATTATCACGTCGGGCCCTGTGAAGAGGAGCCGTCACCTACGCAGGTCACGCTGTGTGGAGGCGTAGCGCGCGGGGAGAGCCGCCATCTTCCACAGGCCCACAGTGGAGACCTTCACGTGGAACGACATCAGACCACAGCTGAACTACTCCCCCTTTTACTACAGGACATAAGGAGCCTTTGACTGGTGTTAAAAGCACCGTGAATAAAAAGGTTTCTGCTTGGCAACATAGCAATAGATATCCCTCGACGATCTCTCCCATAAACCCCACTGGATTGGATTGGATTCTTTGTGCACGTGAAAGTGTGTGTGAGTACTCAGTAGCACAGTTGGCGTGGAAACAAACTTTTGCTTCTCTTTGCTTCCCAGGTGCTGGAAACTCACCCCTGCTGCTGCCATGGCAACGGTCAACAAAAGGGTTATCGTGCCATCGGCCAGCGATCCTCATGTGAGCAAGTCATCACATTGCCAGCGTAACTCCCTCCCCTACTCCCCGATCACCAGATACCACAGCGATGAAAAGGGGAGGGGAGGGGGGGGGGCAGTGAAAGGAATGACTGACAGACATGCAGACAGCGGGGCAGAAACAGAAGAGTGGGCATGAAATGGAGATCCGACCCAACGACGGCGAGAGCAGATATACATCGATACGACTCGTCGTGTGGACAGACACACCGGATCCCCAGACCCAGAGGTACAGCCTGGGCCGTTATTCCACGCCGACGCCAGAAAGAGAGGGGATAAAAGGGCCGGTTACGAGCTGTGAAGTCCAGACACTCCATCCACTCTGTGCGGCACTGACCTGAGGCGGGCAGCCACAGCCGGGAATAACCCTGACCTCAGAGGAGGTTGCAGGCCTTGCTCTGAAGGGCCTACTGGGTGCCGGGCTGATAGAAACACGGAGACGCAGCGCCAGTACGACAGCTGTGGGAAAACCTTGAAGCCGGGAGACGTGGTTCATTTATCTCCGGAGCGGCTCGTGACTGGAAAGCTCAGCGGCCTTCGTTAAAGGCTCGGGTCCGCAGCTCCTCTGCGCCGCACTCCTCTTTGAAGTTTTCCTCTTCAGGAGTACTGAGGGGTCTTTTAGCTAGGGAGGGCTTCCTAAAAACCGAGCCAGGGCACTAAACAGTGGCTGCACCTGTTTCGCAATAAAGCAAAAAGACTGTGGCGTTTTGAAAAAGTCCTAATCAAACCAAAGTATAATGCACAGGAAAGAATGGGACAAGCGCAGCGTGTGTGTGTGTGTGCGCGCGTGTGTGTGTGCGGCGCCGGGGCTGAGTGGCTCTGACACATTATCAGAGCGCCGCGCCAAAGCCCTGCACACCCACACAGCCGCTAATGAGACGGAGCCATCAGAACATGGCAGGGGAATGTGCCCTCCTGTTTTCAGCCAGACACAGAGCCAGGGATAGAGAGACCGGACAGAGAGAGAGAGAGAGGGAGAGAGGGAGAGACAGGGAGAGAGAGGGGGAGAGAGACACACACACACACACACACACACACACACGTAGACGCGTAGATTAGGAGCCGCCTAACAGGAATGAGGGTGAGAGTGAACAGAGAGAGATGGAGAAACAAAGAGTGAGTGGCCAACCAGCAGAGAGACAGGTGGGCGGAGAGAGGGGCTTGGAGGGGAGACGAGGTTCGCTAAGCCAACATGCACTCCCATTAGATTTGTTGTTTTATTAGGCCCGCAGCTGGAACACCTTTTTGAAGAGCAGAGTCACAGTAATCCATTTACAATATCAAAAAAGAGTCAACACATTTTGTAAATGGATCCTGAACCTGGCTGGGTATCTAAAAACCAAACATTTAGGACACAGATTTTGAGACCGACGAAAGTGTTCTGTGATAAATAAACATGAAGGAAGCATTGACCGAGTCTTTGAAAGGTCCTGGTTAAGAAAACAGCACATCACATCTAGTATGTAAATGTCAATTAAAAATGATGATTGCTAAAAAGCAGACCAATGTTTTGTGGGTTATCAACACCCTTTAATCAGAAGCCTTTTCAGCGGTGCTTATCCCGTGTTTTCCCAGCTTTGGCCTTGGGGAGAGAAGACGGGAGTTAGCAGATTGTAGTCTGCAGACGGAGCACTGATCCCTGTTTCCAGAGAGCTCCCAGTTAAAAAGAGTTTTATAAGACCACCTCCGCTCTCTAAGGCTTTCGCTCAGAACACAGACAGACATCGGATATTGGATATGGGACACAGGGTGAGGAAGAGAAATGAGAGAGGAAGAAAGAGAATGGAAATTGTTCCGGCTCCGGATTTTTCTTTCTAAAGTTAGACTTGTGTGCGTTTGCCTCAAGGTCACAGGGCAACTCGCTGGAACCTTTTGGGGTCGAGCACTGGCTCATAAAGCCTAGCTGAGTACCAATAAAGGTCGCCACATTAGCCGGGTCGTTGCTCTTTAGCTTCACTAAGTCACACTATACCTATAGGCCCTTTTACACTCTAACCTGGTGGTCCAAATCTGTGGTCCTCAGCAGGTTCTCATTGACACCTCCTCCAAACAGAACGCTGTAAAGCAACTCGTCTACTCAGACAGCAACAAACCAGGACTACTGTGTGTTCATAGCGTCAACCGATAAAAGGGAGACACAAATAAACAAGTACACTTTTGAAATGGGTTCCCTTCTACTTAAGTTTGTTTAAAATGTAAGTAAGCTTTTAAAATGGGTGTCCTTTAACTTAAGTTTGTTTGAAATGTAAGTAAGCGTTGCCTCAACCTGTTTAATGTCAGTTTAAGGGCTGTTGGTGAGTGGCACAACTCTCCTACCAGGATTATTCTGTGAGCAACGGTGAAGCAGTCAAACAAAGGGACAGTTAGAGAAAGTCACTTACTGCTGCTGGAGGAAAAAGTCCACGTTCTCCGGAGACACCTGTCCCACGTGGGTGCCGCCTGTTTTACCACAGGGGGTTTTTAAGCAAAATCCCGCCCATTTACACTGTTTTTACTACAGCCCTTTATCTCAAAATGTATACCTTTTACAAACATGGTTAATGGCTTCAAATTAAAAGGTCACTTGTACCATTTTGTATCTGAGTTGAATTTTATTTAAGGTTGAGTTGTCAAGCATAGGTTACACAAATGCCACAAAACAAATACAGAAAAAAACTAAAAACGCATATAATTATTTTAGTTACAAAGCCACATAAGGTGTGCATATGTGAATATTGATTTAAATACACTCTCAGTTGGTGCTACATCTTGATGGCTACCTGCACACAAAAAATGAAGCTGATATATAAATGCTATCTCATTTTATGAGTTTTTTTCTATAGAATGGTATAGGCGTCCCTTTATGTATCCAAAAGGGGACCCAATGTGCCCAAATCTATCAAAATCTTACCTTCTCCAAATTCTTCCATTTCACTCAAATAACTTATTGCAGTACAAGTATTTGTCATAAATGACTTTTTTTCAATATAATAATGTAAAAAATTCATTCATTTGCATACCTTAATTATGAATGGTACCCAAGAACCCAAACACCTATCCATGGCCCTGCGATTTGTGATACACCTACTCTAATCCTCTTTACCAAATCCTCTTTTTCAGCAATAATAGTGCTCTACTATCTATCATTTAACAGCTTGTTTGAAATTCAGAAAGGTAATTATTTTTCTATTTTTTTATTTGGCCTTGGATAGGCGCTGCTGTGGGGGACCCTGTGTTCAAACCTGCAGTGACAGTGTTGGGTGATGAGCCACGGCCGCTGCTGGTTTTACCTGTTAGAAAAAAGAGAAAAATCTATTACTGATAATGATACCTCCAAACATCGAACATCATTTGTAATACACGTATACTTTACCAGTGCCCCGTTAGCCAGCTGGTAAAATGCTGACTACCAACAGATAACTTTAATTACACCCCCCCCCCCCCCGGAAATGTTTTACAAATAATTTCATGCAGTCCTCCTATCATGCTTTCGGGCCCTAACCTAACAACTATGGCTGCAGTAGTGTGCAGCCACTCATGCTAACGCATGCTAACTCACAACTCGTGGAAGAAGTAACTTACATCATGTCCATGCACATCCCCTCGGAGTACGCCTCTTCCACGAGGGAATCTACGCTGTCAGGCGCAGAACTTTTCCCCTCATCTCCGGAGTTGTCCTGCTCATGAAGATGGTCAAACAACTCTAGCAATTCTTTGTCAGACATGGGTCTTCGAAATGCCATGATGTCACTGCCACTGACATTAGCAGCAATGGTGAAATAACAAAAACGTGGACGTGATAGCGAATCTATCCCACAAAGTTGCAATTTTTTAAATAAATGTAGGATCGTCTTAAGCAATAGAGAAGGGTTAGACTACTTCTAGCCGAGTGCTATACGTATCCACGCAAAATCCGACGATCCCGATGTACAGTCGTCATGCGCAATAGATAGGCGCTCCTGCAATCTACCGTACGTAGTATTACGCACTTGCGAAAGAGCTGGCTACGCACTAAAGAAGCGCTCCCATCAGAAGTAAAACTACAGACACATTATACCTCGTTGGAAAGGTGAAATAACGTAGTTGTGGACTACAGTGACGTCTCAAATAATCGACCGATCTAGCTCTCCTCCAAAAACAAATACGCACAGGTCAAAATAGTGAAATTAAGCGGTTAGCATGTGGCTAGCAATATGTAAACAGCGACAACTCAGGTCATACCGAGCGGATTAACTTTTTTTTTTTTGCCCCCAAAGATGACTATAAATCCACGGTTCGTCAGACGGTGAGTGGTTTGATTTAGCGGCAGTTTCTTTTTATTGATAAGCTTGATGTTACTAAATACCGATTTACAAGAAGTTAGAACGCCAGAAACGCAAAACAGATAAAATGTAAAAAAAAAAAAGTGTACTTGTCAGTGACTGTTATATACTTTATATTTGTGTTTGGGCACTACTTTACTATTTTAGACATGGTGTATGGTGGTCGATATTGTGCTTGTGAGCGTAGGGGCTTATTTGTTTGTCGGGATCCAACAGCGTGTCATATTATTAGCATAGTAATTAGCCACGTGTTGAGTGGCTCCTGCAGCAGTAGCGACGAGGAAGAGAGAAACATAGATAGTTGTTTCTAGTAGTCTTGTTACTGGTTTACCTCCATCAAATACTTTTTTTTGCGCAAACAATATAATGTTGTTACTAAGTTCTTTGTCATAAACAGAGGTAAAATCTACAAACAACCTGACCCATCTTTACAAAGGGAGGCCTGTAGGCCAGGTCACCAAAGAGATAAAAATGGCGCTGTATATGTTAAAAGTGAATAAAATTGTACTTGATCATTGCCCATTTCCATCTCTTTGTTAAAACTGGTTATTCTCTGTGAACGAGTGAAAATATCCATGACATAGTGGGTCCAAAATGCTCCTGGCACTCCGTGTTGTACTGCGTTTGAATACCGAGTGAGGTATCCTGGCCTGCACTGTAGGTAGTGTTTTGCTGAAGTTCTAAACCCTATTTAGCTAATACAAACTAACCTGAGGCTCGAGGTAAAGTGGTTTATGGAGGTACATTGTAAAGTTGTCCTGGGTGGATGGAGGTGTGAGTCATATCATCGCCCTGCCACTTCAAAACAGCCACCTCTCAAAATGCCAAACACAAGTTGATGGAAATAGCCCACTCAGTGTTGGCACAAACCAGAGGTCTCTCTATGCAATGTCTGCTATTTACCCACAAAGTGCAAGAACAGTGGATATCAAACGGACACATTCAGGGATGTCAACAAGAAATAAACTACACAGGACGACTATACGGTTAACATGCCAGCAACTTGTGAAGTAATGAATGTGGCGGCTACTGCACAATAACAATGTCAGACACCGCTTCCATTTTAGACTTGACAGTTGAATCTCCCATGTGGTGAGACATTCACAAGCTTTTTCTAGTTCACTTCTGATTCCTCGGTCAGGCAATAACACCATGCCTGGACCCTAATGACTGCACTGGCAGGTTAGCGCTGCCTCTAAGTAGCTTTGACCTGTCGGCAGTTCTACTCTGAGGCCTGTGCCCCTCCTGTCAACAGCACAAGGCTGGTTCCTCCCCTCACCTGGTACTGCACATAGACGGATCCCTGAGGCTGCCTGTACCAATACAACCACCTACCTCAGTGTCTGTACCAATACATCAACCACCTTCCTCAGTGTCTGTGTTTGTACCAATACAACCACCTCCCTCAGTGTCTGTACCAATACAACCACCTCCCTCAGTGTCTGTACCAATACAAGCACCTCCCTCAGTGTCTGTACCAATACAAGCACCTCCCTCAGTGTCTGTACCAATACAAGCACCTCCCTCAGTGTCTGTACCAATACAAGCACCTCCCTCAGTGTCTGTACCAATACAAGCACCTCCCTCAGTGCGTGCTCCAGTAGACAGTCTCGAAAGTCAGAGGGTGCATCTTCAACATCATAAAAACATTAATACTCCAGCTTGGATTCAGTTTTGACAAAGGGAGAGGCACATTTTCTGTGGAATACACAAGTTCAAATTGTCTAGTACATAGCTCACCAGGCTGCCGTTTGGTGGCCATGTTTGAAGGCATACATTTCATGCAAATAAGAGGCTCCAATGTCACGTGGGCTTGTAACTACTGAGTTCCCACCCCTCAGTATACACGTGTCATACATGAGTAATGACACACACAGGGTCACACACACAAGGTCCTCCACAACAGCCGTCGCAACCCAAAACACCCCGGCCGTAGTGTACATACACACTACACATGTTAACACCCCCCCCCCACACACACACACACACACACACTGCACCTGTTTGAACACATGACCTCTGCACTGTCAAACCAGGACTCTGCAAACACTAGTCTCTTTACGTCTAGTACTAACCCCCCCTAACACATAAATAAATAATATAAAAATAGATTCCAAACATGAAAGATGCTTTGCCTTTTAGGGACTTTGCGAGAAGTAACATCAGCAGGGAGCTTAGGCCAAAGACCCAAACCCAACATCGAAACCCAAGGTGCTTTGTCTCTCTTAGGAGTAGAGGAATGCAACTTATCTTATGATCCAGTCACAAAAAGCGTCAAATAAACCACAGCTTGACCTGGACCCACACAGTCTCAGGCTCTGTGTAAAACGCTTAACCCCAGTGAAAGCCTAAAGTGGCCCCACACTGTCTCAGGCTCTGTGTAAAACGCTTAACCCCAGTGAGAGCCTAAAGTGGCCCCACACTGTCTCAGGCTTTGTGTAAAACGCTTAACCCCAGTGAAATGCTAAAGTGGCCCCACACTGTCTCAGGCTCTGTGTAAAACGCTTAACCCCAGTGAGATGCTAAAGTGGCCCCACACTGTCTCAGGCTCTGTGTAAAACGCTTAACCCCAGTGAAATGGTGGCCCCACACTGTCTCAGGCTCTGTGTAAAATGCTTAACCCCAGTGAGAGCCTAAAGTGGCCCCACACTGTCTCAGGCTCTGTGTAAAACGCTTAACCCCAGTGAGATGCTAAAGTGATGGGCGTGGGCCTGATCAGCGTTTCCCCTCGAGGCAACAGGACGTCTCTCCCTTGTCCGTGCAGGATCGTTGGCTTTGAGTGGCAGGTTCTCAGCCACACGTAGGCGGCGCGTAGGCCTCTGTATCTAATGACACGAGACAGCTGGCCGTGCGCTGTGTGAGCGCGTGCACGTGACACGGCTTCGAAACGTCCACCGGCTGAGCGGGTGTGTTTCCAGTCAAAGGTCATGTCTATGGAAAGCTTTTCCAGATGAAATCGCTGTGAAATGCAGGGGAGCAGAGGGTGGGGATGGGGAATGCAGAGTAAAATCATGTGTGCACATCTATGCGCCTGCCCATCTTTCGCAGAAAGACAAAAGCCCCCTGAGCGGAGCTAGGAGTGGTGAATCAGCTAATAGCAGGCCCTCCAGCCCACGCAAGCGCTTTCAGCTCAAAAATGGATGAAGAGGCTCTGGTGTCATTCCAACTCGGGAGCTCAGAAAAAAACGCTCACGGTCGTTTGCAATAATCCTAACACCGTGTTTCGATACTCAACACCGTTCAAAATTCACTCATAAGAACGGTATATTCAAACAACACACACAAAAACACACTCTACCTTGCCACGACCAAACATACATTTTGTGCGACATTATCTAAAACATCTTGTCCAGATGAGAAAGTGTAGTGGGCTACGGCACAAAGGAATGCTGGAACAGATGGACATTCTCAGGAACTCGTCAAAACACTGCTCCTCATCCGTGTATTTAATTACTCAAGAGTCCATGAATCTGCCAAATCCACCTGGTCTCCATCAACGTTGGACACCACCACCACTGGGGAAATATCTAGTCTAGTGCAGGCAACTCCCCTAAAACAGTGTTAAATACTAAAAACTAAAACACCTGCTACTAACCTGAAGTGGCTTTTAAACACATAGGAAACACATGTATCCCTTTCATGCTCCCATGCTGTAGACCTGGCATTAGCAAGCTAGCTCCACAAGCAAATAAACAGCAGCTAGTCTATGAGCCTACAATGGTAAACCTAGGCCCCCTATTTCTAAAGCACTTTGCTTTGTTACCATGAAATAGCACTTTTGGACCTGCCCGTGTCATACTGGCCCCTCTGTCAATGTCACCGCCGACTGTAACTCTATAGCACAGATCCACCTTGCTCTCTGTCACAGACAAAAACACACACTCTCATTCTCTCTGGAACTCAAACAGCACACCACAAAGAAACTAACTGGCCCCAAATAAATGAGAAACTATGTTTGCAAAACAATTATAAAAAAAGTTTTTACCTGTGTTTACATGGTTCGATCCCCGGCTTTCTAACGTTTCACCCAGCCTGAACTGTACATATTGAGCACGGGGCGTGCATGCACGTGAGTGTGCGAGCTCTTTCAGCGTTGCAGCTGACGTGCCAGCACAGTAGCGGGGTCCGGTAACCAGGAGGGGGTGAGGGTGGAGGGAGGAATCTAATCTGACCGGCACTCTCTCTCATCCACACAAACTCTCTCATCAGCCAACAGGGTCCCTGGTAGGCCGCTGCTGCTGCTGCTGCTGCTGCTGCTGCCAGGGAATTCCTCCCCCATCCGAGCAGAGCCGTGGGGTGGCTTAACTCCTGGACGCTACCTCTACGTTCACCCCAACCTCAGCCCTCTGTCTCCACAACTCCCTCTGCTGCCACCAAGCAGAAACGGGCCGGGCTTAGTTACAGGTCCGTCACAGCAGGGCTGCCAGGGTGAACTATTGGTAGAGGCACATGACAAAAGAGGAGGCATCTATCAGGGGGTGGGCCGGGCACTGACTGCTACTGGTGTGTCTCTGGGCACAAATCACTTTAATGAGAATTAGTAACCAACTAGAATGGCTCTGGGCCATTACACTGATAAATGGAGGCCATTAAAAACAGCCATATGCCCCTATTTGTTTTTAACCTGTACCTACACTGAACTACCAGGGGTTTGGTAGTCTGTCTGTTCTGGCTCCATGGTGTCGTTAAACTACCAGACCCTGTCATTTCGGCCTCAACCTTACACACATCCTAGAACGTCTTTTTAATTCTGAACATGGTGTTAGCACAGATCCCATCCCCATGCATCATCTCCACTGTCTATTCTGTTTAGATATCAACAAAGTTAGAGGTGTGACTTTTTGTTTGCCAACGCTTGCCAACGACGGGTGTTTGAAGTTTTATTTGGCTTTTCACTTATGGATCTCTTTTAAACTGGTGTTAATCTGCCAGGCTGGCCATAATGTCATGCCCCTACTATTCAGGAATAGTAACAGGAATGTGCACCATCAACAGGCAAGCATAAAGGGCTGGCAGTGCTCAAAGGTTTGCTCACAGGGTTCCGCTATAGGAGCTGTAACATGGTGGGCTACAGAGGATAAAGGCTGTATTGGTCTTCTATACATTAGTATTGGGTCGCTCGTATATTGGGTCTGTTCTAACAGCACAGGGTTCATACATCAATGTGGTTTAATACTGAAACATACACAAAGAGCAGAACAACAAACACAGTAAGTCAACAACGCTCCACGCTGTTTGATCTTGAACCACCGCTGACCTCAGTGCATTCCTCCCGGGTCACTGTGTCTCTAGGGCCTGTCCACAGCCAGATTGAAAAGGCAGCATCCACAAAATCTCCTCCATTACCCAGGCTCGGTCGCGCCTCCATTGTTGTGTTTTTTTTTTAAACGAAAGTCTCTCAACACACATGCAAGTTCTCTCGATCCATCTCCAGTGGTGCCACCCTGCAGCACGGAGCGAGCCTCCCACTGTGCCTGCAGAGGCAAAGCCCAGCAGGGATCCCAGTCACAACACCAGTAGACTGGGTTTCTCTGCAGGGCCATGGGTGGTGACCTGCCTGCTCTGTGGGCGCTGCCATAACATAAAGGGGCCTGAAGTGGGGGTCCGGGTTCTCACATTGGAAATTGGTTCAAAAAGCAAAGGGGACATTGCCGGAGTGATTTGGTGTCGCACACAAGTCTCCCATGAGGCGGTCACTCAAAGCAGGATCTGACTCGACAAAGAGCACGACGTCCGAACACACAGGTCAGGACGACATCAACGAGAACATCCGTGGTGGGTTTCTCTATTTGCAAGGCCGCAACCTAACAAGCCTCTGCTCCTCGAATAAGCTCCTTTAACCAAACTTCATTTCCACAAGTCTTCTATATCTATCGCACTCCCTGAAAGGTTTTTCCACCTGCCCAGCTCACTTAAGTACAACCTTTTCTACTCAATCAAGGACACTGTTAAAGTTGAGTAATGTTCACAGTGGAACACATGCAAATACCTTTCCTGATGGAAGTAATCATGGTCTCGCTAGTTTGACCCTTGTCCACGTCCCAATCAGCACTGACATTTTGTGTCTCCACCCCGGCGCCTGATTCACTTTTATTATGCTCCCTCCCTCAGTGAGCCTGGAAACAGATTGCCTATTAAATGTATCATCTAGCAGGGGCAATGATATCTGCATTAGCATAAACAGGGAAGGCAGAGGACAGGGCTGTGTGATTGGGACAAGTATGGAGGTCAACTAAGCTGTATTTAGACTCGTTCCCGAAGTGCCTACACTGAATGAAAACACTTCCACTTCACATGGCGCTCGTGCATTTAACCACAAATGAGCTTTTTTCCTTGGCACGTTGAACAATCTACTCGGGGACGAACAGGAAAAGCTATTTGTGTAGTAAAATATTCTAAAAGGACACAGATTTTTTTTATGTAACACAAGATTCCGAAATTTTATGCATTTAATAAAGTATTTAAAACGTTTGCCGAAATTGGATACCTCAAATGGTGAATATAGATCCTGTGTCAGACGGGTTCTTTAGACACATTTTTGGGTCGCTTGCTGCAACACAACGTGCAGGGTTAATCAAGTAAACCACAAACTCACCTAACACCTGTGTATCTCACCACGAGTCCAGGGCAGGTAAGGAGTTGAGGTCATTGCTTTGGGGAGTTTATTGATGAAAATGTAACTTTACATTGCTTCTTACATACATCAGTGTCTCTGTGCCCCACTTACCACTTTTACAGTGTAAAATAAAAAATGATACCATTCAATTCAAGTTGAGCCAGGAAACAAAAACCATGCCAGCATCCAAACAACTAGTAATATTAGTTAACAATGTTCTTAAGTGCAATACCAAGCCAGGAGTATTATTATTATGATTCCTAGACAGCTCTCCATCCACACCCCCAGTTAATCATGCCTGTCGAACCACTGATCACATCTGCCACAATCAGGGAGTCATACCAACGAGGGGCCTCCATTATGCTGCTGCTGGGACAGAGCTCCTCTATGGTCTTTATGCGGGACACAGTTTCGACGCATCCATCACCAAGTGGAGTTTTCAGCAGACGAGTCACCGCAATAAAAGGCCTGTGAGTAGCCTTTACGGTCCGATCGACGGGGCCGGGCACCGTGGCCAGCCGTTGGAAGGGATGGCAAAGACGTGGGCACCGTCTCCAATAGTGGAGCCGGAGGAAGGCAGGGAAGGGACAGGGGGTTGTAAACGCTCATTACTGTATCGCGAGTAAAATAGAACGGGACAGAGCAAAAGTCAGACAGGTGGGAATCATGGAATAGGAGATAAGGGGCCTCCATTATTTAGCATTGGTTTAGCCACACTGGTCATCGCTACAAACAAAACGTTTTTCCACAGGTATTTTTATTCTTACTGCCGTCTAAAGAGGTCTGCCATTTCCATCAGCTCTAACAGACAGGAGTGTCTCTCACTTCACTCTTAAAGGCATCTACCATAACTGTTTGAATTACGAAAACATTGAGGCCATCGATCTATGACACTGCTTGAATAAAGCTACTTTATAGCGCAGGCCATCGCCGTAAACGCCGTTAATGTTATCTGTCTGACCACTCATTTGATAGGCCGGCAGGGGCGCCGCTGGCAGAGCACACCTGAACTTGTAAAGCCACTACAAAACAGAGCAGGCGGGCCGGATGGGATAATGCTGAAACCTTGCTGACTTTATTATGTTTGTATCCCTCTCTAATTCTTCCTCACTCCAGTTTTTAACCATTTCTTTTATCTTCCTCTTGTTTTATTTCTCTCTCTCTCTACCTCACCTACCATTCCCAGCTCCTTCCTCTCATATCTTATCCACCTCTTCCTTTCTCTTTCCTCAGACAGAGAGAAGGCACTGGGCAGAGACCCACATTAATTAGATAGTCCAAAGACAGTTCCTCAGTCCATGGGGGGGGGGGGGGGGGGGGGGGGGGGGGGGGGGGGGGGGGGGGG
>JAPMUY010003958.1:10000-28403 GCA_026901105.3 Galaxias olidus | reverse complement strand
CTGTCTCTGTCTCAACCCCCCCCCCCACACACACACACCACAATCCCTATGTCCCACCATCCTTCCATATATTTGACCACTCTACTTTTGTAAACTTAAAAGTTCTCCTCTTGATTTTATCCAAGTAAGTGCTGCACAGAGCAGTCCATGTTAAACAGTAAATAGACAAAGGAGAAGATAAGGGTCCCAATATTTTAGATTGTATTACCACGGGATTCATATAATATATGAATATTATATGACCTCTATATACTGTATATATAGTCAGTAAAAAACCGAAGAGCCAAACTGCCCAACACGTGCTAAAATATGAAGAGGTCAGGTTGACAGATGAGAAGGTAAGCATACCAAGATAATCCTCCCTGTGGAGGAGCACCTGTGGCAGCGTGTTAGTCTCTGCTCTGCATTGGCACAGTCCAACAGGTAGGGGGAGCCCTAACGCACCCAGCAGTAGACAGCATGTCTATAGAGGCAGCAGGGTTCTACACTGAACTCCACACCCTACTTCATTACAATGAGCTCCAGCCGGCCGGTCGGCCCGTAGCTATACCCACCCTGGCCAGAGAGTGTCTTTGTGGGCCAGGCAGCGCCCAATTGGCCCGTAAGTCTCTTGGAGCATGAGGGAACAGCACAGGGAAGCTATGGGCACAGGAAACCTGGCTACCACTTCAAAAGAAACACGCTGGAGCCAGGTTACCTCTGTTTCCAAGGAATGGGGAGGGTCGACCCACTTGACGAAGCCCCGCAAAACTTTACTATTTGTTTGAGTTGACTGTCTTCTGAAAGTCCTACTTGGTCGAAAGGCGAATACACTGAGAGAGGAATGCCTACGGTAAGATGTAAGTGGAACTCACAGACACACACACACACACACACACAAACACACACATACACACATACACAGACACGTACACACACCCCAGCATCCGCACATCCACACTCGCTCAGTAATGAAATCGGAGGTTTTGATCTATCACCTTCTTTGGGAAATGTGTGTGGTAATCTGCCTGTTATCTTTGCCAGCTCATTAATGAGAACAAAACAACAGTGCAGAAACATCAAATGATTCCACAGGATAAGAGGAAGACCCCACTTCAAAGCAACGTTTGGCAGCACAGTTTTAGGCTCGCACAGAATTTAGGATGCTTTATTTCTGGCAGGCAGTCGATGTGTCAAGTTGTTTTTAGATGGTGACCACTCTGAACAAAACAGACTATTTGTAAATCTTCTTCAGCGTCAAATTATCGCCTCATAAAAAAACAAGTTATGGCAGGCATGAGATACCATCACTCCAGAAGCTGACAACGTCTGGCCAAACTTGAATATCTGATGAAGGACCCAGATTTCTGTGAGTTATTTTTACCCTTTCAGTGTCTGCTTATCGCCACTGCTTCAATCAGCCCAATGTGTTCAGTCTCTCTCTCTCTCTCTCTCTCTCTCTCTCTCTCTCTCTCTCTCTCTCTCTCTCTCTCTCTCTCTCCCCCCCCCTCTCTCAAAGTAAATCAAAGCTGAATATGTGTCAGACGTTCATGACCTCCATTCCTATGTTCTGTTTTGTTTACCATAGAATTCATTTGGTAGTCGTTTGTTGACAATCTGACCCTATAGACACTTACACATGAAGAGAATATCTACGGTTCATTGATACTTTCCAATATTTATTGAATCAAACGTTTGGGGATTTTGTCACTTACAGTTTTTCACGATTGCTAAAACACTAAATCCCATTCTCTGAACCACATCATCAGTGGCCTAAATCCACTTGTCAAATCATGAACCCTTTTGTCAAAACCTTAAACACGTTTAGGTAGTTAGACACAATTAGCAAAACCCTTATCACTCTCTAAAACACAATTCACGCTGTGATTCACTAGTGTGGCAAAATGGTAAACACTAGTGTCAAAAGTTAAACACAACTTCAACACAGTTGTCATCGTTAAAACACAACGACTCAAAATACTTCACACTTGTTTCAAATGATATGATCAAGCCAATTGTATAAGACAGAATACAGTTTTTCACATTTGCAAAACACATTTCTTCAAACCTTCACCCATTTTCTCAAAACGTACACGTAAAACAAATCCAAATCTTCAAAAATAGCAATTTCTGATGAAATTCAATGGTCTCTTGGAGGATCTCACCCCTGCTGGAAATTCGGGCAACTGTGAAAGACGTGATGCTGAGGCAGAATTACAGTAATATCTCATTGACTTTGATTTTGCAGTTGCAAAATTGTTTGGAGTGTACTGTAATGTGCTATTCATTTACTGTAGTTTTCTTTGTTCTTTGGGTTTACTGTATTTTTTTGCAAGAGCTGATAATACAGATATTCAATACTGTGTACTTACAGTATACAATACAATAAATTCACTGCACTAAGTTGTGATAACTATTATACTTTTGTTTTTGCAAAATGTGTTTACTATATGCAAAAAAATAAATGAAAAAACGTACTAACTACAAAAAACGAACTATATGCCCTGGATGCTGTGTTCTCCATTTCTCCATTCTGATGTAATGTCTAATAAATGCTCCATGGATGTTATATTTTGACTGGCTGTGTTTACGATATGAAATAATTGTTTGATTTCTGCCAGAGGAGTCAGGGGTTATGTGAATGTAGTTTTAATACTTGGATTTGTGTTTAACGTTTTGAGAAAATGGGGCAAGGTTTCAAAAAATGTGTTTTAACAATTGTGAAAAACTGTAATACGTTCTAACATTTATTGAATCAAAGGTTTGAGGACTTTGTCACTTAAGGGAAAATTATACTATAGCTGTTATGTGGTTGAATTAGTTGATGGGATATGCTGAGGAGGACATTTTATAAAGCATCATATAATTATCGATGTATTGTATACATATTTTGTGGCCTCTATAATATTAACATTTGGAGACACGTGTTCTATAAATCATGTGGAAAAAAACTGTATAATGGGTTTTCAATATTGCACATTGGATTCATCAAGTGTTGTTGTACTTATTCAATAAAGCATAAAGAGAAACATGAATTAAGTATGAAGTCTCGCTTTCACCAGAAACTAAGATATAATTAGTCACATACAGTCTTTGTGTAAAAAGGACACAGCTAACACTGATTGCAGACTCTGAGAACAATGCAACATGTCCTTGATGATTTGTCTTTGAAGTTAAAATAATGAGTGGAGTTGGTGGGTTTGATAAATACATATTTTTAGCTCAAGCAACTGCATCATGCAAATGCAAAGCAAGAGGATTTCTGGCATTATTGAAAACTTAGTTACGATATACAGTATACTGATACATTTTTGGTTAGAATGATTCGCCAATGTTAATATAATTTACTATTAGTAAATTTAGTTGGTATTAAAGAATAGGATTTACTTATAATAAGAAAAATAAGCATGTTGATGCAACTCAGAAAAGATTCATGCAAACTGCATTCAGTTTTGTTTTCTGGAAACGTCTTTATTTTTGACAGTGTACAAGAACCAAATCTTTTCAATTTCTTTCACGCTTGCACACAAACATTTAGACATGTGTGGCACGGTAGCATTTCCAGACATACCTAGATCCTGTTTGCCAATACATGTTGACATGTGTGGCACTGTAGCATTTCCAGAGAGTATGTGACAGTATGTGAACAGTGCTCTGACTGTCACGTGTAATGTCTTGTGCCTCAGAGCATCTCATTGTGGCCGCTGATTAGTGGAGTTAATAACAATGTCTACGCTGACCTTATCATGATGGGATGAGGATCAGGATGAGGATCAGCACCTCCAAATCTGAGGCCATGGTTCTCAGCAGGAAACCGATGGATTGTCTACTCCAAGTAGGGAATGAGTCTTTACCCCAAGTGAAGGAGTTCAAGTATCTCGGGGTCTTGTTCTCGAGTGAGGGGAAAATGGAACGAGAGATGGGCCGGAGAATTGGAGCAGCGGGTGCGGTGTTGCAGTCGCTTTATCGCACCGTTGTGACAAAGAGAGAGCTGAGCCAGAAGGCAAAGCTCTCAATCTACCGGTCTATCTTCATTCCTACTCTCACCTATGGTCATGAAGGGTGGGTTATGACCGAAAGAACGAGATCGCGGATACAAGCGGCGGAAATTAGTTTCCTCCGGAGGGTGGCTGGCTACTCCCTTAGGGATAGGGTGAGAAGTTCAGCCATTCGTGAGGGACTCGGAGTAGAGCCGCTGCTTCTTTGCGTAGAAAGGAGCCAGTTGAGGTGGTTCGGGCATCTAGTAAGGATGCCACCTGGCCGCCTCCCTAGGGAGGTGTTCCAGGCACGTTCAGCTGGGCGGAGGCCGCGGGGCAGACCTAGGACCAGGTGGAGGGATTTTATCTCCACACTGGCCTGGGAACGCCTTGGAATCCCCCAGTCAGAGCTGGTTAATGTGGCCCGGAAAAGGGAAGTTTGGGATGCCCTGCTGGAACTGCTACCTCCGCGACCCGACCCCGGACAAAGCGGATGAAGATGATGATGATGACGCTGACCTTATCTAGTGGACTATTTTCCCTGGCCAAAATTGGATTTAGAACTTATATAGCTATGGTAACTGGAGATTCATACACTTTTTTTTTTAAGCATTTTGCAAAACTGCTTTTCTCAAATGAGCAGCTGGGGAAATGCTGAGGTGAGAGGAAATAGGTGCAGAATGGCCGGCAAATGTTGTGACAATTAATGACGTATTCCTCAAATTCTTGAATTCTTCTTATGCTTTGATCCCTTTGCTAAAAAACATTTACTATTTTTGGTAAATGTTAGACCCTTTCTATTTTCAGTACCTGAAAGGCATCTCAGAAACATCATCTCAGAGACATTTTCACAGACAAAACAATCGGCCCCACAATTCCATGCATTGATTTTCTCTCACTGCAGAAAGCACACCGTTTCACACATATCCACAACGCTACTCTGAGCTTGCGTCAGTGCTCTGAGTTTACACACAATTTGAGTGCCTGTCTGAGGACTGTGAGGACAGGGAGCCATCTGTGTTGCTATTGGTTGAGTACAATTCATTACGCACACTTCGTTGTTGCTTTTGATGGAAATGGAACTATACAAGTCGACTGGAAATGGAACTATAGCAATGGTTTAAAAAAAGGCCCAACCACGTGTGACATCCTAAAGAAACACAATTCGCTTCGTGTTGGTACAGGCAAGTGTATACGCTTATGGTGTTTTAGAATGGTATTATTTGCAGTGTGGTAATAACAATATTATAATATAATGTTGTTAAAACGATAAAACATATTTCAATGTTAATAGAAAAAAACCTTACCGCAACCATTCCCAAAGGATGACAAAATGGTTTCCCCTTCAGGGCTCAATAAAGTAAAATCCATTCCAATCCAATCTAGTTCCACACAACGGGCCACGGATTTCATCTGTGTTACAAAAGGTAATTGACTTGAGCTGATGCACCTACTCTTACATTGTAATGCACATGTGGCATTGAAATTGAAATCCACAAATTGCTGTGTTTTGGTGGCGAGCGGATGTGTGTTCTGTATGAGTTGTTCTGCTTTGTGCTATAATGGAACCTGTCAGGCAAAGAACAAAAGCTGTGAAACGGACCTTTAGAAAAGGTGGTCCGCTGTGGGATCCCCTCAGACATGAGGTTGCACTCAACAACAACATCACTCCTCCCCTCAGGAAATCCATGTACCTTTCTTTGACTCGATTGAAGGGAAGACGTTTGGGCTCAAATTAAAATTGCAATGATTTCTCACTCGATTTCACCCGATCAATTGCTGAGGTACTGATGAACAGATTGATTCTGAGCCAAGGCAATCTCAACATTATCCATCTGAGGAATCAGATTAAATCACGAACAGAAAGGAACAGTATTTTAGCGTGGTCATGAATTACAGATGCAAAACCACGTCCGACATAACACAATAATATTGCACCACAACACTGTACTACAGAATATGACACCCCTCTACACTCATTGGACAATACATTCTTAACTCTGACTTTCTAAGACGCAATCATTTCAGTCATCTTCCCACTATCCCAATTCTTCACCTATTTGTCATTCTATAACACCAATTTTATTTTTGCAATTGTAGATATTACGAACGGAGTAAGATACATAATTGACGTTGTTTGGAAAAAGTGGTTAGCACTGTTGCCTCACAGCAAGAAGGTCCTGGGTTCAATCCGCACCTGACCCAAGGGTCTTTCTGTGTGGAGTTTGTGTGTTCTCCCCGTGTTTGCGTGGGTTTCCTCCGGGTTCTCCGGTTTCTTCACACAGTCCAAAAACATGCAGGTTAATTGGTGACTCTAAATTGCCTGTAGGTGTGTATGTGAGTGTGAGTTGTTGTCTGTCCCTATGTGTCGGCCCTGTGATAGACTGGCGACCTGTCCAGGGTGTACCCTGCCTCTCGCCCTGTGTCGCCTGGGATAGGCTCCAGCCCCCCCCCCCCCCCCCCACCAAGCGGTATAGCTAATGGATGGAAAAAGATTGGCATTTGAAAACAAAATACTATACAAAACCTAGAGCGTACGACATTCCATTTCTAAATAAATACTTATTAATTGCAACCCTCATCCCTATGAGTTATCGTTACCATGGCAGTGACTAATTACTGACATTAAAACATTTCATTTAACCCTGTACTGTCATTAACGATGATACTGTTGGATGTCAGATGAGTTTAGATGAATGCTCCTTAATGGCTCTGTGATTAGAGAGCTGCATTGCTCCTTCCTTCACCAGTGTGAATGTTCAAACACACGTGATGCTGTTGATCCAAATCCCAAGAGGGTCACATGGATCACCGCTCAAATGACTGTTCAATCAAAACGTTGTCACCTCTGGATCTATATCTCCAACCAGTTAGAAAAAAAAACACTCACCTTTTCCCATTAAAATAAACTAGTAGGTAATGAGGCAAAAAAAATAAAAAAAGCTGTATTTGAATTATGGAGTGTTTGATCTTATGACATCATTACTGTCACATATTTAAGACCTGAGGTACACAGCGTAAGATTAGCCAGACTGTTAATCACCATAAACACATCTTACAAAGATCTCTTCAGAACAATTTACTGTCATTGGAGAATACCATGTAAGAAGGATTGCATCCAAGACCGAGATCAAGACAAAGCAGTCAAGTGCACCGTTTCCATTTTCTGTGAAGCAGTATTCTACCTGCCATCTGTTAGCACAGCATAGTCTGTCAAAAAAAAAAACAGCGTGAAATAATGAATTTAGCGCTAGGACCCCTCAATCTATTTCTCAGCCAGAAAACAGGAAAAGAGCACAGGTAAACAACAGAGCTGCCAGTGCCACCATTCCGCTTCAGCTGTCTGTGATCAACCTCGGCTCAGTATGTGTTCACAGAAACACACAGGTTGTAAAAATCGACCTTTACATTAGCGTCAACCATCACATGACCCATCGCATCAGACACAAGCTCAATCCATTCCTGAAAAATGGAATAGGTTCCTAAAAATGCACTTCCCAAACAGGAGTAGCAAAAAACGTGAGCTGACTGTTTTGCTCAGGTTCGTCCATGAGGAATGTTTATTCAAACGGAAGCTTTCAGCTAAAGTTGAGTCAGACAACTCTGCTGTGAGCCAGCTGTTAAACTATGTATGCTCACACATTCACACACTTACGGAGAGGTCTATTCAAATAGCAGAGTGTAGATGCTGAAAATGAAAAGTAAGCAGATTCAACCTAAACTACAGTGTATTTACTGACAATACATGTTTAGGACGGATACATTTGTCTGATTGAACAAAGGTTCCGTAATCTGTCAACAACACTGAACACAGTGTTAGGAGAAAGCTATTAACTACTCAACAGGAGTCATTTTGCCAGGAATCCTTAGACCGCCAGGATCAACTCAGTGTTAACTGTACAGCCATATAAATCTATTCATTAGAATAACAAACTGCATCTTTCTTAGGAAATGACAAACAATAATTATAGAGCCTCCGTTATGTGAATATATTAGCTTATCCAACAACCATTTGTTAGAATAACATAATTTATCTGGTTCACGCTGCACATAAATTATGTTGGGTAGTATGTTTCTCGGAACCTCAGGGTTCCTACAGGACTTCCGTAACCCCAGAGAGCTCCACTCCGTTAATCATGTCTTCCATGACTGTTTCATCTCCTTGCATCCCCCTTTCCTCCGCCGTTAAGTCGGTTACACCACGGGGACTGATTACAACATGACACACAAAGTATCCTCATTAAGCCCTTAGCCTTACTCGTCCTCTACACTACTCTTCCCTTCACCTCCTCTCTCCTCATCCTCGTCCTCCGCTCTCTTCATCCGTGTCCTCCTCAACCTCCACCTCCTCTCTCTTCATCCGTGTACTTCTCCCTCCTCATCCTCGTCCTCCGCTCTCTTCATCCGTGTACTCCTCCCTCCTCATCCTCGACCTCCGCTCTCTTCATCCTTGTCCTCCTCCCTCCTCAACCTCCTTCCTCCTCCTCATCAGTGGAGCCGGCAAAGACTGCCTTGTCTGCTATGTGAAATGAGGCGTGGGTCCTGGGGGAGCAGGGGAATTGTAGTTCAGCCCTTTCCTTGGAGTGGAACAAAGACGGAGTAGACAGAACACTTGTTTTGTTTTTAATTGACCGGTCGGGGTTCTTGTCGTAAAATGGTTCGTGGCGGAGGAGATCTCCATAGTACTTTATGACCATCACGATGGGAGCGACCGGATCCATGCTGGCCACCAAATCACGTGTCGTCATTCCCCTTCGTACCCATTTCCCTGCCAGCCTTCATAACCGTAAAAGGAAAACAGTAAATATGAATTTCTCCTTTCGCCAAGCCTGTTATAGCACCAGAAGGCTCAATTATGTCGCAACATGCAACCTCATCAACACAACTCATGATGTATAATGACGCCTGGCATTTCAGCAGAGGGAGGGATTCAGACCAACAGTGATGAACGTTCCTCACTAACCAGAGCTAAGGTTTTCAACCCGCACACCGAATGCTGCTCACAGTCCCGGACGCTTAGGGAGCTAGCACCCGTTTATGAGGAGGCTGGTCTTCCTTCCCACCTCCCCCTGGCCACATTGGCAGCAGCTGTTTGCAGATGACAGCTAGCCGGGAACTCATTAGCCAAGCCCTGCATCTATCAGAGAGGAGGTACCAGGCACCCCTCCCTAGATGAAGACAATCGAGTGGGGAGATATTACTTGGGAAGTCAGGTTTGGTTGGGGTTGGGGAAGTATACCGAAGCAGGACAGCCATTAGTCTATCTGGCTGTAGATCTTCTGTGCAGCCAATTTGAAACAGTTCCAAGGCTTCACTTGGCTGTGCCGTTTCCACGCTTTTAGTAATTCGGTTTTGTTTTCCCTGAGTTGACAGTGGCTGCTCGTTAGGCCTTGACTGTCAAAGAGAGAACATGAAATTCATGTCTGCAAATCATGGCGAAGACAAATGCTTCAAAGTATGTGTGTGTGTGTGTGTGTGTGTGTGTGTGTGTGTGTGTGTGTGTGTGTGTGCCCGCGCGCGCACACTTCCTTCCACTGTTGCCAAGACACAATACCAACATCCTTCACAAAATATATTAAAAGAATTTGTACCATATTAGCTCCCTGTGTTTGAGACACAATCAACGCGGTTATAAAAACCTTGACATACTTCTTGGGTTTGAGTGCCAGTTACACAAAGGATCCAGGTGTTTGTGTTGTAGACGAGGGGGCTCACTTGATTGGAGCAGTCGACAGTCTCGGCATCTTTGTTTGGACACGGGCCACATGGAATACTAATGTGTTCATTACACACAGTGTTACAGTGCTATGTAAAGGGTCAGGAGAGACACGCCACCGACAGACAACCAAAGGCCTGAGGCAGACCAGGCCACGTCTTTATGTAAAATGTATATGATTTAATATGTTCTGATTAATTCTGAGCGTGGGCTTCCATCGACTAGTGTTGTCGAACAAGAAGGTTTCCCGCGGATGAGTCAGCGTTCCTCTCTGACGTCATGGCGATGTGTCTCTACATACCTGGTAAACCTTGTTGTTGACTTTGCAGCACCATGGAATTAATCTGAGCAGGTTTTCACCAGTGAGGAGAGTTCAAAAGAACATTGGAGGGCTGGTGCGGGCTCTATGACTATGAACTTTCAAAATGTCTGAAAACTGTGCTATATTTAGGTTGGATGGTTTATTAATCTGGTACTTTGAAGTCTAATAATATCAGAACACTGCATGTCTGTGCTGTACTAACCTATGTTCTTGTCACAGTACTGCCATCTTGTGGCCATTTAAGATATTCCCAGATTTGTAAACGGATTGCTTTTAACGATTTTATGAAAAACAAATAACTAACTTATTTTCTCTACAATACAGCATAACTTACTTACCATACACAATTTATTTAATTGCACTAGTAAGGCTTATTTGCCTTTCTGAACTTTCCTGATGGGAACACCAACGTATTTAAAGTTTATTTATGCTATATCTAAAACAAATACGTAATAAGGAAGTTCATAGGTATTCACTAGTGCAATAGGTTGTTGTATTTCAGACCATCACATAAAATGTGTTCCATACAATGTTAGAGAACAGCAGTTTCTCTTTTCAGTCTTTCTCTGGAATCTCTCTCTGAATTTGGTTAACCTGGTTCTAAATATGTAATAGTATTGTAGCTGGGCAATATGATACGATAGATTAATGAATTCATTTGAATTACTCAATTTTAAAAAGATTATTGTCTAATTATGAAACATTTTGTATTTAGGTCGATTCTATAAATGTCAGCTCAAATAACTTTAATATTATGGGTCACTCTGGTAACACCAGGAAATCGCTGATACATGAATGAATAAAAACACAATGTCACCGGCTAAAGAGAAAGAGGGGTGCATTAGCGATTTCTTAGCTGCAGTCTTCTCAACAACCAGCAGAGGGCAGCATGATGTTTCTTTCGAAAAGGGCAAAAAGCATCACTAAATAAGCGTAAAATATTTACAAGGAGAAGTTTCAGATTCATATACTTGCAGGGAGATGCTGGTACTTTTTATTTTAACTAAAGCAGCATTAAACATGAATACTGTAGCTATAGCTGGGAAAAAGAATTACCAATTGTAACCAACCAAGCGTTCTCTCTCAAATAATATTATTTAATTGAAAAGAACTTTATTGTCCCACCAAGGCAGGACATTTTAAGGGGGTCTCACCAATTACATAAACATCAATAACCTGAAAGTACATCCACTGAAAAAAAAAGCCACAAAAGGATACATTACCATTAGAAAGAACATGTGCAGAAGTATATGCTCCCATAATGGAGTTAGATTGGTGATGTTTGTTTACATGGGTTGCATTAGGTACAAAGGATTCCCTGTATATAGTTTTGTTTGTTTGCCAGAGGTGTCCTCAAATGCAGCATGAAGGGGATGTTCAGTATCACTGATAACGGACATAGCTTTTCTGTATACAGCAGTGCTGTACAGATTATCTAATGATTTTTGCTAGCGGCCAATAATCGTCCCTGCTGTTTTGACAACCCTGGCCATCTTGTCTTTATTTTCCCCAGTCAGATTCCGTACCAGACCGAGATGTTGAATATAAGAATGTTCTCTCCAGACGGATGACCAGGCCCTTCAGTTTCCTGATTAGAATCAGTCTCTGTCTGACATTTTGATATCTACATTGTCTGTAAAACGGCCCTATTGGACTTGAGGACTTTTTGGGAAGGCGCGTCTACCGTCTAGGTTGATTTGTATTGTGTTGTTTCGACCCGTCCTAATTAGTGTAATTGTTTCCACCTGGTTTATCTTGTGTTGATTGGTTCTTCTGTGTTTTAATTCAGGTATTTAAACCTAGTATTTCTTAGTGTTTCTTTGTGTTTCTTCGTTCTGTCATTGTGGTACGTTGGGAGTGTGTCGCTGCATGGTCACAGTGATTATTCCGGCAGTTGTTTGAGTCGCTCCTGAATCACCATTTGACTACCTGTAGTGCTCATCGTTTCAACAGTCCCACACGAGCAAATAGTCTTCGCTGGAAATCAATTATTTATACATTAGCATACAGCTGACATCTGAAACTGTATAACTAATAACATTTATTATCCTTAGCAGCTGAAACTATAAAACACACGAAATGAGAGGATGTGCAGCTTTCAACATAGGCAGGACTTTGTACTGTGGTTATGGCGTTGCTTAAGAAAATCCCTTTATTACATGGAGGTAAATTTACTAAAACTATGACAGATTTTCACACGTATCTCTTTTATTAATGTGTATAGCCTACTTAACTTTATTATTCGTACAGATGTAAAGATGTTGGTTGCAGGTGTAAACCAAATTAGAAAAAGGCGAAAGCTTGGGTCAGGGTTTGGGGGTCAGTTGAACCCCAGAGTATTGCGTACAAGTTCCGTGTTTACCACTATTTGGAGTCAAGTGCTGCTGGTGCTTGTTCTTTTTTTCACCAAGCCTTATTTAAAACACTAGATGGCAGTACTACACAAGCACATAAATTGTGGATTTGAGTTGCGTTTTTGTAGGTCTTGTTCAACTAAGTTAATAATTGATTGTTGTGCTCTTGAGTATATCAAACCATGTGAATTGATAAAAAAATTCATAAGAAAATAGATAAGAAATACGAATTGCAGGCAAATCGTTTGGACAGACTTATTTTCCACATTTGATCCATCTGTGCTGAGGATGAGGGCAATATATTTTTATTTATTTAAAGTACTGTAGACAATACGTCACACAAGTTGGAACATGAGGCGCACTTGAGCCATGGCGAACGAAGAGGAAACCTTGGTTTGAGGGAGAGCGAGGCGCGAGTAGCCTGACTGTAGTCTGTTCATCGCTATACAAGCAGTACCGTCGATCGTATCTCAAGGCACTTATCCCCTGACGGACACGGACGAGGCAGGTAAGACATGATTATGGCTTTCCACAATTATGAGATTATTATTGCGAAGAAGTAAATACAGAGGAACAAATATGTGTGAGATGTTTTCAATGGGGTGACAGCTACTACGCGTTTCTTACAACAAAATTATGCTGTGTGGATATTTTCTTTCTGAGTAATTGAGACATTGAAATTGATTGGAGTGTTTGAGGTAAACAAATGCAATGTCTGGTGTATTTTCTGACGTGCAGCAAGAGTTGTAACTTGTTAAACTTGTAAAAGGCATTTTTCTAAGGTGGTCGTTCATGTTCATCAGCATTAGAAAAAATATTTGTCTATAAAATAGGAGCCTTTATGTAAATAGTAGTCTGTGTTTATAGGCTATTGCTCCACACATCCATACATGTAGGAAATATTGCATATTACAAATTGCGTAAATAGTAATATTGCAAAACAAATTAAATTGTGTTTTAAGAAGCCTGCTACCGTGTGGTATTTTTTTAATTTGTGCCTTCTGCCACAAATAAAATCATATTTAATGACGGGTCAAGTTTTTTTTTTGTCATAATGGCTGTGTTAAATTATCTCAGCAGTCTGCCAACACGAAGCATGCCTGCTGGAAAGCGCCGTGCCTTTACTTATTAATGTGTCACCTGAACAGACAGGCATCAGCGGCGACATAATTTGCCCCATGGACTAAGATAATCGACACACCTTTGAAACACGGTGTTCAATTGAGGATTCATGAAAGCCTCGTTTTATCTCTGTATTAATATACGAGTTTACAGGTACTTTAATTTAATTGGATTTAGCTCTTTCTTTTTTGATAGAGCCTCAGCCTCTTTGGCTCTACATTGGCCTTAACTGTGGACCGTTTATCTAATCAACAATGGTATAACTCTCTCTCAGGCAAAGGCAAACCATCCATATTTTTCTCTTACCATTTTGTGCCCCTTCTGTTTCTGAAAGAAAACCTATCTGACAGTATGTGTCACGTTACGAAAAGGCTCATTTGAAAATGGAGGGCCCATAAGTGACATGTCCCTTGACTGACAGCTTCAGATGAAACCCAAAATGAGGGATATATGAATGATTTGCCGATTAGGGGAGTCTGCGGCTCCACCTAGAGAGGACTGTGGTAGTAAGAGAACGGGTCTGGTTTAGCAGGGCGATGGAGTGGGACAGTGGAAAACAGCTGCAATGGCAAAGGAGCAGTGAGGAGAGATGGAAGGTAGATTTTCACGGCTCATCCACCATCTACAGTATTCACCGCTAGCTGTTCAATATGGCAATGATATGCACTTTGAAGCAGAGCTCATGTTCATAAGTGCTACTAAATAATAGTTCAAGCCTTCTGTGGTGTTCCCCCCTATGGTCAGGTATGGACAACCAGTCCCCCTCCCTCTCTGTACCCCCCCCCCCCCCCCCTCGTCCCCTCCCTGCCCCCCTCCCTTCCCATGGCCCAGCTTTGTGAGGTCTTTAAATCAGCCGGGGAGCAGCCAGGCAGAACACAGGGTAGAGAGGTTGGCGAGCCAAGGAGAGGAGAGGGCTCAGACTGTGACTCCGCTCAGCCAATCGTATTACGGCTGGGCCCATCCATCTCGGCGGCGCGGGACCCTCTCTGGAAGTCACCCTACGCTGGGACGGGCCGCGGTGGACTTCACCGTAGATCATCCCAGATCACCAGTTGGAGCGGGGATGAAAAGATTAATTTGATAACTTTCTCTGTAAAGAAAGTTCCACGCTATATACCAACTTCAGAAGTCGTTCAGAGTGAGTTAGAGTGAGGAATGGGAGTGTGTCTTTTTCGAATCCCCTAGTTGAGGTTAAACCTGGAGGATTTATTGCTGACCCCCCCTACTTTTTGAATATGTTCAGCGACAGGCTCTCGCTCACCGCAGCAAACAACACCTTTAAATAATACTCACTAGCTGCTTCAAAGATTCTCCTTCACCCCCTGCATATAAATCTGCCATAGAGCGGAGACAGAGTGGAGTAATAGGCAGAGAGGAGGTGTAGCAGAGGAGGTGAAGGGAGAGGGCAAGTGAGGGTAAGAGAGAGAGAGAGGGGGGGTTGACCCGTTCAGATGCAGGGGTCAGGTGTTTGGGAGCGGAGGCACTAAATGGTGTGTTTTGATCTGTTGACTTGGGAGGATGGTAACAGACTGAGTCGGCACCAACAGGGAGGAACAACAGGAGAGCGATGGACCTCGGCGGGTTCTCTGCTGCTCTCTGACACCGCTGTCTGTGTTTATGCTGTCTGATATACACACAGGCCTCCACTGGGACAGCTCGGCAGAGCTCGTTCCAGCGGATAATGGCCGGGGTGGTGGAAAGAGGCCAAGGAACAGGAATGTACTTCAAGCCCCAAACTAGCCTCGGAAGGCTAAATATCTCAGTACCTTTGACACACGGTTTGCAGGCTGGGCAAACACAATCATTTCGGAGGCAGGGGAGCATTGTTTTAGGGCTACAAAAGGGGGGAAGATGTTTTGAACAGAAAGAATGGCCTGGCCAAATGTTTTACTCAAATGCACCGCAGCATTGATAAACGGGGATTTGGAAGGATCTTTTAAACCTCTTGTTGCCTTGACAGCTCATGGATTGCTGCCTTTTAGATTGTCAGAAGCACAAGGATAGAAGGAATCATAAAACATCTTTATCCCTACACTAATTCCCAGAGCTTTCCACTGGAGCATTTGCCACCTGACATGGCACATGATGACTGACTGTGAACTGCAATAATAATAATGTATTAAACTAATAAATAAGCAACAGCAAAAAGCTAAGTGTGTAATTAGGGCACAGACAGTGTGAAGGGAATGTTCGGATGAATGTCAGTGTGTTATGGAGGTGTTGACATGCGCAAACTAAATTCTTCATTGAACTAGCCCGAGTGATGGTGGAGTGACACCAGCCAACAGCAGAGAGAGAGAGAGCGCGAATTGATTATTACAGGCCCAACTTATAATTTTTTCAGCGCTACCCCCATCCCATACAAACACACACACATACACGCACACACACAACCACAAACAGACACACTCACACACTCCTGGTTTATTAACTTCCGCTGTGCTATTTCAGTGCTTTTGTGCTAACTAACTGCTATTGAATGCCACGCTCCTCAAAAAACGCAGACGATTTTTTTTAAAGTGAGGGCCCGTGGAATTGTGGCCCCCCTACAGCGAGACAAGCCCCTGCCTTCCATCGCCGCACCATTACTCTGAGTCGACGACTGCCATTACCGACGCAGCCCGACAACCTTCAGTTGACAAACACTGTTGGCTGGCTCGCCCTGCGGTGTCTCAGTGGGGAGGCATCTATTCCGCCATTTATCGTGCGGAGTGGGAGAGAGAAGGGGGTGGGGGGGAGGGGGGGAGGGTACAAACGGCGTCTTTTCACGTTCAGAGAGCTAAGAGGGGCTATGGCTGGGTGGAAAGGCAGGGACGCTGAGCGAGGGTGGACAGGAAGTGGCGGGGGTTACTTTTAGCGTGGCTACCCTCTCGTTTCCTGTCGTGAGCAGCGACACCCCCACCACTGCCCTCTCTCTCTCTCTCTCTCTCTCTCTCTCTCTCTCTCTCTCTCTCTCTCTCTTCCATCCAGCTACCCTCCCCCGCATTCCTGTGCCCTGTTTGAGAAGTGCCACCCAGAGTCAAAGTGGCCAAAGAAGGGCCTGGGCTTCAGGAGAGCAGGCTAGTTTGTCTTGGCATGTCCTGGCATGTGTTCCTGTAGAAGCCTGCTCCCCCTGGCTTCTAGTCAGATCGTGATCTGGTATTGAGTGGCAGAGGAGACTCTGGTTCCGACAGCCGTGTTTTACGTTGAAGCAGGGGGGAGGCGATCTGGCCGCAGTCTATCGCACCGCGTTACAGCAGCCGGCGTCTGTGGCTTTACTACATTTCAAAGAGTCATTTTTAGGGGTTTCAGTTTTGTTCCCTGTTCAAACGTCTCAACTGTTGTCTAGATAAAGAGCGTGTGCGTTGCATTCTGAACGACCCTGGCCCGGCCATCAGAATTGCACCTACGAACGACTGTCAGACTCTGGGTGCTGACAGACATTTCTGCGTGGCGTCTGATCCACGTTTCATCCCAAAGTCCCACACAGCACTAAACTGAACGCGTAGGAAAGTTCCTTGCTTTCCCGCCCGTCGGAAGCGGCCGTCAGCCCGACAGCTCCGTCCCTGGCACTTGAAGGACTACCTGCGGTGCTGTCCGCATGCCAGCTCCCCTTTTCCTCCATCACCCCTGCTGCCGTGGCGTTGCTGAGTCAGCCTCACGTGTCACGCTGGGGGTGACGAGACGCGACGGCCCAGGAAGTGAAGGTATTACTCAGCTCAGCGGAGCAGCACGCTCCTTCTCCTCCCTCCCTCTCCTCCCTCCCTCCCTCCCCCCCAGTTTTCTGATCGCTGATAATGAGCGATGGCTCTATCACGAGGACCGGAGACCTGAGAAGGGGTGCCGGCGGGAACGTAACTCCACCCTACGGATTTACCGGGGATCATTTCAAAGATCGGGCGGCCGTCCCAACGCCTGGCCGCGCGGCTGAGAGATCAAGTCGAGTCCGACACAATCGTCATGAAATCGATACCAGGGAGTGGTGTGAAGCCGGGCCATCCAGCGCCCTGCCTCTTTGTGGGCCAGGGCGGGCAGTCAGTCTAGCAGGGTGGGGGGCCTGGCCCCCCTCAACCAAGGACCCGGTGACCCCAGATATTACACTTCACTTCAGACTGCCTTTTAATCACGTCGCCGGCAGATAAGCCCTGGTTGTCCCAGCCACTCGCTCTCTCTCATTAAACGGGCTGGATCGTTACACTGCTAAATCTGTTTGGCGCAAAGTGGCGAGGACCTCTGAGGGGGTTTTCCTTTCTCAGGGAGGCACGCTGAAATAGAGAGCGGGGCCGGGGACAGTGTCGGGGGGGGGGGTTTAGACGGGCAGGAAGGCTGCACGTTGGATCCTGAGAGGAAGAGACAGCAGCCGACACCGACAAGGCCCCAAACGGACAGCGCCGACGGGGGGAGAGACGGAGAGGTGGAACGAGCCTGAGAGGAGAGGAGGAAAGGAGGAGAGACTGAGAGGAGAGGAGGAGGAGAGGAGGAGGAGGAGGGGCGAAGAGGCAGGAGGAGGAGGAGGAGGAGAGGAGGAGGAGCGGAGAGGGACAGTTGTGCTGTGGTAACAGGCTGGAGATGAGACTCTGACAGACGAAGGAGATGAGGGAGCGGCCGGAGTCCCGGTCTGAAGCGCGGAGCGGAGGGAGAGATGGAGAGTGACAACGCTGACGAGAGTGAAGGACAGAGCTTGCTGTGTGTGTGTGTGTGTGTGTGTGTGTGTGTGTGTGTGTGTGTGTGTGTGTGTGTGTGTGTGTTTATTCGGTGGGCAGCCTGGCCTCTCTCCCCCGTCCTCTCCTGTTGATTCCACTTGGCATGGCCGAATACGGAGCCGGCCCTCTGCAGCCACGGATGGCAGTGTCTCCCATAAGAACATAGCTCCACCTCTCCCCTCACCTTTCTAAGCCCAGACCAGGTCTCTTCAGTGGTGGAAGCCAGAGCTACGTCTCCCATGGAAGCCAGC
>JAPMUY010003958.1:0-2500 GCA_026901105.3 Galaxias olidus | reverse complement strand
GAGATGTGTAATTAGGGAGAGCGGGCGGGCGTTGATTAAACGCTCTCATCGCTTAATCCACTTTGCCCTGATCCAGCAGATTACCACCCCGGCTCAGCAATTAGCTCGTGTACCGAAAACAAAATTTTTGTTTGGGGGGGGAATATGAAGCGACGGTCGGCTGCTCCTCGTTGTTTTTGTCCTGGGCGGCGTGCACGCTCGGGTGAGCGGGGACATTAGGCTGTTTTTAATTCAGACGGTCCGGCCCAGTGCGGCGCGGTGTCGGGGAACGTAGCTGCGCTCGGATGTCAGGGGTACGACGCCTTTCTCTGCTCCATAGGGAACGCTTTGGTTAGTGGAGATCAGGGGTACGATGTCTGTCTCTGCTCCATAGCGAACGCTTTGGTTAGTGGAGATCAGGGGTACGATGTCTGTCTCTGCTCCATAGGGAACGCTTTGGTTCGTGGAGATCAGGGGTACGATGTCTGTCTCTGCTCCATAGCGAACGCTTTGGTTCGTGGAGATCAGGGGTACGACGCCTTTCTCTGCTCCATAGCGAACGCTTTGGTTTGTGGAGATCAGAGTCTCTGACTTTGGAGATTCCCCCTTGCTTTTACACTGACGCGACTGAGCGTGTCTTTTTTAGTCTTCCTTGGCATCGCTCTCCCGCCCTCCCTCCCTCCCTCCATCCCCCTTTCCCTGGTCGCTGCCAACGTAAACACGGTGGACTTTTAATAAGCTCCTCCACTTTTCTAATTCAATAATGATTAAGGAGCGGGAGGTGGCCCGGGGCCGGGCTCGTTAAGGCCATCCTGCTGCCTCCTAAACAGCCTGTCTGATGTCTCTGTGTGCAGCCTCTCCTCTCCTCTCCTCTCCTCCGCTCATCTTCGTGTGCAGCCTCTCCTCTCCTCTCCTCCGCTCATCTTCGTGTGCAGCCTCTCCTCTCCTCTCCTCCGCTCATGTCTTTGTGTGCAGCCTCTCCTCTCCTCCGCTCACGTCTTTGTGTGCAGCCTCTCCTCTCCTCTCCTCCGCTCACGTCTTTGTGTGCAGCCTCTCCTCTCCTCCGCTCATGTCTTTGTGTGCAGCCTCTCCTCTCCTCTCCTCCGCTCACGTCTTTGTGTGCAGCCTCTCCTCTCCTCCGCTCACGTCTTTGTGTGCAGCCTCTCCGCTCCTCCGCTGATAGCCTTGACGGGCCGGCATTAGGCACGTCTGTTACACGGGCGCCCTCAATCCTCTGCTGTTTGTCAGACGGCTGCCTCAGGGTATAGTGGGAGTCGAACGTCTCTCTCTCTATCTCTGTCTGTGTGTGTGTGTGTGTGTGTGTGTGTGTGTGTGTGTGTGGGGGGGGGGGGGGGGGGGGTTTGGGGCAGGGGATTTGGATGCTGCCGGTGGAGGTTCTGCCTGGTGTGTGTCGGGTTAGAGCTTGGCGTCGGGAGAGCGCGATGGGAGCCGCCTGGTGGGGGTGGGGGTGGGGGTCCGGCGATCCAGAGAGAGAGAGAGAGAGAGAGAGAGAGAGAGAGAGAGAGAGAGCGAGGGGCTCTTTTGTCTGCCCGCCCGCCCCTCCATCGATTGGGCCGGCCATTACGGGAGAGGCAGAGAGGGACGGCGCTGGCCCGTCTCCCAGCCCAAAACACCGAGAGGAGGGATCGGCCGGTCTGACTAACGCGGCGGCCACTCTCTCTCTCAGTCCGTCTGTCTCTCTGACTCGCTCACACCATATCTATTCCCCTTCTCTTTTCTCGTCTCTAGCTCCCTCCTTTCACTCCCTTCCTCCCTCGGCCTCGCCGAAATATGGAGCGCGTAAAACGCTGGCCAAATTGCCCCGTGTTTATCTGCCTGACAGACACCACAGAAGGGCTAATGGCCGGAGTTGTGGCTCTTTCGTTCGTTTGTGTCTGTGCCTCTGCCTCAGACCGCCCTGTTTTGTTTGCTGCCAGCGTGGAGCGTGAGTCCTCAAAGTGGTCCTGACAGGGGGTGACACGCCGCATGACATCGGCGGGGTGTTTAGGGGAGCGTCGCCGTGCGGGGGAGAGGGACAACGGGGGGGGGGGGGGTGTCACGCCAAAGGTGACGGCCGACGGCGCGGAGGGAGTGGACGCTGAAACGCCTCGACCCCCTACGCTCTCGCTCTCTCTCTCTTTCTCTCTCTCCCTCTCTCGCTCTCTCGCTCTCGCTCTCTTTGTCTTTCAAACACACACACACACAAGACACCAGACAGAGGGAGTCGGGGGCCGCACCGAAACAGAGCAATGAAGAGAAATGAGCGTCGATAAAATGAAAGAGAGAAATGGAGGAGAGGGGGACAAAGAAAGGGAGGGGTGAAGGAGGTGGCACAGTAACATCCCCCCCCCCTCGTCCTCCTCCTCCTCCTCCGAGTGGAATGGGTGTTTGTGGGTGTTGGCTGTCGGCCAGGTGTGCCTGTTCCACCAGGTATACGCACTGCAGGTATTTGTCACCATCTGACTGACATTGTAACAGCAGCAGCAGCAGCGCCAGCACCACCAGCAGCAGCATCAGCAGC
>JAPMUY010003957.1:12500-28618 GCA_026901105.3 Galaxias olidus | reverse complement strand
CTCCCTGCCCCGGTCTGTAGTCATGGTTTATTTCACCCGTAATTCAAATGACAGAGTGGTTTTGAAACGTGGATTTTCTGTCTCAGCGCGTTCGTGCTGTACCGCTCCTCTTTGCTGCACATTCCAAAAGTATTGCAGATTTTTTTTTTTTTTTTAACCCCCTTCTGAAGATGATAGTGGTGTAGTTTGACTAGCGTATGGGAAACACCTCCCCCCCCCCGCCCCCCTTTGAAATTCTAGATCTGTTCTGATAGTATATAGACGTGGGCTCTCTCCTGATGTCTCCTTGGTGTTCGGGTGCCGTCCTGTCAGCAGGACCAACGGGCAGTGCTTCGCCATCATCGAGGAGGACGAGCACGGAGAAGCCCTCCTCACCTCCGGCTGCATGAAGTACGAGGGCTCACACTTCCAGTGCAAGGTGCGTGAAACGACAACAACAGCAACAACAACGGCAGCAGCGACCGGCCGGCCCGTTGAAACCGTCTTATGTCGATTTGTGGTTGAACCAGTCGAACTCTTCTGGGTCACGTCAGGCATTCTTTGGTCAGCTTTCCTTTTGAACACCCACGTCTGTCACATAGTTTCCTATGTGAGCCAGGCGGTTTCCTTTCCAAGGTGTTCACACTTTCACCAAGTCTGCTCCACTCCTAGTAGATGTTGTTACGGCTGAGATGAGTCTAACTTGTTGTTGCGAAGTTGCATAACTGGCTGTGTTTGCACCTGCCCAAATAGTCACGTGCATTGTCATTTTCTTACACATTCACTTGCTAAGAGTAACTGAAACGTGCGGAGGCCATCGCATAGCAACGCAAACCGTTTCGACTGCTCTGTTTAAGCCCACGCTAAACCCCAGGACGGGTTCTCATTCGTTATGATTTCACGCGTACGTTCCAGGACTCTCCCCGGGCCCAGACCAGGAGGGAACCATCGAGTGCTGCAACACCGACTTCTGTAACCGAGACCTGCAGCCCACCCTTCCTCCCCCTATTGTCCAGCGGTAAGACCCCCCCCATCCAACAGCACCGTGGCCGGGCCGTTACACCGGCGCTCAGCAGTTAGGCTGTCCGTGTGTGTGTGTGTGTGTGTGTGTGTGTGTGTGTTCTGTGTTGAGTGTTTCCTGTTTTTGTCCAGGCTCCTACTTTGGCAGTGCCCACTGGCTGGCCTTTCTCATCTCCATGACGGTGTGTTGCTGTACCCTCATCTGCATCACCGTCATCTGCTACTACAGGTAGGAGGAGGATATGGTGTCTAGAAAGGCCTTTGCCTACGTACGGAATATAGTTGGTGATTATTAGTTGCAAGTGTAACTGATGACTATCTCATGTGTTTGGCGTTCATATTTGGGTAAAGGCTACTTGTTAATGTGAGAGAGGAATCAGTAATGGAAGTCCGTTTTAGTTTGACTGGTTACTTAACACAGGTGTGTCTGTCTGTGTCTGTGTGTCTGTCTGTCTGTCTGTCTGTGTGTGTGTGTGTGTGTGCGTGCGTGCGTGCGTGCGTGCGTGCGACCAGATACAAGTGGCAGACGGAGCGGCAGCGGTACCACCGAGACCTGGAGCAAGACGAGGCCTTCATTCCGGTGGGAGAGTCCCTCAAAGACCTCGTCAGCCAGTCGCAGAGCTCTGGCAGTGGATCGGGGCTCCCCCTGCTGGTAGGAGCCGTGACACTGCACAGGGAGGGGCCAAAGAGAGACACACACACACTCAGCACACACAGACATGTTGTACTGTCATCATGTGACCTGGGCCTCAGGGGAAGATGGAATTCCTTCCTCTGCGTGTCAATATAGGGGCTGGCCTTTGGGGAGCTAGTGTTGGGAGTAGACCTGGTAGATGGAAGTGTGTTTACTGATAGCGGGGGTTAAAGCTGCAAAGCCTGCTAAAAGCATTCCTAGATTATTATTCTTAAACGGTCGAAAAAAGGATTATCTCGACTTGAGACAGCAGCATATACATTCTCGCCGAATGTAAATGGCACTGTCGACCGATGCGGTTTCCTTATTGAAGCGCTGCAGGCGTATATCGTGACCCTAACCCTAACCGTTCCATGGCCCCGGTCCCCCCAGGTCCAGCGGACCATCGCCAAGCAGATCCAGATGGTCCGTCAGATCGGCAAGGGCCGCTACGGCGAGGTGTGGCTGGGCCGCTGGCGCGGGGAGAAGGTGGCCGTCAAGGTGTTCTTCACCCGCGAAGAGGCCAGCTGGTTCAGGGAGACGGAGATCTACCAGACGGTGCTCATGAGACACGAGAACATACTGGGTATGCCCTCGCCACACACACACACACACACACACACACACACACACAGTCGTACCACACACTCGCTGCTCACTATACTACAGAGTTCTCTGAGTAAACAGCATTGATCTTTAAGAATCAGCAGTTCTGGGATTGGAACCCTGGTCTTGTCAGTCGCGTGCTCTGTAATTTGTATCTGATCTAAATCAAAGGGAGAGGCCTCAGTTGTGACATACAGTATCTACTACATACAAGCTAAGTGCATAGAAAACCCCTCCTAGGATTCGAAGGCTTATGAATAAAAAGACGTTTTGAGCCGAGACTCTAAATCTCTTAATCGACGGATGGGGTGAATCTGATATAATAGAGGGAAGGCTATTACATAATTTAGGGGCTGTTACTGCAAACACACGGTCACCTCTGAGTTTCAGTTGGGAGCGTGGGACGGCCAGGAGACCCAATTCAGAAGGTCCTAAGAGACCTGGGGGTAGTGTGTAGTCTCAGGAGATCTGCGATATTGGAGGGGGGCAAGTTGATTTAGTGCTTTGAAAACAAACAGCAGGATCTTGAAGTCAATTCTATAGCCAGTGAAGAGAGGCCAAGCTAGGGGGGGAAATATGGTCCCTCTTTTTGGAAGCAGTAAAAAAGCCTGGCCGCAGCGTTTTGGAACAGTTGCAGGCAGGACAAAGATGGCTGGCTGACACCAGTGTCCAGGGAGTTGCAGTAGTCAAGACGAGAAGAATTCAGAGCATGGGGGACTTTCTCCCCAATCCTTTAGTGAGAGGAAGGGTTTTATTTTTGACAGGGTAACAGGATTTGACTCACAGAAACTGGATTTTAACACTGCATTTATGTGTTTGTCAAAAATCACTCCCAGGTTTCCCGGTGTGTTAGATAGGTGGAACGTTGACCTAAGCGGTTAGTCGTTAATGAAATGGAATTAGGGGGGCCAAAAAGGAACAACTTCCGATTTGTTTTCGTTTAACTGGAGGAAATTGTGAGCCATTCAGCATTTAACGTCCTCAAAGTGTTCTGTGAAAGTGTTCTGTAAATGGCAATGAAAGTTGGGTTTCCGGGGGAAGGATTAGACATATTTGACTAATATGTAGACTTAAGGAATAGTAATGTATACAAAACTAGCTCGTATTTGTAATAGAGGTAGATTTTATCAATGTTTAAAATGTGTCGTAAATGAGTTGCTCTGGATCAAAGCGTCTGCTAAATGACTGTAATGTAAAAACAAAAAGCTGTGAGCTCAACCACTCCCCCCTCCTCCCCATCCCGTTGCCAGGCTTCATCGCGGCGGACATCAAGGGCACGGGCGCCTTCACGCAGCTCTTCCTCATCACCGACTACCACGAGAGCGGCTCGCTCTACGACTTCCTGAAGCAGAGCACCCTGGACACGGCCTCGCTGCTGCGGCTGGCCTACTCGGCGGCGTGCGGCCTCTGCCACCTGCACACGGAGATCTACGGCACGCAGGGCAAGCCGGCCATCGCCCACCGCGACCTCAAGAGCAAGAACATCCTGATGAAGAAGAACGGCGCGTGCTGCATCGCCGACCTGGGCCTGGCCGTCAAGTTCAACAGGTCGGTGGAGCGAGAGAGAGGGGGCGGGGCGGCTGGGGGGGGGGGGGGGTCTGGCTTGTTGTTGGGACGCTAGCGCTGTTCGTGTGGTGGCACTCATGGAGGAAAGGCTGTACTTACTTTGATTTGTCTTTTTTTTTATCAGTGGCAACAGCCAATAGCTTGACAAACTCGTCTTTTGAGAAAGCTGAATGTTGAACTTCTCCCGTTCTAGCTTAAAGCCTTAAACTCTGTGTATCTCTCGGATGCCCCCAGTCTAAGTCAACATGATGAATAATAGCACTGTTGCTATTAGTTAGTGATGATAATAACATGCGTGTCGTCCTTGTAGCGACACCAACGAGGTGGACGTTCCCCTGAGCACGCGGGTGGGCACGCGACGCTACATGGCCCCCGAGGTGCTGGACGAGACGCTCAACAAGAACCACTTCCAGGCCTACATCATGGCCGACATCTACAGCTACGGCCTGGTGATCTGGGAGATGGCCCGCCGCTGCGTCACCGGAGGTAAACACACACACACACACACACACACACACCCACACATAAACATATACACCCACATACACATGCTTAGATCATTTGTTATATGTCCATGTTGCATTGACAGTACAAACATAACATTGTTTGCACGTTGCATAAAGTCGGCCGTGTTAATCAATCAAAATGCATTGGCATGGGAATGTTTTTACATTTCCCCTGTAGCAGGGGTGGCCAACCAGTCCAGCATGAGGAAGAAAACAAACATATAACTGGAAAGAGTCGCGCAACACACGCACATGCCCACCACGGCAACAGTGAAATGAGGTTTGAAGCCTTGAAATGCGACAGCGAAGTCTGGTATATCAAGCAGAAGGGTTTCCTATTCCGTTGAAGAAAAAAAAAAAGATTTCGCCCTTTAATAAAGAAGATAAACTCTCCAGTGCTCCTGTTCATATTTGCACTTTGCTTTTACATTTCCCTGACTCTGCATGGCGATTCAGTCCGTAGCCTGATAGGTTCTCGTGCTAGCGTGCGTGACTCGCAGGGTATCTTTTTAAATCAACAACAAACTTGTCAAACATTTTCTATAATAAATATACAGTGTATAGGCCTATTTCCCAATGAGAATAAATGCATTTTGATTCATTTTAAATACATTTTAAAATGTAGACACAAAAATCTCATGAATGTTAACAGAATAGAAGAGCCGCACAGGAGCAGGCAAAGAGCCACATGTTTGCCACCCCTGCCCTATCGATTTGTGTGGTAGTTAGAATGTTGGTATTACAAACTGTATTGACCGTGTGTGTGTGTGTGTGTGTGTGTGTGTTTGTGTTTACGTACGTGCGTGTGTGTGTGTGTGTGTGCGCACCAGGCATGGTGGAGGACTACCAGCTGCCCTACTACGAGATGGTTCCCTCTGAGCCGTCCTATGAAGACATGCTGGAGGTGGTGTGTGTCAAAGGAATGAGACCCACCGTGTCCAACCGCTGGAACAGCGACGAGGTAACAGCCTTATGACCAGGACTATGAGCCACTGAGGACTTTAGCACACAGTAGGATTGGGTTTTCTTCAATGTAGAGACATTTTGAGGCAAAATATGGATATAGCGTTACACATTCAAAGCTGTCATGAAGAATTGTGTTGTTCCTAGGGGTGTAAGAAAAAATCTGTTCACTTGATTATTGCGATATCATGCTTAGCGATACTGTATCGATTCTGAATTGTTATGATGTTACAGGCAAATGTTAATTCCTTTGCTCAAATGGCACAATAGTTGTGCTATGATGTTGGATGTTACCGGGACTGTGATAAATGCTCCCACAAATCCCACTGTTTTCTCACTCATTAAAATCTGTCCTTCATCCTATAACAGTAAGAAAAAATCACAATATATTCCCTTGCTTACACTGTTGCAAAATATCGCGATATATTGAATGGTAACCCCTGTATCGTGATACATATCGTATCAGCAGATTCTTGCGAATACACAGCCTATGTAGTTCCCCTTCAAACATTCTATAAATTAACGACATGTATAGCCCTGCTCACCATACTGATGTAAATACTACAGTGTAGTTCAGTTCATAAACACAGTGTTTCTGTTTGTTGTTGTTTTGAGTAACGTTAACTGCGTTTCCCACAGTGCCTGCGGGCCATGCTGAAGCTGATGTCAGAGTGCTGGGCCCACAACCCCGCCTCCCGCCTCACCATCCTACGAGTCAAGAAGACCCTGGCCAAAATGGTGGAATCGCAGGACATCAAAATCTGACCCCGCACCCCTCTTCCTAAGCCCTCCCAACCCCCGTCTCCACATAGCCAATCAGAGATCCAGAGCAGAGACTCGCTACGCGTGTCCTTAACGACGCCGCGCTGAAACATAAGGGACTGTATGTTGAGGAACACCTACAGGGGGACGAGAGAGGAGATGAAGGACCCTGTTTGCTGGGCCTCGAGCCAAACACTCAATCCCCCCCCCCCCTCGTGTGGGAATCACTACAACCCAGCGGGGGACGGTCACCCGAAGGTCGTGCTTCTCCATAAGGTCTTACAGGACAACAGGTCCTACCTCTACCCCTCACTCCCTCCTCTCTGTGTGTGCCTGAGGACCCTCCATAGGAAGCCAAGTGCCGGGGTGTTAGTTTGATGCTTTCTGTGAAAGCCCCAGGGGGAAGGCAAACGCCGCTGAGCTGGGAGTTATGCGGACCAGCACCACCTGTCCACCTGTTGTCCACGGAACGCCTGTTCTTGGGGGAAGTCTCGGAACCAAAAAAGGAAGACAGTACACCCCCCTCTCCCCCAAACACACACACACAGATCCCACTTCCTGTCGTCAATACTCGTTTCATCTTGCCTGGTTCCGCGTGGAAATGCCCAGGGTTTTGTTTTCATATCCAGGACAGTCTTCTTTTCCTGCCATATTGCAATATATATCTCCGATTTTAGAATAATTACAAAATAAGGTACTATTATTATTCTTATTATGTGAATTTTAATATGTAAATAAATTGTATTAATAGATGCCATGCCTATAAAAAAAATAGAGAGAGTTGCTAAAGGACAGGATGCTGAGGCGTCGTTGGTGTCCGGTGGACTTCAAACCGAACTCTGCGCGCTTCACGAGAGCTGTGAGCGAGCCAGCATGCCTTTTTTATTTTCCTTAGAAGTAAGTCTACAGTTCGCTGTGCTTCCCTACGCGTGCGCCTCCGCTCGCGACGTCCACCTCCAAATTGCCATTCAATGATTCAACGGAAAGGAAAAAAAGTCACGAGAAAAACGACAAACAATATGAACGATTCAGAGAGCATAAAAGAGAGTGAGTCTCTGTCCCGTCCCGTGTTCGTGGTCAAACCTCACCGTTATGTCATGTGTAAATGTAAATAAAGTCTCTGTTGTACGTCACTCTGGCAGAAGAACGTTTTGGAAGTCGCCGGGCAGAGGGGCCAGCCAACCGCTCCTGGCCCCCCTGGGGTGTCCTTTCAGACGTGCCACCCAAAGCCTGTCCCCTAAGCCTGGCTAAGAGTTTCAATTCTGTGCACCTGTGAAAGTAGGCTCATGCTGGCATATCTGCCTTTCTTTTTTTATAAAGGTCCTCATTTTATTGCCCTCGGCCATTTTTTTTCTTTTCAGATTGAAACCTGCTTGAAGTCATGATTTTGCTAAATGGGGTGGGGGCCGTCATGATTGAACTGGGCTCATTTGCCAGAGTGCTCTTGTTTTCTAAGGAGCCCTGTTTCTATAGTTACTGGCAGGATCAGCTGTGTTTTCCTCCACCACAGTTAAGAGTACCACGGCCAACAGTGCAAGAGAAAGCCATTCTCCATTTCAAATATATGCAGTTTTATTAAATTAACATACAAATGTATAGCTTACCCAGTGCTACAGGAAATTATAATGTGTCTTTGAAAACAAAAAATGAATAACAAGTTTATCCGTTTAGTTTTGTGAAAACATACTGGATCAAACATGAATCCACCCCTGTCATGTACTGGATTCGATTTTTCATTTGTTTCTGTGTAATTGAATGCCTTACAAACATTGGATGGAGCGGATTATAACGTAATGCACATGTTGGACAGAAGTCTCACAGAAAAGTAGCTCAGCCGTGTACATTTGACTGGGACCGCACCCTTTTCCATCGCAGACCGTTGCTGGCTGGATTACCAGCCAAGGGAAAACAAGACATTAAGCAAACGGTTTGCCAAGAACATGTGAAAAGGTCCCATTTACAGGCAGTCTCTAAAGCTAAATCTGTCTGTGGACTGGAGACGATAGGACAGAAATGCATATAGTGTCTTCCGCTTCTGTGCCGGTAAACACAGTGCCACTGATGGTGTCTGGTGCCTCCTCCGTTCAATCCGGAGCTCGTTGGCCAGTGTGTCTTTCAAACGTTCCATCTCCTGTTCTCTTCTTTTTATGTATGTCTGTGCCCTCCCTACCTTTAAACCATGTTGTTGTTGTATTCTCTCCCCCTTTGTGTCCTTCAGAAATGCATTAAGTGACTTACCTCCTGGCACAGCTTTTTGCACGCGTTTATGTGTGCACATGTTGGTTTGTGTGCATGTCTGCAACAAATGTGATTGAAAGAAAGAGAGCTGGTCTGTTGGATGGTTTGTCGGTCTCTGTGAAGTAAGCCAACATTACGCAAGGTAGATGGTTAAGATGGATAGCTACTACACCCCCCAAGCAGTAACTAGCGCTTTCCTCTCTCTTTGTAATATGCAAGACAAAACATATAGAATAATCTCTAATATGTAAATCTTAACTGTTTTTTTTGTACAGCATCTGATTTAAAAGGTGCCTTATGAGTTTGCCAAGAAATGAAAACTCTGTATACAGCCTGTCCAATGTATCAATTTTTAAGTAAATAACCTTATTTTAGTACACAATTATTTCGTCCAGTGTTGATTATTTTGTTCTAGTTGTTTTTGATACAAAAGTAATTCAGTTTTACATTTGATATTGGCGATGGTTGTGAAATTCGAATGCAAGAAATGTCCATCGAAACAACTTGTGTCCAATTTTGAACTTTTTTTCTTCAATTTGGATTTAAGACCAAAAGATTGGTTGAAGGGCATGTCTGTCTGTTTGGACAACATATTGTAGGCAGATGAAACGAAACAAATGATCTGGTTGTCTGGGTAGGATGGACATTGGGTTCGAGGCATCGCACCATAACACGAGCAGTTTGTCTTTACACGCCTGTGGTGGTTTATGGTCATTTGCAGTTTATCTGATGGGAACTTGAACCTATAGACAGTGACATGACAATTATTTTCTTCTAGATATTGGCAACAGGAGGCAAAAACTTTTCATCAAAAGAGTTGCTTTCTTAATATATTTGTTGTACTTGTAAGCATAAGTCTAGGTTCTCTTCCTCACTTGTGTATCAGTTTAAAAAAGGTAGTCCCCTTTTAGACCAAACTAGATTTAAAAAAAAAAGACTCGTACATATTACTCCCTTAACAATCTTGATGCAATAGGATAAAATACCAGTGGAGTAGCAGCTAGACCAGTTCATTTATTTCTTCTTCTCTTAGTTCAGTCTCTGTCCTAAGTTGGCCAACAGCGCCCTCATGTGGTCCTCTGAAGCAGGAAGCCCGCCATGGTGCTGTCTGTAGGGGACGTCAAAGCCCCTTCCCTCAGTTCCAGCTGGAGCTCTTCCCCTTCCCACAGCTGTATGAGACGTAGGCTGGTCACGGGCTCGCCCTCCGTTACTTCCCCGCGGTGGAGGGAGGTGAAGCCACCGAACGCTCTGCTGAAGCCCACATGTGTAGGCCCAGGCTGGGTCTCCAACGTGAGGACAAAGAGGTACGTTCCCTTCACGGGGGCTGTGAAGGATCCCGTCTCGTGGGAGTAAGCCGCGCCGTGGCGGGTCTGTGATTTCTCGAATACTAGAGGGCCTGGTTTTGGGAGAGCGTTTAAGGAATGAGCCACTATCAGAAGAGGCTTGTCTTCAAGCTTAGGGAAAGTTAAAGCGTGGGCTGGAAAAAAATAACAGAGTATTAGATTTTACACGCAAATACTAAAAGTGTAAGTATGTGCATGGCATTGTGACCATTATCAAACTTAACTGCCATATTTGATTACTAATTCAAGTTTTTATTTTTCAATTATTCTCTCTGCTCTTCATATTACTCTTTGGAAGGTAGAACTAGCCTGTAGAAACATTGGCCCTTAGCTCTTTTACGAATCCCTGTGTATGATCTTAATATGTTATTTTGAATGTTTTTAATTCAATTCTAGATCTATAAAACGGTTTCATAAACATTTACCTGAAATGTCCCTCCTGCTTCTTCTCCCTGTGCCATCTTTGGATTCTTTCTTCTTCTCCACCCCTTTATTTCTCTCTCTCTTTGAGTCTTTCTGCTTCAGCAGGGCCCATAGTTGATCCAGGTCCACTGTGCTCTCGGAGCCCTCGAGTCCGTCTGTGTTACTGAAGACGTTCTTAAAGACCCTCAGGTGATCCTCCAGACCCCTCTTCAACCGGGCCACTTCAGCCTGTAGTTTCTCGTCTGCACCACCAGAGGGCGCCACTGGACTGCTGCTGCTGCTGCTGCTGCTGCTGCTGCTGCTGCTGCTGTTGTTACAGACGCCTGGACACGGCCTCTCTTCCAGCCTGTGCACCTTAGCGCCTAGCGCCTCCACTGCTTTCTCCAAGGTCCAGAGGTCTCCCCCGTCTCCGTAGTCCATGGGCCCGCGGTCCTCGGAGTCCAGGCGCTGCTGCTCCCGCCTCTGCTCCCCGCTCTTCCTCTCCAGGCCCCGGTTGAACCACTCCACCAGGTCGGGCGGTTGATCCGCGGCGGGGTTGTCGCCGGCCGCCCCGCCCGTCCCCAGGAGAGCGCTGAGGCTCCGGTCGTGGCCGCTGATCTGCTCCTGCATGCCGCGGATCTTCTCCCGCAGCGCCGGCACGGAGTGGGCCTCGCGGTCGCGCACGGACCGGTCCAGGAACTCCAGCACCTCCTCGCCCAGCAGCATCTCCAGCACGTCCGTGTGGCGGATGGCGTCGTTCAGCAGCGACTGGAAGGAGCCCGACAGCCGGCGGATCTCGGTGTCCTGCTGCCGGTTGCTCTCGCGCAGCGCCGACGCGTCCTCCAGCCCGCCCAGCACGGAGAGGCCCAGCAGGCTGACGTTCCGCTGCACGGTCGCCGTCACAAGCTGCTCGTAGGCCAGGGAGTCCCTGACCTGCTGGAGCCCGTGGCGGAGATCCTCCACCGGGGACTCCCAGCCTCCCGCGTCCTCCCACAGGTCTACCCTGGCCTCGGCGCTGCTGTCCAGGGCCCGGCGGTTGTCCCTGGCCAGCTCGGTCACGTTGGCCAAGCCTTTCTCCAAGCGCGAAATGAGGGCCTTCGTGGTCTGGCAGTTGCATTCGGCCGTGGAGCTGACGTTCTTGTAGAAAAGGGTGTAGAGGTAATCCACGTCGATCTCCATCTCCTGCAGCTGCTGCGTGTGCAGGGTGAGGTTGGCGGCCAGCTCGCCGACGCGGGTCAGGACGGTGTCTTTGGCCGCCTCCACCTCCAGGCCCGTCTCCATGAACTGGATCTGGCTGTTGCGGCCCGTTTGGCCGATCTTCTCGTCCAGCCTGCGGTAGCCGCCGGCGAGGTCGACGATGTTCCCGTCGGCCACGTCCAGGTCCTCCGCCAGGGTGTCCAGCCGCACCGTGTTGTTGACGACCTTGGCGTCCAGGCGGGCGATGGCCTCCCAGACGGCGGGGGCTTCCAGGGGCCGGTCGGGATGGAGGGGCTGGAGGGGCTGTGGGGTGGGCAGCCTGTGGACTCTCTCCTGGCCTGCGGGGTCTCTGTTGAGGCCCTCGGCCAGGCGTTCCTGCTCCTGCTTCATGTCAGCCAGAGTGCTGTTCATGGACTGGAGGCTCGTCTGGAGAAGAGACGGGGGGATAGAAAACTGTCAAATAACACATCTAAACTATTTTGTTTTTAATAACAAAACTGGGAGGTATTTTTTTATTATTAAAAATAGTTTGTTTTTCTGTTTAAAATAAAATGAAATAAAAAATAAAGTTCATGAGAGCATCTCTAATTTAACTGTAAACAGGAATGTATTATTACAATAAAAACAAATGTTATGGTTTTCTCAATGAACGAACGTAACTGTCCGGCAATATTACTGTTTTAATGAAGAGTTATTGCTGTATCCTTCACTGACCTGCAGCATCTTGTGGTTGCGTTTTAGCTTCAGGTCAGTGTCCATCTTGAAGACGGTGAGGTTAGAATGCAGCATTAAATGTTGGGCGTGCAGGCTGTTGACCATCTCATGACGGTGGCTGTCTAGTTGCCTTTTCACCTCGTCGATGTGCTGGAAGACCTCGTCCAGCTTGGCATCAAATTCCTCCACTCCCTCGGCAGGCTCCGGCCTGCCCAGGGCATCTCCCTCCACATCCACCCCCCAGCGGGAGCTCTTTAGCTGGGCTACGTCCTGCGACAGGCCCCCTACCTGCTGGGAGAGGCGCTCCAGGGTGCTGTTGAAGCCTTCCAGGAGAGGCTGGAGTTGGGACATGATCAGGGCCAACATGTGGGGCACGGGCAGAGCTGAGGTGGCTTCTGGGTAAGGCATAGGGCCCGGTTCGACCTCATCTGTGATTGGGCCTGGAGAACAAAATAGGAAGTGAGTAAATATGCCTTCTACTATCAATCTAAACTACAATGTCAATGTCAACGAGCTGGACAAATTTTTCCCCGTTTTCTTTTTGGCACAAACCATTTTTCTTTTCTTTTTTTTTATTCCGAGAACTCAGATTTATATCACAAGAGGTTAAACCCACATAATGACTCTGCGTTTCCTCTTCGTAAGGAGCTGTTTCTGGCATGGATTCCCCCAGTAATACCATGAGAAGTCCCTCTCGTCTCCCATGGAATCTTCTCTGTGTGGCGGCTTCCGTCAACAGCGTGTTGTTTTCAGAGTCAAAAGCCAAAGGGTTCAAAAATAGTGCGACTAGAGCATGAAGCTCAACTATATACGGCTTTATATTTGGACTTCTAATTTCCCTCGCGACTTGTTCTTCCTGGCTGGAGGAGGCCTTTGTTTACGCCAGCGCACGGAGGAGTTGATGTTGGAGGGGTCTGTGTTGTCCACCACTGAGACTGACCTTCTACATAGTCACCGGCCTCCTTTAGAGAAGAGCCAACTACATCCGCTAGAGGTTCTTTCTCACCCTCATACTCCCTAACAAGTGTGTGTGTGTGTGTGTGTGAGAGTTTGCATGTTGAGGCATGCGTTCTTATTAATATATGTGTTTGTGTCAACGTACTGTGGGTAAAAACAGCAGACAGAGTGTGTGGTGGGATGTGAAGTTGGGGGGGGGGGGGGGGGTCAAGTTTGTTTGCAACCGTTAGCTGTCACTATTTACGTTTGTGATTGTATTTCTCAGGCCCATAAATGGTGTTTGAGAGTGTTTCGCTGTTACCCCCCGTTCGTCCTATATCCTATGTCCTCCACTGTGTATTTTGAGCCTGCTGTCATTGGTCTATCTGGAGACAATCCAGAGCCCTATTCTAGAATGGTCTCTGTCTCTATCCATGGTGTGGGATCTATAAGACCAGTGCACCTTTCATTACACAGTTTGTTTTCTCAAACAGAAGTACACAAACCCACAGTCGATACCCAATTGGTAAATAAAAAAATAAAAAACTCTAACATGCTGTCACCCTTCTTGGGGTCAAAGGTTAAATATGGTGAGGTCATACTGAGAGGGAAGGCGATAGGTCACGCCCAACCTGCAATAAGATTTAGAGGAGCTGCAAATGATTGGGCCATGTTTTACATCATTGTTGGTTTTTCTGAGTGTTTTACGCACACATTGTTAAATTGATATACTGCCTATACCAGTCCCCAAAACAGCGATTTCAAGAATAATAATACGTTTGTTTGGACAGCAAAGACAGGCAGGAAACACTCGTCTTTTCCAAACATGGAAGATACAGCGTGTCACAGGAAGTGACACCACAGGACCCTGCATGTGCTTATGCATGTGTGGCCATAGCCTGAGAAACAACTCTATATTAGACAATCCTAAAATGTGTCTCAAGGTGCATTACCTCATCCTCCTCTCACACAATATATGGGGGGGGGGGCAATTTTTCCAGAAGAAAGAGAGGATTTCCTGAGGAGGAAGCTGTGTGTTTGTGTGTTTGAGAGAGGGAGAGGTGGAGAGTTTGTCGGAGGTGTCACTGGGAAAGGAATGGGAGAGTGGGAATGTCCCCGTATGTGTGCATTGTATTTTGCCTGGTCAGGCCCCCTTCTGTCCACCACTATTAAAACTCCCCCTCAAGACGGCTCATTCTTTCTCAGGACGTGGACGCGACAGGCGTTGGACTGGACGGAAGCGTTTATAAATATCACAGCGGCCTGAAGGCCCCTAGCTGGCTCCCGACAAACGCGGCGTGAAGTGGCCGTCGACTGTTTAGAAGGCCTTTAGGTCTATGTGAAGGCCTTTAGGTCTATGTGAAGGCCTTTAGGTCTATGTGAAGGCCTTTAGGTCTATGTGAAGGCCTTGATTTAGAGCTCGATTCGACTTGTATTCGACTTGATTCGTACATTCATTCACCTGTCAATCACAAAGGCCACGCCTCTGTCTTTAGCCACGATGATGGGTTTGGGAATCACAACTTACTTCCAAAGTCGTAGCTGCGCTGCTGCTCGTGGTGATGGGGGCCGTGGTGTTGGGGCCGGGGTTGAGCGAGGTGGGGGGGGTGCTCGAAGACGGGCGAGGGCACCTGGCCCTGGGGAGGCTGGTGGTGGAGGGCCTCTCCCTCCACGTCGGTGTCGTTGCTGTGGGGGCCGGCGTCGGAGAACGGCTGGCTGGGCCCCTGGAAGTCGTTCTGCACGAGGTCCAGGTCGCCGGGCTCACGCTGCCGTGCGGTCTGGGACGCTGGACGCACACGTGGACAGAGTGTTAGACGAAGAGCAAGAGCGGAGACGGGGATGAAATATGAAACGGTAGACCGGAGAAACAGGCAAGATGGTGGACGAGTGTTTGTGTGGTGCGGTAAAGGAACAGGCAAAGACATAGACACGAAAGCAGACATTACAGAGAACGATATCAAATCAAATCAAATGTATTTGTATAGCACATTACATACACAAAGGCAATTCAATGGGCTTTACACAAGGCAAGCAGAAACATACAATGGACATTAAGAACACGATTTGAAGGAGAACAAAAATAAATCTGTTGCAATTCCTTTGTCCTTTTTGTAAAGCCAAAGCACATTGTGGTATTTGTATAAGTAGGCTTTGTGGAATATCAATGGTGGGTTGGAAGGGGGGGGGGGGGGGGGGGTGCGCAGCAGACCACATGCAATAAATAATTCAACCTTTTCTGATGACTCACTCTTTCTCCGAATCACACAAACAAAACCGAGAAGCCTATGTGACGGAGAGTGTTTCGTGAATGGCCATTGCACGTCCGTTTTGTGTGGGATGAATTAGCGATGTGGGACTTAGGCCTTATAAGGGAAGTCGTCTCGATAAGAGTCGGGTCCCCAAGAGCCCCGGGGAGTGCATCAGTGCTCCGCGAGGGGGAATTCTCCTTCATTGTTTCCAGTTCTTTTGTTATCGACCTCGCGCCGGCCTCTGGAGGGCTAAAGGTTGCGTTTACGCCGCTGAATGTTCCAGAGACCAACCCTTTTCTTTCACATATGTTTATGTGTGAGTCATTTTATGCCTTTTTTTTTTTTATGAATACATGTGATGGAGGCGGGACCTAATGACCTTAGCCGATGTCATGGGAACACGTTACGCACCCTTTTCCTCTCTCTACGGGGAAGGTGACGACCTTTCCACAACACCCTGGCTCCGGACGCTTTTAGCACAAACGCCGGCTCCCAGTCGGTTGCGAGGGTTTTCCACAGCTAGTTATGGGTAATTGGGTTGATTCAGTGGGTGTGGAGTAGTCTCTACACACACACACACACACACACACACGCTTGGACAGGTAAGCTAAAGGTTTACATTGTTACCTGGGGTCTCTGAACCTGGATGAGATCTTCCTGCAAGGCTGGGAGAATCCGTGGCTTGGTCATCAGGAGCTGGAAACGGAGTCAAAACAACAGATCAAAGAAAAGACACAAAGACAAAAAGAGCAACAAAAAAAAGGGGGTATGGACACGGGGGCGGGGGATTTTAAAGGTAAAAAACAGCAAAAGTAGAAAATAAATCAGACAAACGTTTAGAGAGAGAACAAGTGACAATGAAAGAGAGGGTGGAGAGAAGGAGTCACAGCGTGAAGGGGGTGAGGATGTCTTTTTTTGTTACTACGATTTCTTTCGGCTTTAGTAAACACTTGACTTTCCCAGC
>JAPMUY010003957.1:0-7500 GCA_026901105.3 Galaxias olidus | reverse complement strand
TACACACACACACACACACACATACACACACACACCCTTCTGGCTCCGGGCAGGAAGGAAGTGTCTGACGCTCTCATAGTGCAACACTACCTCTTCTTCCTGGGACACTAGGCCGCAAGGCGTACCCACGGGTATCCACACACACACACACACACACACACACACACACACACACACACACACGCACGCACGTAAACACATTAACACAACCCTGGATACGTGTACACTAACAGGAGCATAATAAACTTGAGGATGTGGTAGAAAGCCTCCCTTTCTGCGCTGCTATCGCCCAGGCTCTTAACCCTCACTCCACTCCCCTGTGTTCGACACACCAGGCAAACACACAGGCCTCTCCTCTGTGACAGCTTTCCCCTACGGTCCGCTGTTCTAGCACTGTCTAGGGGTGATATGATATCATATCACAACCACACACACACACACACACACACCGTCTCTCGGTCACCCTCCCCCTCATTCACACACACGCACACACACACAGAGTGCCCCCTCCCACAGTTTAATCTTTGATATCATATCACAACCACAGACACACACACAAGCGCTGTCTCTCGTTCACTCTCCCCCTCCAACAGGTTCATCTAGGAGGTCATGGGGTCGATAAGGCCTGCGGGGGGTGGGGGTGGGGGGGTGTGTGTGTGGACGGCAGGTCGACTTTGAGGTCTCTCCTTGGCGGTTGAACGGAGGTTGATGTGACACGGTGTCCTCCTGATCGGAGAGGCTTCAGGAACTCCCTTCATCCCCCTTTCACCTCCTTTGACTTCCTCCTCTTCAGATGAATGGGAACTGAAGGACCTCTTGGGTGGCTTTGGAGGGGTTTCAAACCCCAAAAAACAGAAGACTTTCATTCTAGCTCGGTTGTTTATCTTTTACAGCTGGCCTGAAGAACGCGGCCCCCGTTACGCTGTTTTGATGTTGGTTCTTTTTGATTCTCGTGAGGAGAGCCTTTAAGAAAAGACACGCTGTGTTGGAGAGTCCTCCTCTTTGTTTTTTCACGCAGCCATCTTTTTTGACGGTCGGCTGTGGAAGACGATGACGCTGCAGACGCAGACGGGAAAAATACGCAGACGCGTGCGGGGGTCCTTTTCGAACTTTTCGCTGAGCGGCGAGCGAAAACAAAAGGTCTTTGTGGCCGTGCCAGCGGCAAAGAAACGGAGCGGCACCGCGCTGGCATTCAAAGGCTGTATATTACCCAGTGGGCACGGTTCATGAAAGCATAGCAGAGAGGAAAGAAAAAGAGGAAGAAGCCGGCCCCCCTGGCAGACACATATGTTGATATTTTGGAAATAGAAATCTTGAAATAGACAAAAGAAAGGGAATGTAAACAACTTAGATTTAGCTTTAATGTTCTTTTTTTTAATTTAATTTGGAGAACGATCGGGGGAGCTGAGTCGTGTGGTGTGCTCTTTCGTGGCCTGTCTAAAAAAAATACAGAATATGTATAGAATATTTGCGAACAAATGTACCAGTTCTCATTTTGCCGTTCTTTTTGTAGTCCACATTGGCGTTTGTCCTTAAACAGTTGGTTGTAGTTTTAGAAGTACCTGGAAGTGTTTCTAACTAGAACTTGGGAAACCAGTAAGAATTCTGCCTCTGGGACAGGACCTCTATGCAGGAAACAACTCTATATTGCCTCGGTTTGACAACCCAAAACGGTTCAGAATAGCCTCATGTGAGCCACAAAGGTAGTGTGGGTTTGGAATGCCCCCCCACCCTCTCGCAGTGAAGGGAGGGATAGGGAACGGATGAGGCTGTGCTTCCGCTGCGGAAGCCGGAGCAGGTGAGATGTTATCAGGGAGGCCACCCGCCAGCAGACACTCCCATGGAACAGCAACGTAGGACCCATGTTACCCATGGAGGGTGGAGGGAGTTTGGGTAAAACCAGGCCTGTGGAGGCCCCTAAGAGCAACACTGTTTACATAACGGCGTGATAAATATGTCAATCCCATGTCCATGTTACAAGCAGATTGAGCGTTTGATTGAAGTTGGGGTTGAATCCTTTCCTTAGTCCCTTCTTTGTTCGTGGTCAGCTTCCTCTAACTCGCTCTCTGCATGGCCTCGTGAACCGAGCCAGGTGTTTGAGGAGGCCACATATTCTGCTCGGCGTGTCGCAGAGGCCTCCGTCCTGCGGGTCCACTGCTCTCTCTCTCTTTCTCTCTCTTCCAGTGTCTCCACGGCTCTCTCTCCCAGTCAGAGGTCTTTGGGAGTCCTCCATGCGTGCCAAAGCCTCACATCAGCTAGCTCCAAAGACCAAAGCCTGCATTTGTCCTCTCTCTCTCTCTCTCTCTCTCTCTCTCTCTCTCTCTCTCTCTCTCTCTCTCTCTCTCCATCCCTCTCTCTCTCTCTCTCTCTCTCTCGCTCTGTTCCACATTCCAGCTCCACCCCCCGGGTCTTCCTCACACATTGTTCCACACCCAGGCCCATCCCGTAGGGCGAATGGAACATACCCCAACCCAAAGTGTTTCAGTGTACTGTCTCACAGCGGGAGGGGGGTGTTTGTTCCGTGCTCCGTAACGTGCAGACATCTCTGAGGCCAGGCCTACACTCAAAGAAGCCCGAAATCACAACAACAAGAGGTTCTGGCTGCAACACCCACGGGGGTTAAGAACATGCCAAAACACCCTCTACTCCAAGTGACCCCTGTTTGACTGAAACACACCGCATACCTGACCCCGTAGCTAACGCTCTGCACACACCGGGCTCCACCGAGCCCCACTTGGTAGATGTTCAACTTCCCATTGACCTTTGACCCTTCCAAACACATGCGCCTCCCAATCAACCCCTCGAAGATACCACAGGACCGAGAGAGAGAGAGAGCGAGAAAAGGCGAGGGCCCTTCAAAACGCCAACCTGCTCTTGATTACTGTAATGGCGGTGACACGCAAGACAAAACAGTCCCTTTTGAAACGTCAAGTTACCATTTTCAAAGGGGGGGGGGGGCTACTCTTAAAGAGGGCTAATCGTTAGCTGCCCGGGTTACCTCCCAGGGGGCTTCATTATCGGTGGATCGGCTGCAGCCTGGGTAATTTGGGAGGTAGTGTATGCATCTGGGTTGCCATAAAGATGGGGGTCCCTCAACTATGGCTTCAGCGGCGCGAAGATTAAAGCGACGCTAACCGCATCACAGGAAGTCCAGGAAGGTGGCAGAGCGCTCCCCTGTCTGCCACGCAGTTAATGAAGACAAATCACCCATTGAATTGAGCGCCACACTAAGGTAAACCATGTGGGCTCACGAGGACCTTCGCGCGGAAGGGAGAAGACGCCACGGTACCGCAGAGCGAGCCCAAAACCAACACGGAGAGCACTAAGTGTTGTGTACACACGCACCTCTTCTTCGGCTGAAGGAGGCGCCCCGTGTAAACGTTTGCTCAGCCACTTTGGCTTCGGCGGCGCTGTCACACTGATGGCGAGGGGAAGATCGGAAGAGATTACGGGGTATAGCTGGCCGGTGTCTCACTTGCCATAAAGGGGGGTGGGGTGGGGGGGTCAGAAAGAGTTGAATATGTTGAGAGGGGAAATGCCAGGAGGCCTGCCGGACACCACAGCTCCCCTGGGCTCCCACGCCAAGCTTGTGTGGTTACATGCGTGTGCAGCTCCACATTCACAGCCTGGGTGGTGTTATTACTGGCATGTTGCTACAGACAAAACAGTTAACCCCCCCCCCCCCCAGATCTATTTTACCGTGTAAATGTGTGGCCGTGCATCAGCGATCCTGTTTTGTATGTACTTTGAGTGCACCTTGTGCGCGTGTTCTTAATCGTACATGCATGCGTTTCTGAGTGTGTTTGTGTGTATGTATGCATGCTTATGATCATACGTGTGTGTGTGTGTGTGTGTGTGTGTGTGTGTGTGTGTGTGTGTGTGTGCTTATAGTACCCACAGGTGGTGGTTCCTGTGCCCTCCACTCCCCCTACCATAGCTCCCACATCCTGATCTAAAGAACCTGGCATGCCCGTACAAGCTGCCCATACAAGCTGCTCCACGACTGGTAGAATAAGCTAAAGCCAGATACATGTCAAACTCCCCTCCCCCCCTCCCTCCTCCTCCCCCAAACAGACTCACCTGGTGCGAGTGGGGTGGTGCCCCCCTTCCCCGGCTTGGGGCGCTGCCTCCTCGGGTAAGCCTAGCTGGGGCTGTCCCTGGTGCCCCTGGTGCCCCTGGTGTCCAGACCCATGGGAGCTAGGCAGGCGGTCCTCGTGCCTGTGGCCGTGCGGCAGTGGACGGAGATGGAGGGGCCCAGGAAAGACTCCTGTCCCCCGGTCCCAGCCTCTGTTATCGGGTCCTTGGTACGCCTCCTCTTCCTCCAGCTCGGGGTCCCGGGCCCTCACGGCGCAGTGAGCCGTAACGAGTAAGCCCAGGACGAACACCAGATCCCCCATAGTGACCATCATGTCTGCCTGATGTGTCCTCCTGCTCCAAGCTCTCTCTAGCTGCCAAACGGGTCTGTGGGCCTCGGTGGGAGCGCTGTTTGTTTTTAAAGAGTTGCTTTTTCGGAAACAGCCCGCCCCCTCTGCTTTGCCGAGACCCCTCCTCCTCTGTTTCCTCTTTTCATATGGCTCCCTCTCCCACACGCTCTACCCCCCCCCCCCCCCCCACACACACACACACACACACACACACACAGCACCTCCTGTTACAAAGTTTTCAAAGCTCTGCAACAATCCTCGGAAATGAGCCTCCCAGTCTCGCACCCCCAAGCCTGGTCCCCATCCCCGCCTCACCCCCCACTTCTACTCAGGCAAGTCCTGCTGGAGCAATATTGCTGGATCTCTCTCTCTCTCTCTCTCTCTCTCTCTCTCTCTCTCTCTCTCTCTCTCTCTCTCTCTCTCTCTCTCTCTCTCTCACTCTCAATTATTTCTCTCTCCCTTGTTCTAAATCTCTCTTTCTGTCCCTCTCTCTCTTTCTCTCTTTCTCTCCATATTCCACCTTTCTCTCTCTCACCGGAGATGTGCACACACGCGTACTTGCACACTTATAAAAACACACACACACACACACACACACACACACGCACACACACACATGCACAAGGAGGCACACACACTGAGGAAGCAGGCAATTTCTCTTGGCAGGTCACTGGAATTCCGGTCTTCTTATCACCTCTTCTCCGCCTCTCTCTTTCTCCGACTGGCAATGTGCAGGAAGGGGAAGTCAGAAAAAGAGACGGACGGAGAGAGAGAGAGAGAGAGAGAGAGAGGAACCTATTTTCATGAAAAAAAAAAAAAAAGACTGAGTTACATCTCGTCTGTATAAGACAGAGAATCAACTTTTCCTATCCTCGTCTATGTGAATTGTGTTTTAAACAGTCGGTTTGATGGCAACACTTTGTCTTTGTGTCACGCCGTCAGACCTTAGAGTAACCACTTTGATTTGACATCTTTGTGACGGGACTCCCCACATTGGCTGGCACTGCCTGGGCAGCGGACACACTAAGCGCTTCGTATTGTTTAGTTCACGAATGAGTCAGCAAGTTGAGTGGAACCGCGTCGCCCGGCCGCTTCACCCTCCTGTACATTTGCTGCCATGGAAACTCTCCCCTCGCTGTCTGGTTGTCAGGGGAGGTCGTGGAACTTTGTGGACACAAATTCACAACTCTATATTTTCCAAGTTATTGGCATTCGTATTTCATTTGTTTGCCTTTCCCAGGGCTGAACGTTGCTTAAAGGCTTGAGTTCAGTCATGCTGATTGTGCTTCATTACATGATGAAACTGGTACTTGGCACGTTCCACTCGTTTAAATTGACTTTGATCAGTGTTCTAACAAGCATGACCATTTCTCTACGAAGAGTCTGTGGTGACCCACAAGATGATTTAAGCAGCACCAGACCTAAACAGGAACACTGTATAGAACATGGTCGAAAATATGAGTCCTACTTCAGAAACAAGTCAATCTGCCTGATCTGAACGTCCTAGTCTGTCCCAAATCCTGCTCTCCCTTCCCTCCTCTTCCTCCCTCGTCCCTGTCTCCCACTCTTCCTCCTTGGCTGGTTTCCTCTCCCTCCCTTCTGCCTGCTGAGGAGGGGGGTTCAGAGGGAGAGCTCTGAGCAGTGCGTTCTTCGTGGTGAGCAGCAGGGGGCGGTAGTGCGACACGACCAGCCGGTTCAGACAGCTCAGACAACGCCGAGCAGAGGGCTTGTTGTTCCAGCCTCCCTGGAAGGTGGAGCAGTGACGTCAGCCATTTTGGATCCAGATATGGAGATCGGTTTCTCATCTGAAACGGGGAGGAGGTGACTGTCCAGACAGGACGCCAGGCTTCCAGACTGATGCCCTAATAAGTCAGAGCACAGGCCTATCAAATGGATAGCTGGTGTGTTTTTGTGACTGTGGATCAGAATAGAAATGCAGTTGATACAGGCTACGCTGATCAGACCATAAACTATTCCTGTATTTTTGTGTCTGTATTATAGAATATCGGGTAATATCTCACAGATAGACTGTGACCTGCTCAGTGTGGCTGAACTAATAATTAAAAACAGTAGGCTATAGCGCTTAAAAACAGAATATGTATTGATTTTAGACTTGGCAACGGAGGGTCCATCTCTAGGCTCTGCATTTGATACATTGGCAGGAGTGTCATTAAACAAATTTATCAACCCGACGGGTAACTTCCAATTAGCTATATGCCACAAGTCTCCAATTTGATAGATTTATGTTCCAAAAAGATACTTGAAAGTTTTTCCCTTGCCAAAGTGCGAAATATGTCATGGGGACAAGAACCTTTCTCGCTTCCTTGATAAATGTCCCAAAGGTCAAAGGTTCAGAAGACCTTTAGGGGTCAAAGGTGCCAGGACACGGGAGGTCGCCGAGCACGACCAGTTTCTACATCTGTAAAAACTGTCGTTTTTGTTTTTCAGTTTCACAGTTCTTCATAAGCAGCGAAATTAGAGTTTCCTCGAGAAACCCCGACGGCACAGGAAAGTTTTAGGCGTAACTTCATCACGAGGTCCCCGTCGGCTCGAATCGACCCACAAAAAGAAACTCTGACCCAGTCAAGGAGATGCATTGAACGCTTTCAAGTTTTTAAAGTCTCAAGAGAATTTGTCTAACAAAGCTGGCTCCGAGCTAAATGTCACGGGTCCCTATCCAACTTCCAGCGCTCTTCCTAATAACAGCCTCCCTTCGTTTAACGATCCCCCGTCCACTCTCATGGTCAGATTCCTCAGTCCATAATGAAGCTGCGTAATATTTGGTGTGACCACCCCTCGCCTTCAATACAGTAACAGTGAACAGTTTGGATACACTTTTTCTTTCACTTTAATGGGAAAGTGTGTCCAAACATTTGACTGATACTATGTTTACTGTTTATACAGTACTCTGCATGAGTTTTAGGCACGAGATGTTGTTTTGAAGGGTGGTCACACCAAATGTTGATTTGATACAGATTTGCTTTGCCCTCACTTTGTATTTTATGAATTGATTAAAAACAAACAATTACCATTTATATTTTTATACATATATGTATATATTTTCCTAACTTTAAAG
>JAPMUY010003955.1:22500-25000 GCA_026901105.3 Galaxias olidus | reverse complement strand
TTTCGGCGGAGAGATGGAAGCCGGTCGTGGATTCTGTCTCGGGGCCATTGTTCCATGGCCTCCCACAGCGGAAGCAATCAGGCGACGGCAGGAGAGTTAATTGGCTGATGTTAATCTTTGTTAATGATCGACTGGTGGTTTTAACCTTTGTCTTGACGTCCCGTTGAAAGACAGCGTTCTACTTTTCTCACTGTCACTGGCAAACGTCCTTTGATGTTGATGGGAGGGAGACTGTCATGCCTTTGTTAGCCTGAAAACTCAATATTTTAAGTCTGTGTGCGTTTCTATTGTAAGTAAGGTTGAGTCTGCTTGGTTCTGTGAGTCTGTGGGTATGGATGAGTTGCTGTAAGCAATGTGTGTGTGTGTGTGTGTGTGTGTGTGTGTGTGTGTGTGTGTGTGTGTGTGTGTGTGTGTGTGTGTGTGTATGTGTGAAAGTGGAAAGGCCTTTGTTTGAGTTAATGAGAACCAAAGTGCTTATAACGACTCAATAGTCATTTACTTTGAATTAATTATTCCAAAAGCCTAGAGAGAACAGATTGTTTGCGTGCAAGTGTTTGAGTGTGTGTGTGTGTGTGTGTGTGTGTGTGTGTGTGTCTTTGTGAGTGTTTCTTTGTGCTCCATCACCATGGAAGAAGCTTAATACAAGCTTGAGAGAAAAAGACAGGCTAGTGCTGGATGTGTTTCAGTCTCTTATCACGATGTAGCATGAACTCTAGGCTTATGGCTAGTGCTAGCCCTGTACAGTTTCTTAACTGGATGTGGCATGTACACTAGGCTTATGGCTAGTGCTGGCTCTGTTTCATTCACTTAACATGATGCAAAGTGTAGGCTGGGCTTATGGCTAGAGCTAGGCTTGTTTAGTCTCTTAACATGATGTAGCATTTACGCTAAGCTGACGACAAGGGTACAGTTATGCCGCTCCTGCCTTAGTGCAAGCCCACCGCTCCATAGGAGAACAGTGACGTAGGGGAATATTACACACACACACACAGAGACACATACACACACACACACACACACACACACACACACACACACACACACACACACACATACACACACACACACACACACACACACACACACACACACACACACACACACACACACACACACACACACACACACACACACACACACACACACACACACACACACACACACACACACACACACACAGAGACACATACACACACACACACACACACACACACACACACACACACACACACACACACACACACACACACACACACACACACACACACACACACACACACACACACACACACACACTCAGTTGCAGAAAGTTGGTATCTCCTCATAGACTAAGGCTGTGATGAGGAAGAAACCACTGCTAGCAGAAGAGTGTATGAGGTGTTTGTGTTAGCACATTACCTGTGTGTGTGTGTGTGTGTGTGTGTGTGTGATTTATTGAGGAGCTGCTCAATTTCTGCCTCATAATTCTGTTTGTCGGAGCATACTGTGTACGTGTGCATGTGTTTATGTGTGTGCCTGTGTATATGTGCCTTCGTGTGTGTGTGTGTATGTGTGTGCGCGCGTGTGTGTGTGTGTGTGTGTGTGTGTGTGTGTGTGTGTGTGCGCGTGTGTGTGTGTTACCCCGAGTGGTTGCTCATGTAAAACCTCTGATTCTGCTGATATTCCCTTTGTTTTCCTAACGATGCATTTCCATCCAGCCTTGAGGTGGAGGACAGCACTGGAATACCAATGGAGAACAGAGGAGTGGCTGGCCTGCACACACACATGCAGACACACACACACACACACACACACACACACACAAACACACACACACACACACACACACAGTCTCTCTCACACACACATGCACACGACTTAGGACAAAAAACTCAGACCACGTTCAAGAATACGCACACTCATTGTAATGCTAATGGTAAGCACACAGACACACGCACACACACACACACACTTCAAGCACATATAGACACACAAACACTCACAGACACACACACACACACACACACACACAGACACACACAGACACACCCTCCAAGCATCAAAGACGCTTGCAAATACACACACACAGACACACAGACACTCACACACACACACACACACACGCGCACACACACACTCAGGCTGTAGCTGTGCTGTGGGGGCTCCGTTTAGCTGGAGCTTTTGTCCGGACATACAGGAGCGTTTCATTAGCCAAAGCAGCCGTGCATGGCCCACCGCTACCTCGTCACAACTGACTACATTATCTAGTGAGACGCAGAGAAAGAGGGGGAGGGAATGAGTGGAGAGGAGAGGTAGAGCGAGGAAAGAAAGGGAACGGAGAGGAGGGACGGATGGCAGAGGCTGGAGAAAATCAAAAAGTCCGAAAAAAGAAAGTTTGGAAAATGTACTTGCTATTCAAGAGACACGCATAGCAAGATGATTCAAAAGTTACACCAAGTGTGAAAGAGAAAAAGGTGTATATATATATTTAAACATATATACTGTATATATATAGAGAGAG
>JAPMUY010003955.1:15000-17500 GCA_026901105.3 Galaxias olidus | reverse complement strand
CCCCCTCTCCCTCCTCCACCCCCTCCCTCCCTCTCCCTCCTCCTCCCTCTCCCTCCCCCTCCTCCTCCTCCTCCTCCTCCTCTCCTTTCTCCTCCTTTCCCTTCCCTTCTCTCTTTCCTGTCGTTCCTCCCCCTCCTCCTCTCTCCCTCCCTCCCTCCCTCCCTCCTCTTCCCCCTCTCCCTCTCTGTCTCCCCTCAGAGCAGGGTGAGTAATGGTGGGGCCACTGAATGCTGACTGATGAATGGACTCTGGGATCTGACTGCCACATGATGGACTGCTGAGGTGAGGCGCACAAACACACACACACACACACACACACATACACACACACACACACACACACACACACACACAGACACACATATATCACAAACACACACACACACACACACACACACACACACACACACACACACATATATCACACACACACACACACACACACACACACACACACACGCACACACAAATACACACACGTATATCACAAACACACAAAAACACAAACACACACACACACACACACACACACACACACACACACACACACAGGGTGGGAGGGAGAGGGTGGAGGGGTCGGGATAGGGGGATGATGGGAGGGACACAGCTCCCAGGTCGAATATTAAAATCAAACTCCTACGGAAATATAGGATCACAGGATAGCTATTAAAAATGTTGCCTCTAGACATTTACAATTAATTACAGTGTTTCATGCCTTGTATTTCATGTATCTATTCTAAACACATAGGTACACATTATGTTTCCTTTTTAACTTAATGTATATATACATATATATATATATATATATATATATATATATATATATATATATATATATATATATATATATATATATATTTATATATATTGCATACACAGTTGATCAGATGTGTTATGATATAAGTTAACTGTGCAGGATACATGTTTAGACTTCTAATTAAATATGTTTTAATAGAAGTGTACTGTACAGTATATATAGATACATTTGTAATAAGATGTGTTATGATGTGATAAACTGTCTAGGATATATAGATACATTTCACATAAGATGTGTTATGAGGTGATAGACTGTCTAGGATATATAGACACACCAATGTTCGAACCAAGGACCTTCTGCGAGGCAACAGTGCTAACTACTGAGCCACCGTTCTGCCTAATGGTACAGTAATAGTATAGTAACAGTATAGTAATAGTTTAGTAACAGTATAGTAATATTATAGTAATAGTATAGTAACAGTAAAGAAATACTATAGTAATGATATAGTAAGAGTATAGTAAGAGTATAGTAATGATATAGTAATAGTATAGTAACTGTATAGTAATAGTATAGTATTAGTATAGTAACAGTATAGTAATAGTATAGTAACAGTATGGTTATAGTATAGTAATAGTATAGTAATAATACAGTAATAACATAGTACTAATATAGTAACAGTAAAGTATTAATATGGTACTAGTATAGTAATGCTATAGTAATAGTAAAGTAACAGTACAGTAATAGTATAGTAATAGTATAGTAATAATACAGTAATAGTATATTAATAGTATAGTAATAGCATAGTAATAGTACAGTAACAGTATAGTAATAGTGTAGTAATATTGTAGTAATGATATAGTAATAGTATAGTAATAGCCACTATCACACAGTGTGCACCTTTTTGGTGTATTTTGCTCACACTCCTCCTCCTCCCCTAAGTCGTCCCTCCCTCGATCCCTCCCTCCCTCCCTCCCTCCCTCTTCCTCTTGTTGTAAATGCTGATGCTTTCTGCCTGTCTTCCCTCAGTCTGTCTCATCCTAATGATGCGGTAATGATGCGCCGCGCCATGAACAACCCCCCCCCCCCCCCCTCCCTCCACCACCCTTCTCCCGTTTCGGTTATTTAATGTCACATTTGTTTGTTTGTTTACGTGTTTATTTTTGTTGACTGCTTGATGGACTCTGTTGTCCTCCAAAGCCCCGATCCAAGGTCACAGTGACGTTTCCCAGGCCGTTAAGGGGAGTAGGGAGACAGGAGACGTTTATAAGCCCTCTCTCTCTCTCTCTCCCTACCCCCCTCTCTCTTTCTCTCTCTGACCCTACCCCCCTCTCTCTCTCTCCCTCTGTGTGTCTCTCTGTTTTTCTCTCTCTTTGTCTCTCTCTCTCTCTCTCTCTCTCTCTCTCTCTCTCTCTCTCTCTCTCTCTCTCTCTCTCTCTCTCTCTCTCTCTCTCTCTCTCTCTCTTGCTTTCTCTCTCACTCCGTGTCTCTCTCCAGTGAAGTTAATTGTGCGTTATTGGCCGGACAGGAGAACACCTACTTTGCCAAAGCGATATTACAGCTCTTTTACTCCATGAGCTATGTCACTGGAACGAGCCCTACGTTGCCAAAGCGACATTACAGCTATTTTACTCCATGAGCTATGTCACTGGAACGAGCCCTACGTTGCCAAAGCGACATTACAGCTCTTTTACTCCATGAGCTATGTCACTGGAACGAGCCCTACGTTGCCAAAGCGACATTACA